>OX578143.1:86259902-86602402 GCA_951213105.1 Amaurobius ferox
ATTCACAGGGACCATATCCTCCTTCTCCTACCACCAACCTCTCAGACGGACTTTCAGACCCACATATTTAACATGCCCGTTCTCTGCGTGAACCCGAGGACAGTTTGGGCAGATTCTTGAGTCAAACTCGGGTCCAACTAGTGAAATTCCCGTGCCTTAACCTCTGGGCTGTCCCGCCCCTGTTGGTGATACTGAAATGTTTAAATTTTGGTTTGGGTTGTGCTCATTTATGAAAAGGTTAATAAACCCTACCCTAAAAATTACGCCAGCTTTCAGGCGCCAGTCGGAACAAAAATCCCTCTACATATCCCTACCTTCATTTTCACAGAAAATATTTTATGCATTTATATCGAATAGTATATAATTAAAATAAATATCACTTGGTTATAAATTACTTAGATAGACACTGTCTACCTGGTGCGTCTTGATGCTTCGCCACTGCTAATGTGAATTGTTCATGTGCTTGTATTGCTGGCCAATGAGACTTCCAAATATATGTTGCTAATGCTGCTAATTTGCTATGATTGTATTTAAAGACACTGCAGGAAGATTCCGATCTAAGAAAATTGTATCAATAAATTGAACTATCAACTTATCTTGGCGAACTTGGATTGTGTAAAATGAAAAATTGGGAGATCGAAAATTTCCTTCAAGTTTGAGTTTAAATTTTGCATCTGTAAATATCAACTGACCAATCAAAACGTTTAACTACGTTTGACCTCATCCTGGACTTTATCAACAAGTGACGGAAAAGTTATTGTGGATATATCGCAGCTGTCCTGTTACGATTATGATAAAAATTAACTATCGTGTGGCTCAACTCGAATTTCTCATAACCAGAATTCCCTTCTCTTTTTTTTTCAAATTTTACAAGTATAAATTTTAAAAATCGGTATCGTGGACCCTAGTGCTTACAACTACAGCGTCTTACCCTTCACTTTAAAGGCCTCGAAAAAATATTTCGATTAATACCATACTCGACAATGTACCGCCCCCCCCCCCCCTCCCGAAAGGGACTAATGGGGTCACGTACAAAAAAACTTGTATCACGAATATAAAGTTTCGTGAAAATGCCTTAATATTTGTGGCTCTATCATGTACACAGGGAATCGACCACAGACATGAGACAGGGCAGACGGAAGGACATCACTCCAAAAATAGTCAAAGCGTGTTCAGGAGATCTTAAAACATATATTGGCATCAAAATCTCGAAATCTAAAACTTTCGTGCAAACAATACTTTCTCAACACTGTGTATGAAGAAGTAATAATCGAGTTTACCTCGTTCGTAAAAACTGAGAGTTTCTTCGGTGGACACGTAGTAAGATTGTTTCTGTTGAGAATGTATAAACATTTTTAGGTTTTTTTTTTAATGATTATTTTTTTTAACATCCGCTGGATATCATTTTTGTTGGGATTTTAATTTTCTATTACTTTTAATCAATTTAAAATTTTCTTCAGCAAATGACAAAAGGTAATGGTACGTATATGCAGCATGTTTCTATTAGGATTACACGTATATACTGCGGGAAGGTGAAAATATGAAATTGTGTCCGACAAGTCGAACTGTGTAAATAGATAAACATTGAAATATTCGGGAAAACAAATTATTCGATAAATCACCATGTTTAAAATGAAAGTTTATGATTCAAACTTAGATCCAAAACGAAAATGCATAATTCCATACCTTGCCCAACGGATCCTCAGACAACTGCTTCTGCTTGGAAATAAAGTAGCCCATCATCCACAGGCAACCTTCTTATATACTCCACAAAAGACTTTTGCTTTGATTTTGCAAAATAAATAAATCAAACCAGAAAACACTGTTAAGCCTCCATGACTTATCAGCTAGTTGAGATAAGACAAACGATGTACTATTTCAGTACAAGGCATATAGTCTGGTCCATCTGCAAGCTTTCTCTAGAGAACAGAATGTTGAAGAACAATTAATACAAAATGAGGCCTAATCCTTACGACCAGGTGTAGATTGACTACTAAAGAAAGCAAAATCCCACTGGCTTTACCATGTTCAAGAATGCTGAGACATTTGATGAGCTGATCTTTCTTAATGCCGTGTCCAACTAATGCTAGTTGATGTCGTGGAGTGAACTTTAAATCCACTTATATTACCTTTTCCGTGACATTGGGTGAAGTGTTTGACACTGCAGCAAATACTTCGTAGATTTTTTCTGTTTGAAAGCTAGGTCTAACTTGCTTCGACTTGAATGTATTTTACAAATTAAATTAACTGGTATGTATCTTAACTCGACTTTCTCATACAAGAATTCGTTTTTACTTTCCTTATATATACATATAATGTATAAAGAAAGTATTGTGATGGGGTCGAAAATTCGAATTCGAATTTTCGACGGGAGAGCACGATTCAAGCATCCTTGATCATGAATCAAACATTTTTTAAGGTGATTATGTGTGTGTGTGTGTGTGTCAGTGAGTCTGTGGAGACGATATCTCACGACCGAATGGAGCTATTCGAATGAAATTTGGTAAAAAAAATTATAATCTGGGAATACTGGAAGCCTATTGTTTTTAAACACAATCAAATGTTCAGAATCCCCCTAAATATTCGAGTGAAATTTTGAAAAAAATCATCAAAAAATAAAAATCTCTTAATAAAGTTACGCAAGTACACATTTCTTGTGTAATTTTTCCTTAGAAAACGATTGACATAAACTTTAGAACGCTAACATGAACCGTTCTCGAGATATTGCACATTTTTCAAATAAATTTATCAAAAAATCTCATATATTTAAAAAAAAATATTAACTGTTGAGAAACATGCTCACTTTTCATATGTAATATCATGCGATAAATTGGGTGACATCATTCTCGTGGATCTAGCTTGTTCCATTCATAAGAAAAGATACTTTGAGTAATACTTTTGTATTTGAACTCCAATAGTCATTTATCTGCTATAAGAATAACTTATTCCTCCGTTCATAACGCGTGCCGAGATTTCGGCGACAAATTTGGCGGAATGTCGCCAATTTGGCGACTTTTTTAAATGTTGCCAAATTAACGAAAATCTCGCCAAATGCATTAAAATGACGCTAAATCAATGAAAATGACGACTAATTGACGCAAATTCAATATCTTGGAAAGAATATAAATATCTACTATAACAATAACCTATTTTTTACTGTAAAAGTAGTAAATTCATTGCATTATATAAAGAAAGTTATGTGCAGCCTACATCAGATTTTTTTACAAGTAGAAATTTGAAAAACCAATATCATGGACCCAAATAGTTACAATTATAACGTGTTACCCTTCACTTTAAAGGGCTTGAAAAAATTTTCGATTGATACCGTACTTAGCAATGTACCCTCGGGGAGAGGGGTGACTTGCCGCCCCCCCCCCCCAGGTGGGCCTAATAACGTCATGAACAAAAAAAAATTGTATCGCGGCTATTTTTTACCACAATGATTAAAACTATTAAGTGTCGTTATCATTGAATCAAAAATAAATCGTTTTATGCATGATTATTTCAAATTTTGTCCTATGCTGCCATGTTAAAAAAATATAAAATTTCGAATTAATTTCGAAGTTTTCACTCGAATTTAAAAAAACTTCTATCTAGTTCCAGATTTTTGATACCAAGTCCGGATATAAAGTTTGGTGAATATCCATTAATATGTGTGGCCGCTATCGTGTTCACAAAAACTCAACCGCGGACATCGCTCCAAAAATAGTCAGAACGCGTTCAGGAAGTCTTAAAACATATATTGGCATTAAAATCTCTAAATCGAAAATTTTCGTGAAATGAATACTTTCTCAATAGTAAAAATCCGATATGGGTAGCACATAACTTTCCCTATATAATGTAAAGAATTTACTTCTTTCACAGCGAAAAAATGTGTGGCATCCACGTCAAGATGATTTTAACATTGAATTGTACAATAGAATGCTTATTGGGTTGATAGCATGCAAAACTATTTCAAAGTACACACTTATGTTTCGGCAACTCAATTGACAATTATCAATATTGATAGTATCCGTCATAAGCAATATAGTCCATATGTTAAAATATTCTAATTAATTCATCAATTTGGCATCAGTTTTGCAATTTTGGCAATATTTTCGTCAGTTTGAGGCTAAATATTGCTAAGTTGGCGATATTTCATTAAATTAGCCTTTAAGTTCGCTAAATTTATCAACAAACGTTACATACAAACGGAGAGAAGAGCTTTTCTTATATATAAATAACTATTGGCTAATTATTAGGCGTTAAAACACAAAACTATTACACAAAATAACTTCCCTGGTGAATGGAATGAACTAGATCCACGAGAATGATGTTAAAAAATTTGTCATATAACAATAAATATGATAAGTGAACATATTTCACAATAATTAATACTTTTTAAATTTTATGTGATTTTTTGATAAATGTATTTGAAAAAACATTCAATATCTCAAGAACGGTTCCTGTTAGTATTCTAAAATTTGGGTCATTCGTTTTCTAATGAAAAATTGCATATGAGAGGAATGATTATTTACATAACATTATTAAAGGTTTTAATTTTTTAATGATTTTTTCAAAATTTCATTCGAAAATTTGGGTTCTTCCGAACATTCGATTCTGTTTAAAATCAATAAAGTTCCAGTGTTCATCGATTGTAATATTTGTACCAATTTTTTTTCGAAACGCTCCATTCTTTCGTGAGATATCGTATCCGCAGTCTCACGGATACACACACATCAAAAACGTTCGATTTGAGTTCAGGGATGCTCAAATCGTGCTCTTCCGTCAAAAATTCAAATTCGAATTTTTGGCCCCATCACAATCTTTTCATTATTATACTATATATATAAGGAAAGTAAAAAAGGGAAAATTTTCAATCTTCTCCAACTTGACAAGACAATTACTTAAAAGCTATGAGTGATTCATAAAAAAAAATTATTGATCTGAACACTAGATTTCCTTCTGAAAATTTTTGTTGCTTACTGTTCACATCTACTTTTCATAGTTTAGAAGTAATTTCGAGTGAAAGTAATTGAAGGGAAACCAAAACTCGCTGGCCCCCCTCCCCCTCCCCCCCCCTCCCGACAAAAATAGTTGTTCAAAGTATTGACATATGTAAAAATTATTTTTGTGTATTCTGAAAGGGTACCTTACCTCTAACGAAACAAATAAAATTGTTTAGATTTTCATGTATTAGACTTGTTAATATAAAGCGTCCAAAGTATTTACATTTTTCGTAACGCTCGGATTTCAGAGGGATACCTCAACCGTAGACGTTAATCACGTCAAATAATATGATGCAAGGCAAAGATCCGGAGGTTAAGGCACACTTATCGAACTTCGAGGACCCGAGTTCTATTCCGGGGGGCTGCCATGAAAGTATTCGCGGAGTACGGGCACGTTAAATCTGTCCGAAAGTCCTTCCGAGACGTAATGGGCAGAGAAAGTACAGTACAGTCCTGGCAGATGCATCCAGTGTTTCTTTCAGCACTTTTTGGCCGAAGGTGGTGGGGGGGGACAAATAAAACTTTGGGGGGGGGGCAAGTTTTCTATTTGCCCTATAAAATTATATCTATAGTCTGTCGCATAAATAGAAACTAGGTAAACATATGGATGTAAACACTGGATACATCTTCACTGGGTTTCGGTTTAAATTGCGCGGTTTTAGACAGTTGTTGTTGTTGAGACCCTAATCGTCCGACCTACCAGAAAGGTGTAAGGCAACTGTTTGGACGGCCTGGAAGAGTCACCCAATTTAGACCGGGATCCAGTGCAGGAGGGATCCACAGGGCCCGTACTCTCCTTCTCCTACCACCAACCTCTCGGAAGGACTTACGGACCCACATGTTTAAAGTGATCGGAGCCTACCGAGTTTAAGTCCCTCGCGCTAACCACTGGGCTACCGCGCCCTGCGGATTTAGCCAATGTCAGACTTCTGCCGTACTGTGTCTGGGATCTTTGTACCAACAGGATCTACACAGAAAAATGTTTTTAGGTACTTATTTAGGGCGTATAATAAAATCAAAGAAGAGCCAAATTTATGCAGGTACGAAGCTGTACTTTAAGGTCTAAGGTTTCCTGTTAAAGAATCCTAACCCTGGTTTTTAAAAGGGTTAGGATCCTTTCAAATGGGTGCCCTAGAACTGAAAGCAACATCTTTGATCCTGCGGGGATTTGGCGCAATCCACTTTGGGATTCCATAACTTTTTTGAAAATAGGTTTTAGTTTCTTAGGTTTTAGTCTTAGCGGAGTGTATTTTACCATGAAGCTGGTTTTTTTAGATTTCAGTAACTTTTGTAGAAATATTTTTCAACATGATTATGCAATAATAATATAGCGGACATTGCAAATTGTACTTTAGCGGGAAGCGTCATTTATATATGTTTCATTTGTTTTTGTTTTCAATTTTTGATATTCTAACTTAAACTTTTCTTCAAATTTAAAAAAAAAAACAAGAAAAATCAATCATGCATAAAGCATTGATTACGGAACACTTTCCAACTTCAATGCAATTTTATATAAACATCTCTAAAATGCGATACATTCCTCGGTAATATTTTTAAAATTATCACAATACTACATTAATTTATTATATTTGAAAACTTAAAACTTCATCGAAAAAATGAACTTCATCCAAATGACGGCATTAAAATATAAATTACCTGGTTTAAACATCTCTAAAATGCGATACATTCCTCGGTAATATTTTTAAAATTATCACAATACTACATTAATTTATTATATTTGAAAACTTCATCGAAAACAAATGAACTTTATTCGAATGACGTCATCGAAATATAAATCGCCTGGCTCTCTCTGTAAAAGCAGCATTTCATTCATAAACTATTTTCCATTCCTTTCATTCATCACAATACTACAATAATTTATTTTATTTAAAAACTTAAAACCATGGAGGTACAAGTAATTTAACTCTATACTTAAAACTTCATCGAAAAAATCGTCTGATTCTCTGAGTAAAATCAATGAATGTTCTTCATATCAGCTATATTGCAGACTCCATGAGCTAAATAATTTTGCGTTAAAGAAATGCAGCAATTCTTATACAACTCATTCTACATCTTTTGGTATTTATATTCTCCATAAATGAAAATTAGGCTTGTAGAAATAATCAAAGTTAGTAGTAGAAATAATCTTAGTTGTAGAAATAATCAAAGTTTTATGATCATTTAAACTCAAATATATTGTAAATGCGTTGTTTCTGTATGTAGATGCACAGAATTTAAGGAAAATAAAGCAGTTTTAGGACGGATACAACACTAAATATGAATTAAAAATAATTTTAAAAATCGCGATTTTGACACAAGATGGATGCCATATTTTATTTTGAAGCGGGTCACGTGATCTCTTCATATAAGGGACACGTGATCTCTTCATATAAAGGATGTAATTATTATTTTGATTTTTATTTAAAAAAACTACTGAATATATTTTGCTGAAATTTTTTTATATTTTTAAGGGGATAATTTGAATATTTCCTAAAACGTTCGAAGCAATTTGTGAATTTTAAATTCGCTTAAGAATGTTTGAAAAATTAAGCCCCATAGGGTACAATGTATTTCGTTTTTTCCCACCCGGATTAAATTCGAAACTAATTGGATGATATTATTTATTTTCATTCCCATTTGTCCCACAGACCGTCTGAACAACATACTAAAATTAATTTTTGATAAAGTCATTTTTACGGCAGTTATCGTGCCAACGGATAGACAGACAGGCAGATAGACAGAATGAACAAACTCAAAAACACTTTTCAACTATGTTGTAAAGTGTTAAAAACGTATGTGCCTCTCACCAAAGGAGCCATCATCCATTACCATCAGTTCAACAGTTTAAGCTGCATGTCCGTCAACACTGAAAAATGAGATCGGAAAATCTAATGTGGGTAGCACATGATTTTTCCTAAAGACATAAATTAATTTTCTCTTTCTTTCACAGTATATTAAATGGGGTTTATTTTCAGAAAATAACACGGATAATTATTTAGAATGACACTGAATTCGCTGTTTTATTTAAATTTTCGTTTTCATTTGGCGCCTGGACGTATATTTTCGAAGGCGACGTGGCAAAAATACGTAAAATCTCGAGAACGGTTAGTCCTTCAGTTAGAGAACGGTTAGTTCCTAACGAGAACGGTTAGTTCCCTCGAGAACGGTTAGTTCCTAACAGTTCCTACACAAGCAGTTTATCTTCAAACTTTTGTGAAATTTGGTCTATTAGTTTTTCAGCTGGGGTGGATACATACAAATTTTGTGGGCCATTTCGCGAAAAAGACAGGTACTTTTTTTTTTTCAAATCGTTCCGAAAGTTAATCAACACCAGGGTAACCCACGAGAGTCTTGCCTACCAAATTTTGTGAAATTTCGCCGAATAGTTTTTGAGCTATAGTGGATACATACATTGCACGGACAGACAGACACACACACAGATATCAAGCTAAAAATGATATTTTCATGGTGAGATCCTAAAACGCGTAGATCCATCAAAAACTCGAGTTGCGATTTTCGACATGATTCCAGTACTTTCCTTATACATATATTGTAGGGAAAATAAAAAGTGCCATTAGCAAATTTTTTTTTTCGCGGGTAGTACGGCACCTATCGTATTTTTTTTTCTTATCTGTGAGACGGCTTCATAAAGATAAATGAATCAAATCTTTAGCTTTCTTGAAGGCTGAGTTACAGACCCCTGGAAATCGGGATTTGTCACATTAAGTATAATATGTTCTTGCCGGCTTCGAATATGTCGACTTCACGGAGCTGAACATTACTGCATTCTTAAAATAGTCCATCTGATGAACACTAATAATAATTAAAAACTAAAATTATTTTTATAAAACGTATGGTTTAAGTTTAAATCAATAATTTTCTAAAATAAATATTCAAAATTTTAGTCATATTTTCCTATATTTCAATAAAATAAATTATTATAAATTGACGTCCAAAATTAATTCTTTTGCTGTCATCACCAACTAGTCAACTTACGCATAATAGGCATAAAAAAACAAAAAATCTGATGTGGACAGCACATGACTTTCCCTGCAGACTCAAATTCCTTTTATCTTTATTTCTTCAATAATTCATTAAATAGAGTTTAATTGCACAAAATAACACAGAATTTACATTAATTCAATTTTTGTTTTTACTTGGTAATTGGACATTTATTTTTCCAAAGATGGAGTAACAAAAATGCGAAAAATCTCAAATATCTCGAGAACGGTTAGTCCTAGAGTAATGGAGTTGATCTTATTCTTTTCCTCGTCAAAAATTACGTGTAAAACAAGCATTTAATTGATACATTTGAACATACGTAATATTTTTTTTTTTTTTTTTTTTTTTTTTTTTTTTTTAGAGTTTGACGAGTTTTGTGGGCCATTTTGTACAAAGAGGCAGGTTGTTCATTTCCTAACCGTACCAAAATCTAATCAATACCAGGGTATCCTACAAATGACTTATCAATCAAATTTTCTGAAATTTGGTCAATTAGTATTTCAGCTAGAGTGGATACATGAAATTTTTACGGGTCATTTCGCAAAAAGGAGAGTTATTTTTTTCCCGAATCGCACCAAAAACTAATCCGCACCAGGGTCACACCCAAGTGACTTACCTACCGAATTTTATGAAATTCGGTCCATTAGTTTTTGAGTTACAGTGGATACATGTATTACACAGACAGACACACAGCCAGACAGACACGCACACAGACGTCACGCTAAAAATAGTTTTTTCGTACTCTAGAGGGCCCAAAACGTGTATATCCGTCGAAAACTCGAATTGCGATTTTCGGCATGATTCCAATACTTCTCCTATATAATACCATGTATTGCAGGGAAAGTAAAATGAATAATTACTAATTAGTAGGTCATAGGGTCCACAATGTATTACTTTCCCTGCAATACATGGTAATGTATAGGGAAAGTATTGGAATCATACCGAAAATCACAACTCCAGTTTTCGACGGATCTACACGTTTCGAGACCTCTAGAATACGAAAAAACTATTTTTAGCGTGACGTACGTCTGTGTATGTGTCTGTGTGTCTGTCTGTGTGTCTATCTGTCTGCCTGTCTGTGCAATGTATGTATCCACTCTAACTAAAAACTAATGGACCGAATTTCATAAAATTTTGTATGTAAGTAACTTGTGTCAGACCCTGGTGCTGATTAGTTTTTGGTAGGATTCGCAAAAACAGAACCCATCTTTTTTTGCGAAATGGCCCATAAAAATTTATGTATCCACTCTAGCTAAAATACTAACTGACCAAATTTCACAAAATTTGGTAGGTAAGTTACTTGTAGGATACTCTGGTGCTGATTAGATTCTGGTACGATTCGAAAAAGAACAACCTGCCTTTTTTTACGAAATGGCCCTCAAAAATGTCATGTATCCACCCTAGCTAAAATACTAATTAACCAAATTTCACAAAATTTCGTAGATAAGTTACTTGTGGAACACTCTGGTGCTGATTAGATTTTGATTTTGGTACGATTCAGAGAAGAACAACCTGCCTTTTTTTACGAAATGGCCAGCAAAATTTACTAAAATCTATAAATAAAAGATGACTATACATGCTGAAATGTATCAATTAAATTCTTGTTTTAAGCGCAATTTTTGACGAGGAAAATGATATAACACACTTCATTATACTTTAGGACTAACCGTTCTCAAGATATTTGAGATTTCTTGCAATTTTGTTACGTCGCTATCGGAAAAATATCCAATTACCAAATAAAACCAAAAATTTAATTAAAAATGCAAATTTAATGCTATTTGGTGCAATTAAACTCAAGGAACTCTAATGAAATAACTCTAATGAATTATTAAAAAACTAAAGAAAATATGAATTTGAGTCTGCAGAGAAAGTCATATGCTGCTCACATCAGGTTTTTTAAATTAACATTGCCACGAGTTTTTATCAAGAACTGGCCATGTAGAGGACATGTAGCATTCTTTTACTATGTCACGAACAACGAAAAGAAAAATCCTGACTATTTCACAAATTGTTACTCCATGATAACGCATTTTATTTATTTATTTTTTCAAGTAGTGGCAACAGATGAATCTCAAAACGAAACGGCAAAGCGAGAAATAATAAATAATCCTAAAATTTAGAATTTTGAGTCGCTCGTTATTATATTTCTTCGTTTTGCGGAACTACATTCAGAAACTGGCCTGTATTTATTAAAAAAGGTACAATTATCAACCCGTAATTTATTGATACTTTATTGAAAGTTAAAATGAATTAAAGTGAAGATAGTTTTTAACCGTTATATGATTCCGCACGTAACAGGTGAATGTTTTTATTCTACTAAATATATACATTACAGTAGGTAAATTTATTTCAGAGGTTTGTTTCTAAATTCAAGTTCTTAAATAGATAAATACTTTAATAGATTTTTTTAGTTGTGTGCTGCTTATATATCTAAATATTTTGATGCTAGGAGACAATTACTTACAGTAATTTATTAAGGTATTTAAGTAGTTAAAATATGTTTTAAATATTTCTGTGTACTGTAGTGTCACCGAAAAGTATTTGTTAGTTGTATTAGCATGTTTTTTTTTTCTATATAATAATTATAGCTTATTATAGTGTTTTAATACTTTATTGATGTTATGGTTGATATTAACTACTATATTTATGCTAAAAGTTAATATTTAACAGTTAACTACGTCTTCATAACAATATGTATCATATATTAACATAAACTCACTTTCTTAATAAAATCAGCATAAAAAAATTAAGCCGACAATTTTCAGCGCTTGTTTTCTTATCCTGACGAAAGAAGTTCGTTTTCAAGTCCTGGTGAAGAAAGCTTGATTTTTTTCAAAACCAGTTGATTATTGATACCATTGATTTTGTTTTATGCTGTTATTTTTATCAAATACTTTGCAATTGGTCAACTTTTGTTACAAAACGTACCAATTATTATACCTCTATATAAAGACCCTGAATATACGGGCTTATGTTACTGTTACTAGCAGACATACTCGGCGTTGCTTTAAAATATGTTGTTGTTGTTGAGACCCAGACCGTCCGACCTACCAGAAAGGTGTAAGGTAACTGTTTGGACGGCCGGGAAGTGCCACCCAATTTAGACCGGAACCCAGTGGGGGAGGCATCTACAGGGACCGTACCCTCCTTCCCCTACCACCAACCTCTCGGAAGGACTTACGGACCCACATGTTTAACGTGATCGTACTCCGCGTGAACACGGCGGCAGTTTTGGCAGCGGCTGGAATCGAACCCGGGCCTACCGAGTGCAACTCCAGCGCGCTAACCAATGAGCTACCGCGCCCCTATGCTTTAAAATATGTGCAAAAAGTATTCTAAATAATGTTTTTCTTCAAAATATTCTAATTAAAATATTTAATTCCCCTATAAAGAAGTATAAGAATCTCTGTTCTCTCTGTATAAAATTTTCTTCACAGTCATATCTCAAAAATAAAACCTGGTTCCGTTAAAAATAAATGTATGCAAAAAAATATAAAATTTGATCAATATATTTGCTAAAATGGTATTCATGAGATATTAATAACATTTTTATCCTGTTTCATCAGCTACACGTAACATATATGAGTTTGAAAAATCTTTGCAAAATAAAACAAATGGCTTAAAAAATTGAAAGTATTAATACCTCCCATAACCTTTAAACCCGAAGGCCGTAACTGATACGATCCAGTACCTTTCTAAAATTTATTTTTATATCCAATTCTTATTTTAATTGCATAAATTAAATAAGTATCGTCTGCTGTATAAACGCGTTTGATTTAATTAAATTGCTAATCAACATGATATAAATTTGTTCATTAAATTTTCGGGGAAAATATAGTTTGCATAATGCTGTTTCAACTTTAAGAATGTCAATAAAGAACGTTTTAGTTCTTTATTAATATAAAAATTCTACACATAAATGGGGTTACTCGCAGTGAAGTAGAACCACACAAAATTTGTAAAAAAAAAATTAGTCGAAAACTGTTGATTTGTATGCGGTACAAACAGACTTTCCATGACAAACTAGGCAAAGTTCCGCAGAGTTTTCGCTCTTTAAATGTTGCCACAAATATTTTTTTGTCTTGTTCTTAAATGCCGTTAAAATTTCTAGCTATTCTTCTTAAACAAGAACCCTGCTAAACTGAAACCATATACTCAGCTATGTTAGTCTACATTGGTGTCCAAAACTTTACATACATAAAAAATAATGATATTTCATGAATCGGTGTTTTTTTTTTGCATGAAAAGGTAATTTTTGACACTATATATCGTACAACTAAGACTAACTGACTAAGTAGTGAATTACCCAACCCAAACTGCTAAAGGCAGAAATCTGAAACTTTGTATAAACGCGGGAGTTGAAATGGCTATAAGGAATGAGAAAAATCTAATATCTTTGAATTTTATTCGAAAAAAATATGATCTGAGAACTTTTTATTCAAACAGTCTTCCAGCTATAACTCGAGAACGGCCATCAGACACATAAAATAAGTTTGTATACTATCGTGCACAGAAAAAATATCCTAAATTGACTTAATCAACTCTATTTGTATACAACAAACCTTTTTTGAGATATTTAAATTTATAATTTTAGTCATTTATTTTAAAGGACTGCCTTTTCTTTAAGTAGCTGTCCTTTAGATTTATTTATTTTTTTTTTCAAAACCTTAATTTGTACTTAATTTCATATTGTACTTAATTTGTACTTAATTTCATTTGTACTTAATTTCTGCCGATTGATCAAAAGTTCCAACTGAGAGAAATTTTCAGCCATAAATAATTTTTGGACACATGAAAAACGTTATTTAAAGTTGAAACTCTAGAAGCTTGCATTTATACAAAATGCAACTATGAGATGAATTGTCTACATTTTATGACAGAAATATGATCATATTCTCTTGAAACAAAATCCAATCATCTGAGAAACACTAAAAGTATACATTTTAATGTTTATTATTTTAAGGTCAATCAATAGCAATTCATTGCTATAATTAATTACCTGGAGCAGTGTGGCTCAACTCGATTTTCTCATACTAAAATCCACTTTTTTTTTTTTTTTCAAATTGTACAAGAAAAAATTTGAAAAATCGTTATCGCAGCTCCAAATAATTACAACTATAGCGTGTTGGGCTTGAAAAAATATTTCGATTCATGCCTTGACTATGTTCCCCTCGAGGTAGGTGGGGGTAACTTGCCCCTCAAGGAAGGCTAATGACGTCACGAACAAATAGAATTATTTTGCGGTTATTTTTCACCACAATTATTGAAGCTATGAAGTCTCATGATCATTGAGGCAGTCATAAATAAACTGTTTTATGCATAATTATGTCAAATTTTTCCCTCTTTTGCCATATTAAAAAATATAAAATTTCGAAGTTTTTGCTCGAATTTAAAAAAATTCTACCTAGTTCTAGATTTTTTTATAACAAAGCCGGATATAAAGTTTCGTGAAAATTCATTAATACTTATGGCTGCTATCGTGTACACAAAAAATCAACCATAGACGGATACCACTCCAAAAATAGTCAGAACGTGTTTAAGAGGCCTTAAAGCGTATATTGACATCAAAATCTCGAATTCGAAAATTTTGTTAAAAACAATACTTTTTCTGTACTATAGTACATAGTATAAAAATGTAAAAATACATACTTACTACTTACCTATATAATTTGTTTTATTTTTTGTTAATTTTATTTTCCAATATTTTTTTTTAATTATGCCAAACCTGTTTCAGATTTAAACCGTTCAGGCGCGTAGTCTGAAGGGGGGGGGGGAGGATAAGCTACCGGGATACAGTCCCGATCCCATAGATGAAGTGTATCAAATTGTAAAAAATGCACCATTAAGACTAAAGAAAGGTCCCACTCAGTAGAGTTATCAGACAATTTTTTATATTTTATAATTCAATTTTTATACAGCTTTTGATTCCATTTGTAACCATTGTAACAATCAGCGTTACGCTTCAAATACCGAAATCGTCTGATGGCTTTTTTGACACTTTACAACATAGTTGAAAAGTGTTTATGATTTTGTTCATTCTGTCTGTCCGTTCGCACGATAACTGCCGTAGAAATTACTTTATCAAAATGAAATTTTAGTATGTTGTTGAGACGGTCTGTGGGACATATGGGAATGTAAATGAATAATATCAACCAATTAGTTTTGGATTGAACCCTGGTTGAAAAAATGAAATACATTGAACCCTATGGGTCCTAATGTTTCAAACATATTTTAAGCGAAATTAAAATTCACAAATTACTTCGAAAATTTTAAAAAATATTCCAATTATCCCATAAAATATATAAAAAACATTTCAGCAAATTATGGTGGGTAACTTTTTAAATACAAATTAAAAAAATATGATGTGGGCAACACATGACTTTCCTTATATAATGCAATGAATTTACTACTTTTACAGTTAAAAAAAATGTTATTCTTACAGTAGATACTTATATTCTTTCCAAGATATTGAATTTTCTTCAATTAGTCGTCATTTTCTTTGATTTAGCTTCATTTTTATCAATTTGACGAGATTTTTGTTAATTTGGCAACAATTAAAAATGTCACCGAGAAGTCGACATTCTGCCAAATTCGTCGCCAAAATCTCGCCAAGCGTTATAGATGGAGAAATAAGTTATTCTTACAGCAGATAAATGACTATTGGCGTTCAAATACAAAAGTATTACTCAAAGTATCTTTTTTCATGAATGGAACGATCTAGATTCACGAGAATGATGTCACCCAATTTATCGCATGGTATTACATATGAAAAGTGAACATGTTTCTCAATAGGAAATATTTTTTTTTTATTTTATATAACTTTTTGATATTTTTTTAAATGTGCAATATCTCGAGAACGGTTCATGTTAGCGTTCTAAAATTTATGTCAATCGTTTTCTAATGAAACATTACATAAAAAATTTCTATTTGCGTAACTTTATTAGCAGTTTTGATTTTTTGACGATTTTTTCAAAATTTCACTCGAGAATTTAGGGGGGTTCTGAACATTCGATTGCGTATAAAAACAATAAGCTTCCAGTGTTTACGGATTGTGATATTTGTACCAAATTTCGTTTGAATCGGTCCATTCGTTCGTCAGTTATCGTCTCCACAGACTCACTGACACACACACACACACAGAGAGAGGCATCACTTCAAAAATGTTTGATTCGTGATCAGGGATGCTTGAAACGTGCTCTCCCGTCGAAAACTCGAATTCGAATTTTCGACCCCGTCACAATACTTCCTTATACATTATGTATATAAGGAAAGTAATAATGATGACACCCATATAATATGAAGAGGTCGCGTGACCCACTTCAAAATGAAATATGGTATCCATCTTATGTCAAAATCGTGATTTTTAAAGTTCTTTTTAATTTATATTTAGTGTTGTATCCGTCCTAAAACCGCTTTATTTTTGCGTTTTTTCTGTACATTCATATTCTGCGCCAACGCAGTAAACAATATTTTTGAGTTTAAATGATCATCAAACAATTATTTCTACAATGAAACCTAACTTTAATGAATGCAAAATGTAAACAAGTGATTGTAAGATGAGTTGTATAAGAATTGTTGAAATTTTTTTCACGCATAATTACTTAACTCTGGAGTCTGGAATAAAAGTGTATGAATGAAATACGGCTTCTACATAGAGAGCCAGACGATTTATATTTCGATGACGTCAACGTCATTTGAATAAAGTTGGAAAGAAGTTTTAAGCATGGAGTTAGAACGTATTTTTACTTCCATGATTTTAATTTTCGAAGTAAAATAAATTATTGTAACTCTGTGATAATTAAAATAATATCGCCGCTGAATATATCGTATTTTAGAGATATTTAAATCAGTTGGATAGTGCTTTATAATCAATGCTTTTATGCATGATTGATCTTTCTTGTATTTATATTTAGTATTGCATCCGTCGTAAAACCGCTTTCTTTGTGCATATTATTTGTGTTTCTAAATTCTGTGCTTACGCAATCACGATATTTTTTATTTTAAATGATCACTAAACTTTGATCACTTCTACAACTAAGCCTAATTTTAACGTATGCAAAATGTAAACAAAACAAGCCATTGGAAGATGAGTTGTATAAGAAAAATTTGAATTTTTAACGCAAAATCATTTAGCTCTGGAGTCTGGAATATAAGTGATATGAATGGAATATTCATTGATTTTACTGAGATAGAGAAGCAAGCGATTTTATAGCATTGCCTTTTTTGATTAAGTTTGAAGTTTCCAATTATTGTAATATGATAATTTTAAAAATATCATAGCTGAATGTGTCGCATTTTAGAGGTGCTTAAATAAAATTGTATTTCAGTTGGAAAGTGTTTTATAATCAATTCCTTATGCATGATTAATCTTTCTTGTTTCTTTACCAAACTATTTAAAATAGTTTTATTAATGACTACAACAAATTACTCGACGTTGGCCGGGTCCTAAACAAGCACCTGATACTTAAATAATACAGATTCAGATAACACCACTTAATTTCCAAATCGTCTGTTTTGAACCAAAATCATTTCCTCCTTCAGTTTTAATTCAAATCCTTACAAGTCTTTTTCTGGTGATGAGGTTAGGAAAACACTCACTCGCCATTTAAGACTTCAGAAAACATCACAACATTTAATAATACATAAAAATTACACATATTTTACAAAACAGCTGGGATTAGGCATTTCTTTCAACACGTTAGCTACGTGCTTGAACGCCATTTCGAACTCAACTAATTTGTAAACAAAATACATGTTTTTAAGTCTGGTTGAGTGCTGCCAACTAGTGTCCTTTTGTGAACTACAGAATGTCTCTTACAACCTCCCCCTCTGGTTCCGACGTCCAGGTAACCGTCTCGGCAAGGAAACAGCACTTGGAAGTTTTTCGTGGACGACCACGTTTACGTAGAGAATTCATGGGTTGTACACTGTCCTCTTGGGAATAGGCTTTTAAGGCAGATGAGTGATAAACTCCAACTGATACTTGAAGGTTCTCTAAGCTAGCTACTGCGTATGAGGATGGAGATCGCTGTGCAAGTATAACATACGGTCCATCCCGTCGCGGCATAAATTTTGAACTTCTTCCTTTGGCTGCATTACTAACAGAGTGTAAAGTTACGCACACTCGGTCTCCTAGTGTGAATTGTTGAGCAGGTCGTCGTCTTTGATCAGTATACTGTTTCCTCATATCTTTCTGCTGCTCCACAACTTCTTTAATCTGTACAGTAAATTTGGCGAACTTCTTAAGATAAGGAGTAATTTCTGGAACAAAGCTATCGTTTTCAATTACACTGCGAATATCTTTGGTCACATCATCTATAGTGTGAGGTTCTCTACCAAAATTTAGGAAAGCTGTTGTTTGACCAGTGGACTGACAGTTTGCGGTATTTAGATCAAAACGGAGTGCTGATAGCTTCTCAGACCAAGAATCATATTTATCTTGAACCAAAATTGCAAGTCGTAGCTTTAGATCACGTTTTATTCTCTCTACTGGGTGTGCTTGTGGGTGATAAACAGGAATTAATGGCTGTTTAATGTTCAACAGGCAACAAAGTTGTTGCATTACATCTGAAACAAACTGAGTTCCATTGTCACTGAAGATCCGACGAGGAATGCCATGACTCATAAAGATTTCTTCTAGCGGCGTTATTGCACATTCTTTCGCAGTGGCATTGGGCAATGGGAACAATTCCACCCATTTAGTAGCGAAATCTTCTATTATCAAAATCCACTTTTTTCTATATTCTTTGATAAGGGTCCAAAAAGGTGTATTGAGAGGATCTCAAAACGTTGAGAAGGAATTGCAGTCTGTAACAATCCTGCCGGTTTCTGATTAGAAGGTTTATACCTGTTGCAGTCTATGCAGTTGTTCACATAGTCGCATATGAATTTTCTCATTCCTGCCCAATAATAGCATTTCGCTATACGGTCAAAAGTTCCTTCAACTCCATAGTGTCCAACAGTAGGAGCATCATGATGTTCTTTCAGAATCAAGTTTCTTTCATGGGCTGGAACTACTAATTGAGCTTCTTCACTTTCAGAATCTGGAGCATAACGGTAAAAGACACCCTGATTAATGAGATATTCTCGTTCTGTCCAGTTTGCATAGTTTACGTCTTTATCAATGTTTACAAAACAGCGAATGATCTTTCCTACTTCTTCATCTTTCAATTACTCTTCACGTATCTCGTTAGATATTCTGGAGGGAACATCGAAAGATACAATACTGACTTCGCAGGACGGGACATCATGTTGACAAACAGGTCTTGTCAACATATCAGCAACATCGTTGCACTTTCCAGGAATGTATTCCATGTTCAAATTGGAAGACTGCAATTGCAATGCCCACTAGGCTAATCTTCCGGATGGAGACTTAAACTTCATGAGCAATGTAAGAGGTTGGTAGTCGGATGCCACTGTAACATTATATCCCTCAATGTATCCTCGGAACTTGTTTAATGCCCATATAACAGCCAGTGCTTCACGTTCCATGGTGGAATAATTTATCTCAGCAGAACTAAGTAGTCTACTTGCATATTCAACCGGATGTTATCCGATCCCTGGCCTTGAAGAAGGACTACTCCCAAAGTATAGCTAATTGCATCTATTCTAATGACAAAAGGTTTGATGAAATCAGCTTGCTTCAGAACAGGTGAGGACACCATGCATTGCTTTAGAGAGTCGAAAGCTCTCTGTTTACTTTCAGGCCAACTCCAGGAAGTTTTCTTTTTTGTTAGATTGCTCAGAGGTCGAGAAATCTCAGAAACGTTCCGTATAAACTTTCTATACCAAGAACATGTCTGCAAAAAGGATAGCAGTTGCTTCACATTTTTAGGGGAAGGAATTTCCAAGATGGAAGATACCTTTCAGGATCTACCTCTATTCCACGAGGGGTAATCCAGAGTCCAAGATATTTAACTCGAAAAGACGAAAAGTTGCATTTTTTTCGATTTACATGAAGTTTGTATTTGATTAGTCTGTCGAAAAGCAGTTCAAGATCTTTAAGATGTTGTTCAAAAGATGGTGACAAGACTGTGAGGTCATCCAGATAGGAAAGAGCTGGTAATCCTCTACGAAACGTGTCCATTAGTCTCTGAAACGTAGCAGGGGCATTTCGAAGACCAAAAGACATTCTTAAGAATCTGTAGGTCCCAAACGGACAAACGAATGCTGTTTTATCTCAATCAGCTGGATTGACATTTACTTGGTGGTAACGAGATTTCAGAGAGATCAATGGTTGACATAAAAGAGGTATGTTTAGCATCTTGCAGTAAATCGTCCATCCCTGGAAGTGGGTAAGTGTCAGGAACAGTCACTTCATTAAGTTCCCAATAGTCTACGCACAGTCGAACTTTACCATCTGGTTTTGGGATCAAAACTACAGGTGCTCCATAGGACGATTCACATTCTTCAATAATGTTCTTTTCGAGAAGATCATCAATTTCCTTTATAAACAGCTCCTTCAGAGTTGGTGACATTCTGTAAGGAAGCACAGAAATGGGAGCGTGATTACTGGTAGTGATATGATGCTCGATGATCGAGATAGCTGCTCCCCCTGGTTTGAAGGTACTATCATATTTTCTAGTAGACTGTTTAGCTGACTTCTCTGAGTAGCTGTCAGATTATCTCCTTCACTTTCCCGCAATTGACAAACGTTAATCAGAACTTGTCTATCCTCGTGGGATTCTACATTGGGTTGGGTACCCAATTATTCTCCAAATGGATACTTGTGATTTGGATTATCACAAAAATACCAGCATTTATCCTTTACGTCAAGAACAATACCGACAGATTTCAGGAAATCTGTTCCAAGAAGAGTTCGATTTCCAGTAGCGTTTGGAAGGACGATGAAATCCGTCAACACTTTCTTTCCTTCAATTTCTATCGTCACTGGGATAGTGTAGCAATCAACAAGAGACTACTTACTATCTGCCAGACTTATTGTCAACTTCGTCTTTTGAAATGATAGTCCATGCTCTTTGAATACTTTAAGCATATTTTCTCCCGGAATGGAATGTGAAGATCCCATATCAGCGCACACTCTAGCTCTTCTTCCACAAAATATTATGCCTACCAGGGTAACTTGAGGACCCTTAGAGAATGCTAAAAATACATCTATGCTATTTGAAGAAACTTCCTTTTTGATTGAGGAACAATCAGGACATTTATCTTTAATGAATTCAGGTCTTCCGCATCCATAACATCTTAACGAAGGGCTTTCTTCTCGAATATACTTGAATTTTTCTCCTCTGTTAAAAGGTACAGTTTTCTTAATGGGATCATCTTCCGGTTGTGTGCGTTTCTTTTGATTTGGCTATCTTTTTTTGTCCATTAGGCAAGGAATTTCTTAAGTTTTCGTATGCGTCCAGTTTATTAACTAAATCTGAGGGAGAAATTATCTGTTCTCACTCATCTAAGTAATGTTCTTTGCATTCCGGAGTGCAGCGTTTTTCCTTTTGATCAGAGATTATCAAATTCTGCAACTGCTCAAAAGTGGAAATGTTCAATTCTGATATCCATCCTTCAATACAACTTCTGATTTCGAAATAGAAATCTTTCCACGCGCAATCAGTGCTTTTTCTGTGTTGAGAAAATAACTTTCGAAACCTTTCTGCCGTCAATTTAAATCGTTGAAAAAGGATGCCGCGGATGTGAGAATAATCCTTAAATTTTTCTTCGAGCTCTTTAGCAATGAGTTTTGAAACATCGTTGGACAGTGCTCCTATGAGATGAGTCACCCACAGGTCTTCTAGAATTTTTAGGATCTTCATTTGTCTTTCAAATAAGACTAAAACCAAGCTCATATCATCTATTTCAGGGTTGAAACTTGGTAAAATTTTCTTTAGGTCCACTTTGATATGGGAAGTTTCCTGTTGAATTACTGTGGATGCAGTTTCTTTCTGATTGGCCAACTGTATCCTTAGCTTTTCTATCTCAAATTCTCTATTTTGCTTTTCCACCCTTTCTTTTTCTAGTTGTTCTCTTTCTCTTTATTCGTTCTCTCTTACCCTCTGTTCGTCTTCCAGTCTTTCCGAAATAATACGCTCAAAAAGATTTCTTACAAATTCTTCATCCTCCTTGTACACTTTGCTCTTTAGAATAATATTCCCAAGTTCAATGACTTTCAGATCACCATTCCCATTTTCTCCTTATTCAGTCGCTAGTTATTTCAGATCATTTTTTTCTCCTTTCGCTAAGAATGCCATCATTATCTTTGCTATTCTTTTACAAATATGAATGTTAAATAATTCTATTAAATTCGACAATTGATCCAACTGATTTAAAATTAAATTGTTCTAAAAATTCGAAATGAAGAGGCAGATATCACTTTCACTTCAATAATTCAAAGAAATAGAATTTTCGTCTTTGAGTGGCTCAAGAACAACATTATTATCAAATTTATATTTATTTCAAATATCTCATAAATACCACTGTAATTTACTTAAAATCAATAGTATGTATCAATTTTAGCCATTAAGGTTTCAAAAATTCAACTTATTATTCTATTATTACGATTTACACACAACAGTACATTCAAAATAACATTAAAACGAAAGTACGAACGATTTTAAAATTCTTATATGTCAGGATTGACAACACCAATTTATTCCATTTAAGCCACGGTTTCTTTTAATTTCAACTTCTCAAAAGCATAGTTATGCTAATTAAAAAGGTACTTATCTAACTTTCACTGACTCGAGATGAAGACAGAACGTTCCAAACTTTACCGAGGGTTCGGGGGGCCGCTCGTTGGTCCCCACTATTTATAAGGCTTTTTCTAGTGATGAGGTTAGAAAAACACTCACTCGCCATTTAAGACTTCACAACACATCACAACAGTTAATAATACATAAAAATTACACATATTTTACAAAACATGGCTAGGATTAGCCATATCTTACAACACGTTAACTACGTGCTTCGAACGCCATTTCGAACTCAACTAATTTGTAAACAAAGCAAATGTTCTGAAGTCGGATTGAGTGCTGCCATCTAATGCCCTTTTGGGAAACTACAGAATGTCTCGCACATCCTTTAATTTCAATGCATGTATAATCGCCTGCAACTATGCCACCAAACATGTGCACAAACATCCACTTCTCGTAGCAACGTGCTGCCCACTGCATAGCAACCGTCGAAATGGTGAAATGAATTCCTTTGCCTACGGTATAGAAAATCAAAATTTTTATAGTTTGGGTTGGAGTTTGAAAAAAAAATTAAAAAATAAAAGTAATTAAAAATATTGTCGTTATTAGAATGCGAAGATATATGCCCATATTTTTACCAAACTACAGAATTCTATTAATCTTCCTTTCTCGGATGCGGCGAAATAAGTATCAGATTACTTAAAAAATGCATATTTCGATGCATTTAAAAATAAATAAATATGGAAGGAATTATCCTACTGATTCGATTCAAAAATCGTTAAAAATAACTTTCTTAGATCGAAAATAACTAAAACACTATTTTGAACGTTTAAAAAAAATCAAGCCGAGGTACTTCGTTCGGGGATTTGGAGTACCTCTGGTATATTTCACCGCAGTCCGACGATTTGTTTTTCTGCTACAGACAAACAAATACACAGACACATAAACACAGTTACCGACTCGACAATTTTATATCTTGCGGGTGCAGGTCGGATTGCGAGTCGAAATTTTTTCCCGGTGCAGGTCGGGTCAAACCCTACTCATTCAGGTTTTTACTACAAAGTGCTCAACTTTCTTTCATTCGACCCAAACCGTCCGACTTACCCATAATTGTAAGGTATCTGTTTAGACGGCCGGAACAGTGCCACTCAATTTAGATCGAAACCCAAAGGGGGCGACATGCACGGGGACAATACCCTCCTTCCCCTGCCACCAACATCTCGAAAGGACTTTCGACCCAGAGATATAACGTGCTCGTACTCCGCTTGAATACGGGGATAGTTTGAGCACAGCCGGGAATCGAATCGGGTCTTCAGAGTGCAATCCCCGTACCCTAACCACTGGGCTATGCCGCCCCTAAAGTGCTCAGATCTTCACCACCCATTAACCATAGTTTTGTGTTCTCTAGGGGAAAAGTGTGCAAACTACATTTGGTCGCCCGCCAGAGAAACCTAGCTTGTCAACACGATGCAAGGGACTGGTAGATTACGGAACACAAAATTCTTGAAACAAAGCTTTACGACAAACAAGTTTCAAAAATCCTTTGGAGTTTTCTGCTCAGCGAGTTATTGCCTGTCGGCCAGTATTAGCCGCGTAATCATGATCCACGAATGGTGAAAGGGTGACTAGTTGTACACTTTATTGGTTGTAAGAGACCGTACTCACTAAGGCCCCTAAATATACAGGCTGAAATAGGTGCTGAATATTTAGCTGAAATAGCTGCTTCTGCTTTCAAAATATCGTACTAAACTAATCATAAAAAAAAAATTATAATCTAGAATGTTTTTATTTTCTCGGAAGATCCCAAGACGAGAAAGAAACCCTCATTTCTCCATATACAGCCATCGCTTCTACTGATAGTTAAGATGGCCGCTGTTGCTCTATCCTGTATATTTAGAACTCATTATTTGTAACTGAAACAGTGGCGTACCGTTATGGGTCAGGACGGAGCGATCTCTCGAGCGAGCGAACCAGAAAAGTTACGCCTTTCAAGTGATATACAATCAACCCTCCTATAACGCTATTAATTCGAGCCACGTTATAAGAAACTCAAACCAGTGCAGATCAGAATAATTCGTACTGTTTTATATGGAAACCACGTACCGTGTTGTATGGAAACCACGTATAAGAAACTCAGAATTAGTACAAAACAGAACAATTCGTACCGCGTTATATGGAAACTGCATTAAATGAAACTCATAACATATAAATCCGGCTGAATCGTTCTACACTATATAAAACTGCATTTTTAAAGCACCATGTTATAATGAATACGGTTATAAAATATAAGTTTATAGATACAAAAGGCAATAAATATGTGTTTACATATTTCAAATTATTTTTATTGAGTCTTCATATAAGAAAATTAAAAAAACAATGTGAAATATAAACTTAATAACTTCTTTCCAACAAAAATCCTATTAACATTCATCATCGCTGTCAAAATATTAGTAGCCAATTTTTTAACACTTTACAACAAAGTTGAAAATTGTTTATGACTTTGTTCATTCTGTCTGTCTGTCTGCCTGTCTGTCTGTCTGTCCGTTAGCACGATAACTGCCGTAAGAATGACTTAATCAAAATGAAATTTTAGTATGTTGTTCAGACGGTCTGTAGGACCTATGGGAATATAAATGAATAATATCACCCAATTAGTTTTGGATTGAACCCGGGTTGAAAAAATGAAATACATTGAGCCCTATGGAACCTAATTTTTCAAACATTTTTAAGCGGATTTAAAATTCACAAATTGCTTCGAAAATTTTAGGTAATATTCAAATTGTTTCATAAAATATATAAAAAAAATTCAGCGAAATATATTCAGTAGTTTTTTAAATAAAAATTAAAATAATAATTACTACACCTCTTATATGAAGCGATCATGCGACCATGATATGAAAAGATCACGTGACCCACTTCAAAATGATATATGGCATCCATCTTGTCTCAAAATCGTGATTTTTAAAGTTCTTTTTAATTCACATTGAGTGTTGTATCCCTCCTAAAATCACTTTATTTTTGCTTAAATTCTGTGCATCTACATACTGAAACAACGCAATTACAATATATTTGAGTTTAAATCCTCATCCAAATTTTATTATTTTTACAACGAAGCCTATTTTTCACTTATGTAAAATGTAAACAGCAAAATATGTAGAATGAGTTGTATTAGAATTACTGTATTTCTTTAACACAAAATTATTTAGCCCATGGAGTCTGCATAGCTGATATGATTGAAAAATTCATTGATTTTACAAAGAGAAGGACGATTTTTTTCGGTGAAGTTTAAAGCATAGAGTTTAATTACTTGTAGCTCCATGGTCTTAATTTTTAAATAAAATAAATTATTATAGTATTGTGATGAATGAAATAAATGGAAAATTGTTTATGAATGAAATGCTGCTTTTATAGAGAGAGCCAGGAGTGTTATTTTTTCTATGACGTCATTTGAATGAATTTCAGCTATTTTCGATGAAGTTTTCAAATATAATAAATTATCGTAGTAATAAATTATCGTAGTATTATGATAATTCTAAAATTATTACCGAGGAATGTATCGCATTTAAAGATGTTTAAACCAGGCAATTTATATTTCAATGCCGTCATTTGAATGAAGTTCATTTTTTTCTATGAAGGTTTAAGTTTTCAAATATAACAAATTAATGCAGTATTGTGATAAGTTTTTAAATATTACCGAGGAATGTATTGCATTTTAGACATGTTTAAATAAAATTGCATTGAAGTTGGAAAGTGTTTTATAATCAATGCTTTAAACATGATTGATCTTCCTTGTTTCTTTTAATGTCCTCTTCACTTTGCATATATTCCTTTGCGTTTTCAAGTGTAGTTTTATTTTGTAACTCTACCAAAATCCCTCTATAAAGAGCTAAGCAATTTTGTAATTCTCTTTTAAACTTTGCACTTCGCACTGTTGAAGGATCATTTTCAATAAAGTAATTTTCTAATTATTTACCCAAATCCAGTCCTCTTTGCACATCATTTAAATTGAAATTTGCAACCCATTCTTCACCCATATTTTCATCTGTCAATGCATTTGAGGTGAATGTATTAATTTTTTTTATAGGGGATTTTCCTGATAACTGAAATTGAAAAATCTGATGTGGGCAGCACATGACTTTCCCTGCAGACTTATATACACATTCTCTTTATTTTAATTAAATTTAATTCACTATTAATTCAATTTTCGTTCATTTGGTAACTGGACTCATTTTCAAAGGTGGCGTAGAGAAAAAAAGAAAATATCTCGAGAACGGCACGTCCTAGTGTAATGGGGTTGGCCTTATTATTTTCTTCGTTAAAAATTACGTATAAAACAAGCATTTAATGGATATATTTCAGCACACGTAGTTTTTTTATTTTAAATTTTGTCGATTTTTGCGGGCCATTTTGTGAAAAAAGGCAGGTTATTTTTTTCCGAATCATACCAAAATCTCATCAGCACCAGGGTGACCCACAAGCGACTTATCTACCAAATTTTGTGAAATTCAGTCCATTAGATTTTCAGCTAGATTGGATACAAGATTTTGCAGGCCATTTCGCAAAAAATGGCAGGTTCTTTTATTCCGAATCGTACCCAAAACTAATCAGCACCAGATTCGCCCACAAGTGACTTACCTACCAAATTTTATGAAATTTGGTCCATTAGTTTTTTAGTTAAGAGTGGATACAAAATCTGCACACACAGACGTCACGCTAAAAATAGTTTTTTCGTATTCTAGAGGTCTCGAAACGTGTAAATCCGTCGAAAACTCGAATTGCGATTTTCGGCACGATTCCAATACTTTCCCTATACATTACCATGTATTGCAGGGAAAGTAAAAATGGTGATGTACGTGGATGAAAAACCAGGAGAATTCCCCATTAATTTCAACCTTGTTTGCTTATCTTGTATTGGTTAGTTCGTTGAGCCGAATGGTTGGTTCTGTCTGCTTTTATATGGCGTCGCTTGTTTATTATGCTTTTGCCGAAATATTGCGGTCTCCTTGTCCTAGTGAATTTCACCTTTTTGGTGGAAGGGAGGATTTTCTGTTTAGTTTTATGGTTCTGGTAATTTTTTAATTAATTTTGGTGGTTAGAGTATCTATTGTAAAATATGATTATGGGTATAGTTCTTCTGGTTATTGGTTGTTGTGTTGGTTGTTTCGACTACTGGTGTGGGCATGCGCCTCCTGTGGACGACTGCAACTTTACTTTTTTGTTTTGGAGAGTTATCTGTTTGGAGGAGATATTTTTTGTTTATTGTTGTATACGTATATATAAAATTGTTGTATATATAAATTTTTGAAAGGCCTCTTTTGGTCTTGATCATTGATTATGTACTTATATATTTTGTATATTTGTTTATTTTGAATGTTGATTAACTCTTTGCTCGCAAGTGCTGCGGTAGACTTGTACTCCTCGACTCGTAAAATATTTGAAAAAAATAAATAAATAAAAAGTCCGCCATGCTGTTTTTCTGTTGGGGGTTGACTTTTTCCCGGCTGTGCATTGAGATGCCTTGTGCCTAGTTGGCAAATTTTTGCAAAGATAAATTATTGATTTCCTTAAAATTAATTTGGAGATTTTGGCGAAAATACATGCATGACGCCTTGTACATTCTTCTTCCGTTTTAGAGTGTCTTTTCTTGTCCATTATCTGAAATGCATAACCATAAAATGTTATATTTAGCTAGACTGTAAAATAATACAGCTCGATAAAATTTTCGTAATATGCATGATTAACTTAATATCTCGGATAATTCTGGTTCTTATAATGATGAATTCACAAATTCTTGTTACGATACTAAAATTGAGGGTAATAAGGCATCCTCAACGACTTTGTTGCCTAAAGTGGACCCTAAAATTTCATAATCAAGTCCCAGCAATGCGGCAATTTCCAATATAAGTACAGCAGTGTTTTACAAAGTGTGTTATGCCGAACCCTTGGGAGTTCCGGGACGTGATAGCTTCGTGGAAATTTTCTTAAATATTAACAAATACTCTTAAAATAGCAATGCATAATTTAGACCACAATGGACTTCTTCTCATCTTGATTTCTGCCATCAAATTAAATTTTAAAAAAACTTCGTGACCAAAAAGTTTGAAAAACACTGGTGAATATTTTGGGGTCCCTTAAGATTTGTTATACACGGGATCTACTTTTTTCTTATACTTACCGTATTCCCCAGATTTGTATTCCAAACTATCAGCAATGACTCCGGGAGTAGTGGATTCTCCAATTTACTGGATAGCAACTGAAAAGAAAATGAAATTGATCGACTTCAAACCAGTCCTGAGATTGACAGACAGCTTCATAAAGAAGTTTCGGGATATGAAGCTTGTTGACAGAGAAGACTGTTTTGTAAGTACTATTGAATAGATTTTAACTATGGCTACTAAAAGGATAATTGGCTAAAGGTACTTTGACCATGTACAACTGACGATTGAGTTGTTGTTACATTGTTAGCAAATAACTAAAATATTTATAGTAATTTACAGGATGTGGCTACTGGCCAAGGTTAATGGAACATAACTATCATGGACCTTGGCTGCTGGTTACTTATCATACTGCTATCCTCCGTTTACGGCATGATCTTTTAGATTTGGTATAGTTGGTTCCTTTGCCAAGGGGATTAGTAACAACAGCACAGTTACTTGCAAAGAGCTAAAGTAACTAGACGTAGCAAGTTATCGTTATATTTTTCAATACGTAGTAATACTTACTTCTATTTGGATAACACATTGCTAATTCAGTAATTTGTATTTTCAAATAGTATACAGTTCCAATATAGTTAGTTGTATCATACGACTTTGTTTTAATGCCTGCGTATAAAAGAGCACGTATAGAAAATTGATTTAGATTTTTTTTTTAAATCGTAAGAACAAATTTAGCAATTTAAACAAAAATGTAATTCGATTGTTACAATCTGTAAATACTAAAAGTCAACTGGTTTTAAATGCAATCGAACATTTGAAAAAATTTGTTGAAAAAACTTTTTAAAAAATCTGACGACTAACGATGTTAAATAAATAAGCGCTTTGTACGCAATTTTTCATAGGTAAACGAACGGCAGTAATAACTGACAACCTTTCTTGACACACCGTTATATACATTTTTATCACCCCTGGCGATATTGCATTTTCGAATACATTTTTAAAAAAATTTATTATTACAATTTTAAAGTGCACTGATGTGTATAAAAATTAGCTCCAACTATTGTCTGAATGAATCCACAAAATAAATTCTTCGTTAATTTAACAGCCTCCTACTGTTTTTTTTTCTTGCTTCCTAAGCTTTGCCTTTCGAATTTTAATTTCGCAACGATTCCCTTACTGTGTTACGTAATGAACCTATTTTTTTACAAGCGTTCTTACCTTTATTGGTGCTGGTGCTCGGTCTTTTTACCCTGACGATCTGTGGATGATGGTTGAAGGCATATAGCTATCCATCCCTCAGGAAACTATCTGCACGCTCATTGCATCTCTTCGAAGGGTTGCTATTTGTATCACCGCAAGAGATGGTCCTACCGCCTACTGATCACCCTGTCTATGCCATTACTATATTGCATTTTCCTTCTGGAATTAACATCACGTAGTTATATATGCCATCTCTGTCTGTGTATCCTTTATCATCACACTCTATTAGCTCTTTCTGTGGCAAAAATTTTCAAATATTTAACTTTAAAGTTGAATTTTCTGGTTAATTATCATTAATCTATCATATCTTAACATGGTCGTAAAATCTCGTATTAGTGGACTTAATTATTATTGTACATTGCTTTATTGTGCCGCTATAAACCCTCCAATTATTTAACCTCTGCGTGAGTCCTGTAAAAGAATTATTAAATAATATTTTACCAAAAGGATTGCGCCCATTTAACTTTAACAAACACATTTATTAAAAACATAAAATACTTATTAAATTCAATTACATTAACTACTCTGCTTATTAAGTATTTATTAAGATAGCATGTGAGAGGAGATAGCATGTGAGACCCTTAACCATATACCTAACGTATTTAATAACCTGTGGATATTTGAGGAACACATACCTTCAATTTGGGCCTTGTTAGCAGCACGTGGTTAATCTCGTATATAGTTACTCGCATTAACTCGTAGTGTAATGCATCCACTCGTAACTTCGTCGACCACTGCTGACTCAAACACTCCACTTATTTCATGCTCTTAGGCTGTTATCTCGACACAAGTCATAACTAAGTATCTGCACAAGTCATCATGTCGCACGAATATTCACCAGTCTACATCCAGTCGTTATTAAGTCATATTAGTATATCTCTCCTCGTTCTTAAGTCATCACCCGTATTTTTTTTCCAGTAGCCGTTCTTCTTCGGTCACAGGTTGTGGTTACCTCGTGTACAAAACGACAAACAATACTGCCAGTCTGAATGGCGCCGAGTTTTACAACACGTGAACCCAAAAGGTCACAAAATCATAAACTTAGGGGCGCCAAGACAAAGGGGGCCGAGCGGGCCCTTACGAGGATGTGAAACATGCCATTGGATAAAGATTATCCAATGGAAAAGGATGCTTGTTGCGTCACTCGCAATGCTACAAATGAAAGCAAGGGGGAAAATGACGCCCCCGAGAAAAATAGAGCCACAACCTGTGACTTGAGAAAACACTTCAGCAGAGATGACTTAATAAAGACTTATGCAGATAACTTGGAGACGATGAATTGAATTGGTGAATACAGACTTGCAGAGTGTTCCGGAGATGTTCCAAAATAATGGCGAGATCTATTGATGTGTGAGTGCAATCAGAGTACGAGAAGGAGTCACACACTGCGAGTTGTGGCGAGTACAAATTACTGATGCCAGCATTTTGATATATGATCATAGTCCAAGACAGCCTTGAAGGTATGTGTTCATCAATAATCAAAGGTCATAAACATATTTTAAGTAATTTTATTCATACTGGTCTCACATGTTCCCATCGCCGAAATAATATAATTAATTTTGTAATGAATTTAATAAGTGTTGATGTTGTTAATAAAGGATTTATTGTTTAAGTTTAAATGGAGTAATCAATTTAATATTATTTTAATGATATTCCTTTACAGAACTCGCGCGAAAGTAAATGATTGGAGAGTTTTATATAGCGGCACAACAAAGCAATGTACAATAATAAATAATTCCACTATACGAGATTTTACGGCCATCTTAAGAGATATGATAGACTAATGATAATTAATCAAAAAGTTCAACTTTAAGTTCCTTTTTTTATAGTTCCCACATTTTCATGATGTTGCATTTTCTGTGTCTTGTAGTGTATATGTGTGTGCGTGTGTGTGTGTGTGCGTGCGTATAGATTGATCCATATAAAAGGAAAGATAATTGTCTCAGGGGCTCTATGGATAGATTATCGTCTGGCTATTCGGATATCGACATTCCCTGCTGAGATATAATTCTCTACCAGCATTTGTTATTGTTCCTATTGCTAAGGCAATTTTTGTTGTACTTAAAATGCAAAGCATTTTTACTAAGCATTGTTCCTATTGCTAAGGCATTTTGTATACAAAGTCAAAAATGCTTTGCATATGCTTTGCTTTTAATAAACCTAGGTTGATTTTGTTTTAACTGCCCTTGAACTCTGCTTTTGCCAAGTTTTATTTTAATTAAGTTACTCTAAACTGGATGTTTTTCATTTTGCTAAACTGAACAATATATTTTTATTTTTAAGTATAAAACTTATATTTCGTTTCAATATTCTCAGCTGCCATTTAAGAGGAGAAAGATCTCTGAAAATGTTACAAATGAGGACACAGACATAGATAGAATTATTGACCGTTTTATGCTTGACCTATCTTCAGACTTTGGAAACATTAGTAAAGAAGTTAAAAGCTATGCACCTGTGAAAAAATATACTTCGTCCTTTATAAAACCTAGTGCAAAAGGGAATAACCACAAACGATTCAACTTCTTTAAAAGCGCACAGAAAATGAAAAATCCCAGCTCCAAAAGGAAGAAACCAGCTCGACTACAGCAGCAGCTATGCCCTACTTCATCTCTCCAGCAACTTTTTGAAATATATCGCAATTGTGTGCATTTTATTCAGCCACGAGGCTATCCAGCCATTGAAGACATAGATTTGATTGTCCGACGTTTCAGCGTCTTTGGGAAAGTGTTGAATATACAAGATCACTGGATTAAGCCACGAGGTATGGTTCCATATTTCAAGAATTTTGAATTTCATCTTTATATATATTTAAGTTCTGGCAACGTTTCTGTCCCCAGCGAGTTTTCCGAATCCACTCGGCCGATTTTCATAATATACGAATCAAAGCCACCCATACAAACAATTGGAACACAACCACCCCCCTTCCATATTTTATTTTCGCCTCACAAAGTTTTCGTGTCTTCCTCTTTTCCCCTTACTAATAAAAGAAAAAATCAGGTGGCCGGGACCCCCTTGGCAATCATTTTCCCTCCATTCGAGTGGTGTGTGCACACTCTCACCCTCCCTTGGACTTTCCTGAACGAAAGGTCTCGGCCTGCAGATTTACCTAATTTTGACTAACTCGAGAGCACATTCAAATTTAAATTTTAACATTTTTTACACTGTTTTAAAATAAATTTTTTGCCCACTTTTATTTACCGTGCCGATTATCTTGAAATTGTATGCACATGACAATACAACATTTCAGCAAATTTGAGTTGAACCTTTTTCCGGATTTCGGCCCACCTACCCATAATGTCCCGTAAAAATCCCACTGTTATAAGATAGTTTTAAAATATTTCCTCTTATTTATATATAGAGAGAGAGAAAGAGAGAGAAGTAAGGACGCATATTGAACTCCTTTTAACTATTTACAACAATGGATTATGTAAAACGTATGAGATTTTTCGGGGACCATTTCGCAAAAAAAAAAAAAAAAATGACGGTTCTGTTTTTCGAGGATCCGCCAAATTTTAACAGATTAAAATGTTCCACTGGACTAAGTTGTATACCAAATTTCAGAACTTCAGAATGTATAGAAGTATGTTAAAAATGCATCCAAGAAGTTGAAACAGACATCCAGACAGACAACTATCGGTCCTGACGAATTCAAAAATAACATTTTAAAAGGTTTGATTGAATATCTGATTAAAAATTGATTACAATATCACGAAATATTAAAAAGTGTAAATTAAAATATTATAAAACATCTTTTTAAGTTACGCTGTTTTAATAAAATGCACAAAAAAGTAAAAATAATTTTTAGTTATCATAATATTGGTCCTATGCGACTAAAAAAAACCGTGGGGCGACCATAAAAGAATTGTATTTGGATATGAACATAATTTTAAAGAGCAATAGAAGTGATAACACAGAAATGACATATTTAAGATTGATTACATTCAATTCATTTAAATTTTTCTTTGTCAATTTTCATTTAACAATCCAACATTCTTATATACAAGAAGATATGCCGGAATTCAAATATGACGGAATTCAAAATTTAAAAAAAAAATTACCTCCCATTAGTGTCATTTTTATCAATTTGGCAACATTTGCGTCATATGACGGAATTCAAAATTTGAAAAAAAATTACCACCCATTTAGTGTCATTTTTATCAATTTGGCGACATTTGCGTCAATTTAACAACATTTAAAAAGCCGCCATGTTGGCAACATCCCGCCAAATTCGTCGCCATTTTTTTTTCTTTTTTAGAAATGAGTTATTGTTATAGTAGATTCCTATATTATTTCCAAGTTAGTGAATCTTCATCGAATTGAAGATCCAATTTAATCTTAGCAAAAATTGAGGAATCACATAGAAGCGTAATATGTTAGAGCACCAAATGCAACCCTGAGTGCTTTAAAAAAAATAATAAAACTCAAGTGTACTAATTATCCGACCATGCTGAATCCAAATCTGAAATCCTTTTTTCAAATTAACCCTTGAATCTGAAGAAATGGCCTCTCAAATTTTGGCCTTTTTACTATTTTTGTGTTTTTAATCTCAGGCTGAAGGCGTTGCCCCAGCATAATGCAATTGCAGGGTCATGAAACTTTAATGCCTCAAGAAATAAAAAGAAAATGATATTCAGCTTATGGAGTTAGAGATGAAATTACCTTTGTGATTCAGCTGAATAAGAAAGTTTATATTGAGGGGTCGTCCCAATTTAAAAATTCAGAATATGAACGTGTAAACCATAGAGTTAAATATACTTGCTTCCTGCTTTATCTTCAAATTCACGTTTTAAACAATGCAATTAATGCAATCTTTGTTTATGGATATACTGGTTGGAGATGAATTGTTTGACCCATAAAATTTTTAAGAGTTAGTCCTTTTTTGCCCATAGTATGACCAGAAATTGAAAACTTGAGATAAAAATTTAAGATATTAAATTTGATAAATTGGTTTGTTAGAGGGTCTAAGGAAGCGTAAATTAATTACTTCATGTTAGGGGTTGGTGTAGTACATATATTTTGATAGGAAGTCGAATAAGAAAAGTAATATTGAATGGGGAGTGTATAGCTCGCATGTGTCTGTGGATATTAGGAACGGATTGGAGAGTCAGCAGGAGTTGATGGCCTGTTTCCCATGCATGGCCGTGGTGTACTGGTAGCGCGCGAACCTTTCTGGTGTTATACAAATCGCGAGATTAAAATACGTTCATTGGCATTGAAATCTTGATGTGAAAACAGTCGAATAATAAAATTAAATATATGTAAAGGAATTTTGCCCCTTAATGTTATTTTAATTTAAATTTTTTATGCGCTTCATGTCTGACATCTACTAAAAGTGTATGTTTTCTGTAGGCTCCTTAAATCCGCATCCCTGTGTATGGGCTGGAGCATCAGTAACTTACAGAAACCAAGTTGAATGTGACCGCGCTATAAAGACATTGTCTGTTGAGCATTCTTTTATGATATGTGTATCTATCGTTGACCACTTGGCCAGAATTAACCACGCTGAATCAGACTGGATGAGAAAATTTAAAGATTCCAAAGACTCTGGTACTTGCATTGTCATCGAGGGCATCATTGCTCGAACATCTCGGATTAGAATTGAAGACGAATTTGAAAATTTTGGAACAGTTCTAAGAATTGAGTGGAACTGTGGGAAAGAACTTAATAAAAAGGCATGTGAAGTAACATACAAAACCACCGTAAGTGCATTTGCCGCTGCTTTGGCCTTTGATGGAAAGAATGTACAGAAAGGAAATTTGAGAACTAAAATAAAGATAAAAGCTAAGGAGCTGTATATACACAGAAAATTGTGCGAGAGTTTCTGATAAAAGTGTACAAGGAATTTTTTGTGGTACTTTATTGCAGCAAGCGGCATATATTTTAAATTTACTGTGGCACTTTTAATAAAAACTTTTTAATATTGAAGTTTATTTATGAGGCTGACTTTTAGTTTTACTCTCCTTACATACAGGGTGATTATAATTAAAGTTCCCGGTTAGAAAAGGGTTTCAAATAAAAAGCACTGGTCAGAATGATTTGAAATTTTGCTCGAACACTCGTGGAGCAATGGCATTTTGCTTGGTGAAGAAAAAACAGTAGTTCAAAAAGTTCGCCGCTAAGAGAATAATTAGCGCTTTACCACACTAGAATGCAATACAAAAGTAATAAACGTTGAGTTACTCATTGGCTAATGACGTAATAAATGTTCAATATGCTGTCCTTCGAATACTGAATTAAAAGTCGATCTTTCATCATCATATGCATGCAAGTAATGAAAAAAAAAGTTTATCCATTGAAACAATGTTAAATTCTAAGCAAACGTAAGCCGTATCTTTTTTTTCACAAAAAGTGGATTTAACTTGTTTTGCATAATTGCTCTTCAAATGCTGCTGTAAATTTGCATAAGACAGTGACTTTGCAATAAACGTTTGCTATAAAAAAGGAAGAGCGGAACTTGTTTCTCATATAACTTAATGAAAAATCTCTATTGTTCTGTCGCAATGACTCTATCATTAAAAGATCATGCTCTTCTTGTCAACTTGTTTTATGAGAATAACAGCTCTTGTTTAGTAGCTCTTAGAAAGTTGAGAACGTTGAAAAAGTTAAAATCTGGTCCTCTGTGTGGCAAAAGCTTGCGCAAAAGGATTTTAAAATTTGAAGAGACTAGCTCTTTGGACATCAAACCTGGCAGGGGACGGAAAGCAGTCAATGGAGAGATAGTGGAAGACGTAGCTACAGCGTTAGAAGAAGAGCGTAACGCTAATGCATCTGCGAGTGCACGTGGAATTGCCCGATCATTAGACGTACCGTAACGTATTAGACGTGGAACGATCATTAGACGTACGGTGCAAAAAATTTTGAAACACATTTTGAAATGTTATACTTACAAACTGCCCATGTTCAACAGTTGCTACCTGCGGACAATGTTGCACGTGAAATGTTCGCACTTCAATTTCTGGCTCGGATACAAGTGGACGATGAATGGCCCTGGAACGTTTTGTGGACTGACGAAGCACACTTCCATCTCCACGGAACTGTTGTACGCAAAATTGCAGAATCTGGGCAACCGAAAATCCACAGGAACTACGCCAGCCAACGGCCGTACCGTGCTGAAAACACCGGTTCTCGTTAGATCACCGAAGTCAAGCAGCATCGGGCGCGGTTAGTACTTGGGTGGGTGACTACCTGGGAACACCGCGCGCTGTTGGCACATTTCGGGTGCGGTAGCCCGGTGGTTTGCGCGCCGGATTTGCATGCTGCCACAACTGCCGCCGTGTTCATGCGGTGTACGATCACGTTAGTTAAACATGTGGGTCCGTAAGTCCTTCCGAGAGGTTGGTGGTAGGGCAAGGAGGGTACGGTCCCTGTGGATGCCTCCCCCACTGCGTTCCGGTCTAAATTGGGTGGCACTTCCCGGCCGTCCAAACAGTTACCTTACACCTTTCTGGTAGGTCGGACGGTTTGGGTCTCAACAACAACAGGAACTACGCCAGGTGCCTCTTCATTCCCCCAAAGTCACTGTGTGGTGCGGATTTACAGCAGCGTTTATTATCGGGCCTTTCTTTTTTGAGGAAGTTGGTCCTCATAGTCCCGTCACCTGTTCTGCCAATGGCCATCGATATGAACGTCTTTTGAAAAGTCACGTTATACCCACACTGCAAGAGCGTCAGTGTATCGATAACACTATTTTCATGCAGGATGGGGCTCCACCACATATCGCAAAACCAGTGAAGCGGCCACTTCGCAGTCATTTTGGAGATGACAGAATCATCAGCCGCCATTGGATGTAAGATGGCCAGCACGTTCCCCTGACCTTAATCCATGTGATTTTTGGCTTTGGGGGCATCTGAAGAATGTGGTGTTTAATGGACACGTTATCAATTTAGCGGAACTTAAAGCTAGCATCACGCATCACATCCACAACATCTCAACAGAAACACTCAAATCTGTTGTTGAACACGCTATTTTGCACTTTCAGCTTGTTTCAGAATGCGAAAGACAGCATATTGAATATTTATTACGTCATTAGCCAATGAGTAAGTCAACGTTTATAATTTTTGTATTGCATTCTAGTGTAGTAAATCGCCAATTATTCTCCTAGCGGCGACTTTTTGAACTACTGTTCTTTTCTTCACCAAACAAAATTTCATTGTTCCACGAGTGTTCACGCAAAATTTCAAATCATTCTGACCAGTGCTTTTTATTTGAGACCATTTTCAAACCGGGAACTTTAATTATAATCACCCTGTACATAGTATAATAATATTGCATAGGAAAGTATTGCGATAGAATCGAAAACTCAAATTTGAGTTTTCAAGCGAAGGGCACGTTTCAAGCATCGCTGAACTCGAATCGAATGTTTTGAGGTGATGTCTGTGTGTATGTCCTTTGATGTGTGTATATGTTAGTATGTATGTGTCCTTTAAATGGACGTTATACCTCACAAACAAATGAAGCGTTTTGAAAAATATTTGGTACGATTTTTTTCAATTGTTGAATACTAGAACCTAATTTAAAAACGTTTAAAAAATTAAAAATCATTTAAACACGGATGGCACCAACTTTAAAACTCTAGCATGAAAAGAGACATGAAACTTTTTTCAAACAAATTTATCAAAAAAATTATATAAAATTAAAAATAGCTTTTATTTATATTCTACTTGTTCACTTCAAATATGCAATATTATGCGATACATCTGTTAACATTATTCTCGTCGATTTAGTTCGCTCCATTCGAGAGAAAAAATAAATTTTTGTTATAGTTTTACATTTCGTCGCCAAAGAATTCGTCAATATTTATTTCACGGGACATTAATTAAATTCAATAGCATTTTACTGAGGATTTTGCATTTCAGCATGAATTAAATTATTCTCATTTGACTAATAAGCCGCCCAAAACTTCAAATTTCAATTAACGTGATATTAATTCAACGTGAATAACACTGTGATATGGCTTTATTTATTTATACGCACATTAGGTGTTTTAACGTGGGAAGATAGATGACTCTCTATTACTTTCCCTAGTGTGTAGGGAAAGTATTGTGACGGAGTCGAAAATTCAAATGAGTTTTCGAAGAAAGAGCACGTATCAAGTATCCCCAGAACTCGAATCGAATGCTTTTGAGGTGATGTCTGTGCATGCGATATCTCACGAACGACTGGAGCGTTTCGAATGTAATTGGGTACGATTATTAGAATCGGTAATGTTTTAATGTGTGCAATTTGAATGGGCAGACAGTCTCAATATATTTTCTGAAGAATTTCTCATTTTTGCAATAAATACAAATCTGTGGATTTCACAATTTCTCTTGGTTCCAGAAATTCAAATGCGCTGTTTATTTACCGCATTCATTGTTGAATGTTATGGGTGATTATATTTATTGTTTCGACGCATCCTCGGTTATCGTGGGTGTGTACTATCAAGTACAAGAATGAGGCCAAATTTCTGGATAACTAGCACTTTTAACACTAGCACTTTCTGAAAGTTCTTCGATATGTATAATTTACATAACAAAAAATTCAAAAGTGTTATTTTTAACTATTCCGCAAGATGTTGCATAAAGTTATGATTTCCGAGATGCTACAACTAAATAATTCTCAAGATATTAGATTTTAAGCACTAATAAGCGTAAACAGAAACAATATACAACTAATAGCTCGATAACTATCGTACAAGATCGTTAAACAACTGTCGGATACAATAAAGCAGCAATTAAATGCTCAGCTAATTCACAAGCAGATACTATTCTCACAATTCAATTTAGCTCGTATCACGTTAACTGCTCTCCGAGTGAAGATTCCTTTTATATGCTCGCGGTAGAGCTCTCTAGAGAGGGGTCATATCTCTAAGAATATTTCATATTTTGAGAAAACTCTAGTACATTCGAAAAAGCGAAAGTTTGTGATAAATCGCTAAATCTGAAAACCTCGCCTGAAAGCCAAATATAACACTACTTTCACGTAATAGGAATATGGCTGCCTGCAACGGTTGTTTTACAGTGTAGACAGGCAAATCACACTGAAGGTATTTTACACGTTCGTAACACTCGCCCTATAGAATACACTAACACGAATATTATTGTTGCGAACGTGTATATTCTCTCACTGGCGTCCCTCTGTCTTGTCTTTTGTCTTTATTGCAGACTAAACGGTGTCATCGGAGTGTTTTCTCCAGAAGACAGCGGTACGCGCATTCTTTTCCTGACGTCACTCTATTGTTGCTAGAATTTCAAGTCAGAAGAATGGTTGCCAGATTTGGAGACTCCTGGAATGTTCCAGAAACTTCACGAAATAACGATTTGTCTAGGAGATATTAGATAATTCTGGGGATTTCTACAGAGAAATTTCCAGAAGTTCCTATAGAGAGAGAGTGACTATAAAGATGACGCCTAACTCCATTGGGGTTCAGTGAGCAGTTGACGAAAGGACGTAACACGAGCTACATTGGACTGTAATTTCGTCATAATTTGAGAATAGTAGCTGCTGTTTTGTAAAATTAATTTCGTCAACGTTTTGAGAATAATATCGCTTATTCTTTGAAATAAGTGGAGTTTTGTTTTTCTCTGTAGTGTTCCTGTTTACTTTGTGCTTGGGGACAACAGTGCAGATCTGGCTTACCTCTCGGTTTACAGGTTTAGTTCCGATCTCGGTTTACAGGTTTAGTTCCGATTTAGTTACTTTGTGCTTGTGAATAAACGTAACTTATCCAGGAACTTGGACTCGTTCTTGTATCCTGCGTATACACCCACGATTCTAGAGGAATGACAGTGTAGACAAGAATATTGACATTTACAAAACTAAGAACTGGCGCCAGTAACAGGTCAAAATGGGACAAAATTATTGAGAAGGCCAAGGTCCACACCGGGTTGTCAAAAATCAATAAAGAAAAAGAAATTTTGACATTTAAAAAGTATTTTACAATAATTGCAACCCAAAGGCTCTCTTTAAGCACTATTACAGTTACTGCTTTAAAAGAAAAAGTAACGTGTGCATTTCCGATAAATGAAGAGTAACCATTAAGGCTACCTGCGTTACTTTTATTCATTTTCTACCCAACCCTGATCGTTTCGTAATACTTGCACAACATTCTCGACCACACAGGAGATTAACCATTGCCCCCCCCACACACACACACACGCGCGCGCATACACACACACACACTTCTCTCATTCTGACAATCGTATGATATTAGAATATTATATTTTTCATACTTTTATTGTCATTTTATCATTTCAGAATCAGCTATGATTATCTTTATTTATTTCTACGTTTTGTTTTTCTTCTATAGAACGAAGGACGCATTATCTAATCTCTTCCTCGTATTTAATAGATCCTTAATGAGCTTATCGTGTCTCTTTTATCGTAGATTTTATCACATTGTAAAATTTTGGGAAGCGCAATCAGTTTGAAAACGACTGTCAGCCCCATGTTCCACGAATGCTTGCGCTTGGCGGCCAGTTTAAACACAGAATAAAAATACATTAGATGCTTGCGATAGTCATCCCAGTCGCTCTTTAAAAATTCTCACGATAGCTCGTAGGCCGCATCTCTGTTCACTGCGTTGGAGTCTTTTAATGATTAGCCAATTGGCGTTTTGAAAAAGCTCTTAACTTGTAATGGTTCTGAAATGTCTTCAATAGTCCTTCTATACACAGTCGCAGTGTGTAGGCAGGTCAAAAGTGAATATTATAACAACTCTACTGGCTGAATAATCAGTTTTCTATAGGGTTCCATATTGAAAAGGGCAATTCATTATAACTGTTACCCTTCCGGCTTTTGAAATAGATGTTCCAGACCTCTTTTGCGACCCCACACGGGGCCGGCGGGATTAGTTCTGCTCTTGATAAGAAGAAGAAATCCCGCCGGCCCCGCCCCACACCAGTCTGGATTTATTACTGCCTTTATAGCAGCTGGCGTATTTCTGTCAACTTTGCTCTGGTCGAAGTCACGTGATTTCTCACAGAAAATATAGCCAGCAGGTCAAGGGCGACATTTCAAGAATTTCTGGAGGGTGTGTGTGTGGATGGTGTGAGGCAAAATCGCTATAGAAAACATTTGAAAAAAATATATGGTAACTAATCAATAAGCAAAAATGCATTGTACAAATGGTAACGAAAGTTTAAGCTACGTATTTCAGCCCAAATTTGCACACACTATGCAGCATACAGGTGTCTCAAGGAGACCTTGAAATGAAGAAGAATGTAAACAAAATTATTTTAAAACGTTGTAAATTAAAAAAAATATGGTAAAGAGAAATTAATTTTACGATAATTTTCTAATTTTCAAATTTTAGGGGAAATTTACAACATAGTTGAAAAGTGTTTATGACTTTGTTCAGTCTGTCTGTTTGTCCGTTAGCACGATAACTGCCGTAAAAATGAGTTTATCAAAATAAAATTTTAGTATGTTGTTCAGACGGTCTGTGGGATATACGGGAATGTAAATGAATAATATCACCCAATTCGTTTTGGATTGAACCCGGGTTGAAAAAGTGAAATACATTTTCTCAACGGGACCTAATTCGGGCCCAACTACGGAACCTAATTCCTACGGGACCTAATTTTTCAAACCCTTTTTAAGCGAATTTAAAACTCACAAATTGCTTCTAAATTTTTAGAAAATATTCAAATTATCTCATAAAATATATAAAAAAAGTTCAGCAAAATATATTCAGTAGTTTTTTAAATAAAAATTAAAATAATAAATACACCCTTTTATATGAAGACATCACGTGACCCACTTCAAAATAAAATATGGCATTCATCTTGTGTCAAAATCGTGATTTTTAAAGTTCTTTTTAATTCATATTTAGCGTTGTATCCGTTTTAAAACCGCTTTATTTTTGCGTAAATTTTGTGCATCTGCATACTGAAATAACGCAATTACAATATATTTGAGTTTAAATGATCATCAAACTTTGATTATTTCTACAACGAAGCCTAGTTTTCACTTATGGAGAATGTAAACAGCAAAATATGTAGAATGAGTTGTATAAGAATTGTTGCATTTCTTTAACGCAAAATTATTTAGCTCATGCAGTCTGCAATATAGCTGATATGAATGAAACATTCATTGAACCAGACGATCTCTTCGATGAAGTTTTAAGAATAGAGTTAAATTCTTTGTACCTCCATGGTTTTAAGTTATTAAATAAAATAAATTATTTTAGTATTGTGATGAATAAAATGAATGGAAAAACGTTATAAATGAAATGCTGCTTTTATAGAGAGAGCCAGTCGATTTATATTTCAATGACGTCATTTGAATAACGTTCACTTGTTTTCGATGAAGTTTTCAAATATAATAAATTATTGTAGTATTATGATAATTTTAAAAATATTACCGAGGAATGTATCGCATTTTAGAGATGTTTGGACCAGACAATTTATATTTCAATACCGTCATTTGAATGAAGTTCATTTTTTTCGATGAAGTTTTAAGTTTTCAAATATAATACATTAATGTAGTATTGTGATAATTTTAAAACTATTACCGAGGAATGCATCGTAATTTAGAGATGTTTATATAACATCGCATTAAAGTTAGAAAGTGTTTCATAATCAATGTTTTATGCATGATTGATCTTTCTTGTTTTAAGATGTTCTTAACATTCTTCGGTAATGCTTCGAGTGTCCGCTCTCTCCATTCAAGCTGCTTTTCTAAGACGAACAAACGAACGCATCGCCATAAAACTGCATTTTTAGATAGATATACTGTTAAAATTAGAATTAGATATAATTTATGTAATATAACTTATTAGGTTGAAAGTTCTTCGATATTTATAATTTACATAACAATGAATTCAAAAGTGTAAGTTTTGAACTGTTATGATTTCCAAGATGCTACAACTAAATAATTCTCAAGATATTAGATTTTAACAGATATGAGAGATCGTTGAAAATTTAGACTGCAAATCGGATCTAAATGCATGAGTAATTGCATATTGAATGTTACTTATTCTTTCTTTTCTTTCGGCCCAGACCACCTAACCTACCCGAAGGTGTACGGTATGTGTTTGGACGGCCGAGACCCAATTTAGATCAGATTCCAATGGGAACAACAACCACAGGGACCGCATCCTTCCTTCCCTTACCACCAACCTCTCAGAAAGACTTTCAGACCGACATATTTAACGTGCCTGTACCCTGTGTGACAAGGGGACAGTTTTGACAGAGATGGGAACCGAACTCGGGTCCTCCGAGTGAAATCCCCGTGTTCTAACCACCGAGCTATCCCGCCCCGAATGTTATTTGTTTTAATAATTGTTATGTAATTACATGTAAAATGAATTTTAATAATAATAAAACATTGAATACAAAATAATCATTTTAAAAAATTATGCCAAAATGTTTTAATCTAGATCACCGCATTGCAAAACGAAATCATGGAGTAGGTTCTTTAAATTTCATAGATCAACCTCGCTCTGAATGAATTTAAAGTTACTTTTGATGATAAAATATCTATGAAATAATCTTTCCTCCTTCAAATTTTGAAATTTTTTTTATCATCTCCTTCAGTTGTTTTCGTTTCTACGTATTTGCTTCCTCCTCCAAATCTTCTCAATCTATATTCCAGAGCTATCTCCTCCTTCACGTAATCTCTTCGATTCCAGTTCATGTTTCTTATCTATATACCTAGATAGGAATGAAAATATTTTATCTTCTCCTTCAGGGGCATTATTCTCAGCTTATCGTTTTAATCGGGCAAAATTGCGTTGTTTATTGTTCTGCGGAATATTATTCAAAACATCCATTCAAGTTTCGAAAAATATCACATATCACAGAAAAAATTGATATAACTCAAAAATAAATTATTTTGAGCTAATAACAGCCTCTGTTTAGAAGTTACTGATTTTTTATTTCATTTCAAACCATTTCCGTACAAGTCTTGCATAACAAAAGAAAATATCTGTATCGTTTGTACCGAAAATACGAAGATACAGACAGCGGTGAAATTTAATACCGGGGTATTTCAGATCTTCGGACGACATGTTTTTTTTTTGTTTGTTTGTTTGTTGAATTTATTAAAATTTAAATCCGAAAATCCGTCCAAGTTTCGACTTCAAAATCACATATGTTTCCAATCAAAAAAATTCCGGGAGCAAAAAGTACAACAAGAAAAATCAATCATGCATAAGCATTGATTATGAAACACTTTCCAACTGAAATGCAATTTCATTTCAAAATTTCTAAAATGTGATACATTCAGTGGTGATATCTTTTACATTATACAGTACAACAGTACAACAGTAATTTATTATACTTAAATATTTAAAACTGTATCGAAATATAAATCATCTGATTCTCTATGCAAAATCAATGAATATTTCATTCATATAACTTGTATTCCAGACTCCAGAGCTAAATAATTTTGTATGAAAAAAATTCAGCAATTCTTATATAACTCACCTTACAATCGCTTGAAATATTCGCATTCTGCATAAGTTAAAATTAGGCTTCGTTGAAGAAATAATAAAAGTTTAGGGATCGTTTAAAATCACAATTATTGTAATTGCGTAGGCACGGAATTTAGATACACAGATACACAGATAATATTGTATGTGTGTGTGTATGTATTCAAAGTATTGGAATCGTGCCGAAGATCGGAACTCGAAATTTCGAAGAATCTACGCATTTTAGGACTTCTAGAACACGTAAAAACTATTTTTAGGAAGACGTCTGTGTGTGTAAGGGTGTATCTGTGTGCGTTTCTGTGTGTCTGTGAGGATATTGCATCCACTCTAACTGAAAAACTAATGGACCGAATTTCATAAAATTTGGTAGTTAAGTTTTTTGTGAGAAACCCTGATGTTCATTAGATTATAGTACGATTCGTAATAAAAGAATCTGCCTTCTTTGCGAAATGGCCGGCAGAAATTGCCTTTATCCACTCTAGCTAAAAACTAATGTACCAAATTTAACAAAATTCGGTGTATAATATTTCAATAACCTACAAGTGATTTATATACCAAATTTAACAAAATTTGGTATATAAATCACCTGTAGGTTATTCTAGAACAATTCGGAAAAAAGGAACGGGCTGTTTTTGCGAAATGGCCCGCAAAAATCGTTAAATATAACAAAAGAGATCAATCATGCATAAGCATTGATTATGAAACACTTTCCAACTGAAATGCAATTTCATTTAAAAAGTTCTGAACTGTGATACATTCAGTGGTGATATCTTTTACATTATCACAGTACTACAGTAATTTATTATACTTAAATATTTAAAACTGTATCGAAATATAAGTCATCTGATTCTCTATGCAAAATCAATGAATATTTCATTCATATAACTTGTATTCCAGACTCCAGAGCTAAATAGTTTTGTGTGAAAAAAATTCAGCAATTCTTATGTAACTCACCTTACAATCGCTTGAGATATTTGCATTCTGCATAAGTTAAAATTAGGTTTCGTTGAAGAAATAATAAAAGTTTAGGGATCATTTAAAATCACAACTAGTGTAATTGCATAGGCACGGAATTTAGATACACAGATAATACACAGATACACAGATAATATATGTGTGTGTGTGTATTCAAAATATTGGAATCGTGCCGAAGATCGGAACTCGAATTTTCGAAGGATCTGCACGTTTTGGGACTTCTAGAACACGAAAAAACTATTTTTAGGAAGACGTCTGTGTGTGTAAGGGTGTATCTGTGTATGTTTCTGTGTGTCTGTGAGGATATTGCATCCACTCTAATTGAAAACTAATGGACCGAATTTCATAAAATTTGGTAGGTATGTTTTTTGTGAGAAATCCTGATGTTCATTAGATTATAGTACAATTCGTAATAAAAGAATCTGCCTTCTTTGCGAAATGGCCGGCAGAAATTGCTTTTATCCACTCTAGCTAAAAACTAATGGAACAAATTTAACAAAATTTGGTGTATAATATTTCAATAACCTACAAGTGATTTATATACCAAATTTAACAAAAGTTGGTATATAAATCATTTGTAGGTTATTCTAGTAGGATTCGGCAAAAAGGAACGGGCTATTTTTGCAAAAATGGCCCGCAAAAATCGTTAAATATAAAAATAAAAGACTACGTGTGCTCAATTATATGAATTAAATTCCTATTTTATACGTGATTTTTTACAACAAAAAGAATAAGACTAACCCCATTACTCCAGGACTAGCCGTTCTTGAGATATTCTAGTTTTTTCGCGTTTTCTCTACGCCACCTTCGACAATAAGTCCCAGTTATCAAATGAGAACCAAATTTAAGTTTAGCGTGCAAATTCAATGTCATTTAAAATACTTATGGCTGTTATTTTGTGCAGATAAACTCAAATTATTATTGAAGAAATAAAGAGAACGTGAATATGAGTCTACAGGGAAAGACATGTGCTGCCTTCATCAGAATTTTTAACAATATTACAACAATGATTTATAGAAGTGAACGGGGATTATTTGCAGGCCATTTCGAAAAAAATGTATGATCTATATTTAAAGATCCACCAAATTTTCGTAGAATAAAATGTTCAACAAATTTAAGCTGTGTGCCAAATTTTAACTCTCTAGGACGGAAGACAGTGCTTAAATGCCATTAAATAAGTATATCATGAAGAGTTATATAAAATTTAAAAAAAAATTGAAAAATTGTTATCTACCAAATTTATTTTAAAATGTGAAGCCTCTCTCATATACAAAATGATTAAACTCTTGGAAAGATATTTATTATATAATATATCTCTTTTTTCTTTCTGGAGGATATCCCAAAAGTCAGAATTTAATTGAATTTGTTTTTTTCCCTATATTAAATAATTTTTAATTAAAAAACTGCTTAACATATTTTACTGAATTTTTTTATATATATTTTATGGGATAATGTAAATATTTTCTAAAAATTTCGAAGCATTTTGTAAATTTTAAATTTGCTTCAAAAATGTTTGAAAAATTAGGTCCCATAGGGTTCAATGTATTTCATTTTTTCAACCCATGTTCAATAAAAAACTAATTGGGTGATATTATTTATTTATATTCCCATAGGTCCCACAGACCGTCTGAAAAACATATTAAAATTTCATTTTGATAAAGTCATTTTTACGGCTGTTGTGCTAGCGGACAGACAGACAGACAGACCGAATGAACAAAGTCATAAACACTTTTCAACTATGTTGTAAAGTGTTAAAAATGAAAAACTACGTGTGCTTAATTATATCAATTAATTTCCTATTTTATACGTGATTTTTGACAACAAAAATAATAAGACTAACCCCATTACTCTAGGACTAGCCGTTCTTGAGATATTTTAGTTTTTTCGCGTTTCCGCTACGCCACCTTTGACAATAAGTCCAGCTATCAAATGAGAACCAAATTTAAGTTTAACGTGCAAATTCAATGTCATTTAAAATAGTTATGGTTGTTATTTTGTGCAGATAGACTCAAATTATTATTGAAGAAATAAAGAGAACGTGAATATGAGTCTTCAGAGAAAGACATGTGCTGCCCACATCAGAATTTTTAACAATATTACAACAATGATTTATAGAAGTGAACAGGGATTATTTGCAGGCCATTTCGATAAAAATGTAGGATCTATATTTAAAGATCCACCAAATTATTGTAGAATAAAATGTTCTACAATTTAAGCTGTGTACCAAATTTTAACTCTCTAGGACGTAGGAAAGTGCATTAAAAATGCCCTCAAATAAGTATATCATGAAGAGTAATATAAAAATTTACAAAAATGTTGAAATATTGTTATCTACCAAATTTATTTTAAAATGTGAAGCCTCTTTCATATACAAAACAGTTAAACTCGTGGAAAGATATTTATTATCTTTTAAGACTTTTTTTCTTTCTAGGGGATATCGCAAAAGTCAGAATTTAATTGAATTTGCTTTTCTCCCTATATTAAATAATTTTTAATTAAACAACTACCTTATATATTTTACTGAAATTTTTGTTATATATTTGTGCGGGATAATGTGAATATTTTCTAAAAATTTCGAAGCAATCTGTGAATGTTAACTTTGTTTAAAAAATGTTTGAAACATTAGGTCCCATAGGGTTCAATGTATTTCATTTTTTCAACCAGGGTTCAATCCAAAACTAAATGGGTGATATTATTTATTTATATTCCCATAGGTCCCACAGACCGTCTGAAAAACATACTAAAATTTCATTTTGATAAAGTCATTTTTACGGCAGTTATCGTTTAGGATTGAACCCGGTTATTATTAATAATTAGTTTTGGATTGAACCCGGATTGAAAAACTGAAATATATTGAACCCTATGGGACCTAATTTTTCAAACATTTTTTAAGCGAATTTAAAATTCACAAATTGCTTCGAAAGTTGTAGGAAATATTCAAATTATCCCATAAAATATATAAAAAAAATTTCAGCAAAATATATATTCAGCAGTTTTTAAATAAAGATTAAAATAATAATTACACCCTTTATATGAAGAGATCAATCACATCATTATATGAAGCGATCACACGACCCACTTCAAAATAAACAAGAAAGAACAATCATGCTTAAAGCATTGATTATAAAACACTTTCCAACTTCAATGCAATTTTATTTAAACGTCTCTAAAATGCAATACATTCCTCGGTAATAATTTAAAACGTATCACAATACTACATTAATTTATTATATTTGAAAACTTAAACCTTCATCCAAAAAAATGAACTTCATTCAAATAACGCCATTGAAATATAAATTGCCTGGTTTAACCATCTGTAAAATGCGATACATTCCTCGGTAATATTTTTAAAATTATCATAATACTACAATAATTTATTATATTTGAAAACTTCATCGAAAACAACTGACAGTCATTCAAATGGCGTCATAGAAAAAATAACACTCCTGGCTCTCTCTATAAAAGCAGATTTCATTCATAACATTTTCCTATTCATTTCATTCATCACAGTACTAAAATAATTTATTTTATTTAAAAACTTAAGACCATGGAGATACAAGTAATTAAACTCTATGCTTAAAACTTCATCGAAAAAAATCGTCCTTCTCTCTGTAAAATCAATGAATATTTCATTCATGTCAGCTATGCAGACTCCATGAGCTAAATAATTTTGCGTTAAAGAAATACAGCAATTCTTATACAACTCATCCTACATAGTTTGATGTTTACATTTTACATAAGTGAAAAATAGGCTTCGTTGTAGAAATAATCAAATTTAGATGAGCATTTAAACTCAAATATATTGTCATTGCGTTGTTTCAGTATGTAGATGCACAGAATTTAAGCAAAAATAAAGTAGTTTTAGGACGGATACAACACTCAATATGAATTAAAAGGAACTTTAAAAAACCACGATTTTGAAACAAGATGGATGCCATATATCATTTTGAAGTGGGTCATGTGATCGTTTCATATCGTGGCCACGTGATCGTTTCATATAAGAGGTGTAATTATTACTTTAATTTTTATTTAAAAAACTATTGAATATATTTTGCTGAAATTTTTTGTATATATTTTATGGAATAATTTGAATATTACCTAAAATTTTCGAAGCAATTTGTGAATTTTAAATCCGCTTAAAAACTGTTTGAAAAATTAGGTCCCATGGGGTTCAATATATTTCATTTTTTCAACTCGGGTTCAATCCAAAACAAATTGGGTGATACTTTTCATTTATATTCCCATAGGTCCTACAAACCGTCTGAGAAACATACTAAAATTTCATTTTGATTAAGACCGTAAGAGATTCTTACGGCAGTTATCGTGCTAACGGACAGACAGACAGAATGAATGAACAAAGTCATAAACACTTTTCAACTTTGTTGTAAAGTGTTAAAAATATGACATCCATCTTGCGTCAAAATCGTGATTTTTAAAATTCTTTCTAATATATATTTAGTTTTGTATCCGTCCTAAAACCGCTTTATTTTTGCTTAATTTCTGTGCATCTGTATTCCGAAACAGGGCAATTACAATATATTTGAATTTAAATGAGCAATGCTATCCATCTTGGGTCAAAATTGTGATTTTTAAAGTTCTTTTTAATTTCTTTTTAGTGTTGTATCCGTCCTAAAACCGCTTTATTTTTGCTTAATTTATATGCATCTGTATTCTAAAACAACACAATTACAACATACTTGAGTTTAAATGATCATGAAACTTTGTTTATTTCTACACCGAAACCTAATTTTCACTTATGAAGAATGTAAACAGATTAGGCTGTAAGATTAGTTGTATAAGAATTGCTGAATTTCTTTAACACAAAATTATTTTGTTCTGGAGTCTGAAATATAGATGATATGAATGAAACATTCATTGATTTTACATAGAGATGCAGACGATTTAATGGTAGACTTTTTCGATGAAGTTTTTTGCATAGAGTTAAATTACTTTTACCTCCATGGTTTTAAATTTTTAAGTAGAATAAATTATTATAGTACAGTGATGATTGTAATAAAAATGTATCAATGAAATATTTACTGCTTTTACAGAGAGAGCCAGGCGAATTATATTTCAATGACGTCATTTGAATCAAGTTCGTTTTTTTCGATAAAGTTTTAAATTTTCAAATATAATTATTGCAGTATTGTGATAATTTTAACAAGAAAGATCAATCATGCATAAAGCATTGATTATGAAACACTTTCCAACTTCAATGCAATTTTATTTAAACATCTCTAAAATGCAATACATTCCTCGGTTATATTTTTAAAATTATCACAATACTACATTAATTTATTATATTTGAAAACTTAAAACTTCATCGAAAAAAATGAACTTTATCCAAATGACGTCATCGAAATATAATTCGCCTCTATATAAAAGCAGCATTTCATTCATAAACATTTTTCCAATCCTTTCATTCATCACAATACTATAATAATTTATTTTATTTAAAACTTAAAACCATTAAGGTACAAGTAATTTAACTCTATGCTTAAAACTTCATCGAAAAAATAGTCGTTTGCTTCTCTGAGTAAAATCAAGAATGTTTCATTCATATCAACTATATTGCAGACTCCATGAGCTAAATAATTTTGCGTTAAAGAAATGCAGCAATTCCTATACAACTCATTCTACATCTTTTGATGTTTCCATAAGTGAAAATTAAGCTTCGTTGTAGAATAATCAAAGTTGGATGATCATTTAAACTCAAATATATTGTAATTGTGTTGTTTCAGTATGTAGATGCACAAAATTAAAGCAAAAATAAAGTGGTTTTGGGAAGGATAGATACAACAGTAAATATGAATTAAAAAGAACTTTAAAAATCACGATTTGGATACAAGATGGATGTCATATCTTATTTTGAAGTGGGTCACGTGATCACTTCATATAATGGTCACGTGATCTCTTCATATAAAGGGTGTAAATATTATTTTAATTTTTATTTTAAAAACTACTGAATATATTTTGCTGAAATTTTTTTATATATTTTATGAGATAATTTGAATGTTTCCTAAAACTTTCGAAGCAATTTGTGAATTTTAAATTCGCTTAAAAAATGTTTAAAAAATTAGGTTCCAAGGGTTCAATGTATTTCATTTTGTCAACCTGGGTTCAATCCAAAACTAATTGAGTGATATTATTCATTTATATTCCCATAGGTCCCACAGACCGTCTGAACAACATACTAAAATTTCATTTTGATAACGTCATTTTTACGGTAGTTATCGTGCTAACGGACAGACAGACAGAATAAACAAAGTCATAAACACTTTTCAACTATATTGTAAAGTGTTAAAAATTGAAATAATAATAACACCCATGATATCTGAAGAGATCATGTGACTCATTGCAAAATTAAACATGGTATCCATTTTTTATCCGCTGTGTAAAGATCGTCATGTTTAAAGCTCGTTTAAATTTATATTTAGTGTTGCATCCTTCCTAAAACCGCTTTATTTTTGCGTATTATCTATGTATCTAAATTCTGTGTCAACGGAATTACAATATTTTTAATTTTAAATAATCACTGAACTTTGATTTTTTTTTCTACAATGATCCTGATTTTAACTTATGCTGAATGTAAATAAATCAAGCGATTGTAAAGTGAGTTGTATAAGAATTGCTGACTTTTTTTCACGCAAAATTAATTAGCTCTGGAGTCTGGAATATAAGGGACATGTATGAAATATTCATTGATTTTACATAGAGAGTCAGATTATTTATATAACGTCATTTAAATAAAGTTCATTTTGTGTTACTAACATTGTCTGTTTCTATGAAGTTTCAGGTTTTCAAGTATAATAAATTGCTGTAGTACTGTGATAATTTTAAAAGTATCAGCGCTGAATGTATCACATTTTAGAGATGTTTAAATAAAATTGCATTTCAGTTGTAAAGTGTTTTTTAATCAATGCTTTATGCATGATTGATCTTTCTTGTTTATTTATTTAATTATTTATTTTTCTTTTTTAGAAAAGTTTGAGGACTATAGTAGGCAGATTTTCAAATGGAACAGTACAAATATAGCAATTGCAGGTAGAGATTTTTGTTTGATTTGTCACTAGTAAATATGCTGCAATCAAAATTAAGCATAATCTATCTCACTAAAATTATTCGATTAATATTTTTCATCTCTAATGTTTAATACTAAATTTAAAGATTTGTCGTCAATATGGAAAATGCACCATCATAATTATTTTCATTAAAGTTTTAATTTTATAATTCAAAAAACTTCGTAGTGTGTCATTGTAGATTTGGCAGTTTGGGACGAATAAAACGTTATGCTCTAATTGGTTTTGAATAAGCGTGTCTCCGGGTAAGCGAGATTTAGGCGTAAAAGTTATTTAACATTTGAAATAATAATACTACTTTGTTAGTCTCAGCATAAAAAGTTGATTCAATGAATTTGAAAGGCAAAAAATAACTTTCGTCATTAGGGATAGAGAGACAAAGCAGCCGCACTGTCCCAATTGTCTGTTCTGTCTGAAATAAAATATAAACCCCATATTAAATTAAAGAATGAGAACCGCAGATGTGAATGGTACATTTAACTTTTAAATCGAACCATAGTTTTTTTCATAGTCATTTTTAAAAACATTTTGCCTCTGAATAGAAACCTTTTTTGCGGGATTTGAACCAACAATAATTTCTGAATGTGTAATCATCACCTTCAAAACTTTTAGATTTTGAATTTTGCCAAAAAGTGTTTTCGTCACAGATAAGATATGGATCTGCCTTGGCAAGCTCGAGGTTTTACGCCGATGCTTGCTGGACCAAATATATTCTTGCAGAAAAACCTTATCCACGGGAACACGGTCAACGAAACCTTTCACCGGTTAAGGTTCGGAAAACTGCTTAGCAAACACTCCAGTCGCCGACGGCATTGGCAGACGAATTACAGAATCCGAACCGCACCACCACCTGGAAGACTTCGTGGTGCGGCGAACCCACTTCTGGTTTCCTAGGTAATTCGTCAAAATACCACTAATTAGATTCGTATACACCACAAGAGAAGACGGCCAAAGCTACAAAGCCCCTTAGATACGTGGTGTTTTTGACATGAAACCAATACTTTACCGTAGCGGGGAAAGAGTTCACAAAAAGAAATTTACAACTTTAAGCACTGCCACCTTCAAGTGCAACTTATTTATCAGATCCAAATCGTATCGCAATTTTGAAAGAAATATTTAGGAAATACATTTCCCCGTCTGTTCGAGATTATTGAAGGTTTGCTGCATTTTTAATTTTGTAGCATTAGAAAATTTAAATCGCAATCCCACTGCAGCGACCAGCATCGTTGAGCCTACATCCGGCTCTTCAGCATCGAATAATCAATACATTACATGACAGCAGGGAAAATTGAAATGAGCCGTCTTTGTGGTGCCTGACAGAGTCAATCGTGCCACACAGCCTGCTTCAAATTTACAGAATATCGAGTTCAGACTGTACGAAGCTGTAATAGCTAGGTTCGTAGACACGAAATCCGCAGATATGAAGAATTCTCAACTGAAAGAAGTTTGGAATTTTCGTATTGAGTGTGAATTTAGTCATAGCAGCCGTGTTGTCTAAGCTTAATTTTTATAAATTTGAAGCTTGTCGCATGGTATCGATGACTTAGCCTTCACCAAAGAAGTTCACAATTTTCGACATATATACCAAGTTTTATTTGTGAAGATGTACCAAGTTTTATTTGTTTTTGTCTGCCCCAATCGTGCTGGCTATCCGACGCTCTACCGTTTAGCTCCTGGGACGGAATTGCAAACAGTTATCGTCGAAATGGACTATACCCTCTAATATCAGATTGACGTGTATTTGCTGTTGTAGCATTTAATATTGGTCAAATATTGGACCAATATTGTATATCTTGGCATTACATTGGAAATATTTCCAATGTAATCCCAATATTAGGGTTACATTGTGCCGCCGATAGTGGCTAAATATTTTCATTACAATATTACGCCTATATTGCGTTACATTGGAAATATTTCCAATGAAACGTCAATACTGGCGTAATTTTGTCCCAATATTGACCTAATATTTTAAGCCAATATTGGGCCAGTCCCGTCAAAATGTCCACTTTTTCGTATTGGTCCAATATTTCCAATATTGGTTGCCGATATTGGATTTTTACTAGGGTGGCAATCAAACTGACCACCTCCTACTATTTTTACCTCAGGTTAGCCTTCCGCTGCTATTTTTATCACCCGGGTTAGCTTTCTACCTGCGCGGTCGTTGCCTTCACGGTTTTCGGTTTAAAATCGGCGCTCCAATATACCAGAATCCACTGAATCCGTGCGAGGTTACTTTTAGACCTCCGACGCATTTAGACTAACCTACAAGGTTAATTTGTTCGGGCGCCATTGTAAAGAACTTTGCTGCCCCGACCGGAAATCGATCCACGGATCTTCGTACTGGCCAGCTGAGGCTCTACTATTGAGCCACTGGGATAGAATTGCAAACGTCCATTGGTACTCAAAATCACCAACAAGCACGAAACCGGTCCACCGATGCTGGTCATTACGCTAGAATCGTGATTCCAAAGGAAGAAAGAATGGGCTGGCCCATGTAGGCCGGTTCTGTCACTGACTATTGCAAAATTGTTTTATGTCTAATTTATTTATTTTTTCTAACTTATTATTTTCTTCTAGAGATGTCTCAATGATTGGAGGTGACTTGAGCGATGAATCTCATTTGTTTCTGAGAGCAAGATTTTCTACAATGGGGTATTTTATAATTCAAATATAATTTTCATAATATACTTTCATGCTAACTTTCTCTTAACGCATATTTTACTTTCCCTATAAATATAGTATAATGTATAAGGAAAGTATTGTGACGGAGTCGAAAATTCGAATTCGAGTTTTTGATGGAAGAGCACGTTTTAAGTATCCATGAACTCGAATCGAAGGTATTTGAGATGATGTCTGTCTGTGTCCGTGAATTTCTGGATGCAATATCGTACGAACGAATGAAGCGTTTCAGACGAAATTTGGTACAGATATTACAATCGGTGAGTACTTGAACCCTATTGATTTTTAACGCAATCATCAATTCGGAAGACCCCAAATTTTTGAATGAAATTTTGAAAAAATTATTGAAACCTCAAGACTTTCAATAATATGATCATTTCTTATGTAAATTTTCATTAGAAAACGAATGGCATAATCTTTAGAATTCTATCATTAACCGTTCTCGAGATTTTGTACGGTTTTCGAATAAACTTACCAAAATGTCGCATACAATTTAAAAAGTATTAACTATTGTGAAATACCGTCAATTTGCATATGTAATATTATGCGACAAATTTGGTAATGTTATTCTCGTGGATCTAGTTCGTTCCATTCACGAAAGAAAATAGTTAGGGTAAGGAGATATTTCTGTATTTTGATGCCTAACAATTCGCCAATAGTTATTTATATACACTGACTTCCAAAAGTTAAGCACGCAATGCAAATTTTCATTTTTCGAAAGCGTATTTGAATTTGAGTGGCTGAAAATCGTTATGGATATAGATGGCCGTATGCAAATATCGTATGTTACAGCCAATCACGATTGACTGTCCGAATATATGCTAATTGGGCAGACGTTGAAGGGGCCAGCATTCTGAAGGGTTTGAGGAGGTGCATTTAAATGCTGATACTAAGTGTTTATAACTTTTGCAAGATTGTTTTTGATGATATTCGTATTTCTATGACTGAACGAAGACGAATGGCAGATAGTGAGCGCTGGCGTGCTGTCGGACGCATTGAAGCAGGACAGTCAATCAAAGATGTCGCTATTTTCTTTGGCGTTAATCATTCGGTAATTTCTCGATTATGGAAACAAGTCAAACAGTTGTCAGGAGACCTGTGCCCGGTCGCCCAAGGGTCACCACCCCCTCTGATGATCGCTATATTGCTATAGTAGCCAAACAGAATCGATGACCGCCCTCCACAACTGTTACATCTATGGTTGCAGTGGCACTTGGTAAGACAATATCTGCCAGTACAGTGCGCCAAGGGCTCCAAGTGAAGGGACTGTACCCCCGAGTACCACGTTTTTGGGTTCCACTAATCGTCCAAGCCAGAGGGGCAAGATTAAAGTGGTATCGTCAACATGTCAATTGGACTGTCTCAGTTTGGTGCAACGTCCTGTTCATGGACGAGTCCAGATTTGCCCTGGAATCAGATGATAAGCATGTATATATGATGATAGCATCAGATGATAAGCATTCAGAGGTGGCAGCGTCATGGTGTGAGCTGGAATTTCAATGGGATATCGCACAGAGCTGCACATCTTTAAAGGCGGTTCTACGACGGCTGCGCGGTATCGAGATGAAGTCCTAGACCCCATTGCGAGGCTCTACGCTGCAGCAGTTGGTCCTGATTTCCTCCTTATGGACGATAGTGCCCGTCCCCATCGAGCTAACATCGTTGACGAATACCTGGAAAGTGAAGGCATTTCTCGTATGGAGTGGCCGCCGTATTCCCCCGACCTTAATCCCATTGAAAACCTTTGGGATGCCCTCGGGCTTGCTGTCTCTTCACGTTTACCTACTCCAGCCAACCTCAGAGAGTTGGAAACTGTCCTATTGGAGGAATGGTCATTGCTCGCATCTGCGATGGTTGATCACCTCATTGAAAGTACGGAAAATCGTTGTAAAGTTTGTGTGAAGGTCCGGGTGTGGTCACATACCATATTAATGTAAGTTTTGTTTGGTTTGTTTTCTTTTAACATTATTTTGTTAATGACCCAAATGTGACGTCATCATATAACTTACAAAAAGTAAATATTTTTTTCATCTTTGTACATAATTCTTGTTTTCTTTAATGCATAAACACATTTGCTACCTTCATGTACAATTGTGAGTTAATCAAAGCTTTACTTTTCCACTTTCGTTAATTTTACCGTCCGTGCTTCATTTTGGAAGCCAGTGTACATAAAAAAAGCTTTTCTCTGCGTTTATCTATAACGGTTTGCAATAAATGTGAGTTATTTTCTGTTCCAAACGGGCGTATCATTTAAAACATTAAACGAGAATTTGGTGTATGTTCCGGTATATTTTTAATCAGAGGTTTGCATCTTAAATCCCGGTGAACGCCTGTATTCGGGCAAGTTTTACTCGTACATAAGAAAACCCCTTCTTGCCATCTGTCTATAACACTTGGCGATAAATTTGGCATATATCGTGAAAATTGACAACCTTTTTGAAAATGTCGCCAAGCTCACAAAAAATGACTCCAAATTAACGGAAATGGCACCCAAATTTGTGAAAATTCAATATCTTGGAAAATTAAATTATATATCTTTGTTAATATCCCTAATATTCCTGTTGCTTAGGGGGAATAATTATTCTTGAATCGAAATATAATGTCCCACTGAATAGTTTCACTATTCGGTGAATAGTTTCGTACCTGTAAGTATAGTTTCGTACCTGTCCCACTGAATAGTTACGTTTCGTTCCTGCTTTTTTTTGCAAAATGCCCCTCAAAAATAGTCAAAATCCTAAAATAAAAACTACATATGCTCAAATGTATCAAATAAATACTTGTTTTATACTTAATTTTTTACGATAAAAAGAATAAGACCAACCCCATTACTCTAGACTAGCCGTTCTCGAGATATTTTAGTCTTTCGCATGTTTGTTTCGCCGGTTTTAAGAATACGTCCAGCCAGTTACCAAATGAAACCGAAAATTGATGTGAAAGTGCAAATTCAGTGTAATTTCAAATGATTATGCGTGTTATTTTGTGCAATTAAACTCGATTTTATGAATTATTGAATAAATAAAGAGAAAATTAATTTGAGTCTGTAGGAATAGTCATGTACTGGCCACATCAAATTTTTATTGATAAAGATCTGAAACAGGCATTTCTTAATACACATACTAATCTTTATCGAAATATAAAGTAGTTCTGAAATACCTATTTGTTCTATTCTGCAACACTTGAAAACATGTTTATTGTCACTTGTCAACAACTCGAATTTTCGTAATCCTTCTTTATTTTTCCCGAAGTTTTGGAATTAACCATTGTGTAATAAGAGGAGATAAATAATACATAAGAGATAATCAAGAGATAAATAATACTGTGTGGTACAATATAATTTTATTTATCAAATCGTAGAAAGTTCGATAGGTTTCCATCTCGTCTAAAATCGGGTCAAAATGGAATCTAATGCATGCTAGAATTTCGATAATGTTGCCAGATATTTTAGTATATTTCACAAAAAGAACTTTGCAATGTTAAAGTATTGTATAATTTTCCATGATGCTGCTTTTCTTTATAAAACTGCTGATTCAATTCATATACTGTGCCTTAACAATGCAGTGCTTCTTTTTTACTAATTTGATCATATCCCAGCTTCTAATTATGCTAGGCTTAATTTAAAAGACTATTTTTTAGCTTGAACTAACGAATGCTGTATATCCAGATTTTATGTGTCCCATACACTTATTTAGGGCATATTATGCCCGCGCAGAATGATTTTTGTTGTCGCTGTTGTTGTTCTAAGCGGGCGTTGTTTAATTTAGGAGAATTCACTATATATCCTTGTGTAATTTTAATCAGAGCTTTGAGTTTTAAATCCCGAGCAACGTCGGGTTTCGTGCTAGTTTCATAGAATATAATTAATTAAAAAAGGTTAAAAACATCAAAAGTTTAAGGTTATTAATAGAAACCCAGTTTTTTTTTTCATACCTATATCGCTGAAAGGTACTCGCACATAGCATAAAATATTTCAATTCTATAGAAATAACTTAAAATTTAGCCATCACATATAAAATTAAAATACAGAAAAAAAATCAAATGAAAACACAAATTAATTGCAAAATAATTGAATAACAAGCACTGCACAGAATATATCAATCATGATAAACATAGAAAGAAACCTTTAACAATATTTCCAACCCAGATAAACACTGAACGAAACTTTCAATAACTGCGAGATGAAGTTCGCTTCACTTAGCGAGTGTGTGTCATGTAGCAAACGAATGATAACTCCAATTCTTGGCACATTGTCAGCAATATAGTACATTGCCCAAGCGGGATTCTGATTGCTCCACTTGGGAAGTTCGGCATAAGCGAGGAAGAGATGGGTGTTGAAGTTGCGTACTGAATTTCAATGAATCAGTCGCAATTTGTTGATGGGGAATTGGTATTTCCAGTAGAAAATTATGTAAAATTGTTAAAAATTAAACTTTAAATTTGGCCTTTTGCAATATTTTTGGTTACTGAAGCACTGCGTCCTTTTGCTTCATATCACTGCACGTCGCTGCCATCCATTATGTGCAACCCGCTCGATGTAAAGAAGGGGAACACGGAATATCTATTAAACTGCCAGTCTGTCCATTGCAATGACTGAAGGCGATCACTTAAAAAAATACAAAAATTAAAATTATTTATGAAATCGAAAAAAAAATGTTAGAATGTTGATATATATTCGGAACTTTTAGCCAAATTATAGAATTGTGCTAATCTTAGTTTTTCGGGTGCGACAATATATGTATCACATCAGATGACAGATATCACATGACAGATGATATATATCACATCAGATGACACAAAAATGCAAATTTCGGTGTATTTAAGAAGAATAAATAAGTGTGAAGGAATATTCCTTTACACATTTCACGCAAATCGGTTCCTTAGCGACCTAAAATATTATCACCGAGTTTCCGTCGTGACACCACCATCGGAAAGATCGAAGAACGTACTTTCCAACAATGTTTGAACCGAATCCGTGGGACATGTCCCACGGATTCGGTGGTGTGATTATTTTATGCTAAAACATAAAATAATCAAAAAACTAATTTGAAATTAAAAAATTAATAATAAATAAAGCCGACGTGCACACTCCCGGGTCCTCAAGTATCTGTGTACCAAATTTCATGGCTATACGATGCTTACATTTATCTCTACAGACTGCACACACACACAGACAAGAGGTATGTATTATAAATAATGCATATAAGCACTTTAAGATTAACAATATGCAAGATCACATGAACTTTTTTTTGTCCTTATCCTATTATAATTACGTACTAGTAAAATAAAGGGTCAGGGGGGATCGATAAAAAAAGTCAAGAAATTCTAAAAGGAATCGACCGTCACAAAAGTTTGGGAACCACTGATCTAGATATGGTTATAAACTATCAAGGCTCACAAGTTCTGCCAAGCCAATTTTGCAAGGTATGCAAGATTTTACGTCAGGTATGCAAGACGCCGAATTGTAAGGGGGAGCGGTGTTTTGAGGGACCCACAAAATAAAAATTGTAAAGTATTATAAAAATCAAGGAAATGATAATGTGTGATTGAAACTAAATCTACCACAAATCAGTAGCTGATTGATTGATGATGTAAGCGGCCTTGAAAAAATTCGATCTCCAGTTCTTTATTCATCGGCCTCTAGGCAAAGCAGTTGTATATTCATATTCATAGTATAAAAAAAAATACCAACCTGACATTTAGATCAAATCTTGGCGAAATTGACTGGAATATACTCGGCAGTCCAGCCCGTTATAACCACATTCTACGACAAATAGTCACCGAATTCTTCACGATGTCAGAAATTTTAAAATCAGTTATTCAAGGTCCTCATTAGGTTTTAATCAATTAAATCTCAGGCCATTGCCTGATTTATAATCTTCAACGAAGATTGTAATAAATAAATATGCGGCATAACCCCATTTTAAAATAGTTTGATACAGGCTTATTTTCCTATCAAGTCAAAATATAAAGCTCTTCCGTCCGCCCTGTTTCAAATACAAGACACCTCACATGTACTCGCCATGAAGACTAGAGAGTCTCTAGTCATCACATATACTCTCTGCTCTGAGGAAGGAAGAGCGATTGCGTCATTGTGACCTACTGCGAATGAAGTACATCCAGTTTTGACATTGGCAGATACTGTATATCGCCAAGGTCGCTGAAAGGAGAAAGTTGGCAGTTTTTTATTGATACTGATTATCAGATAAATAGGATTTAAAAACCGTGTGTATCGCAAAAAAAAGTTACCTTCGGTTTAAAATGTCTTCCAGATTTACCTGTGTTGAAGCTGCTCCTCCGGTTGAAATTTTTGCTCTCAATCAAGCATATAAAAATGACACTAATCCAAATAAAGTTGATCTGGGTATTGGTGGTAAGTTGTCATTCGTTTAATAATTTTTTTTTTTATTATTCATGTATTAAATGTTTTAAAGTAAATTAAGCTAAATTTTGAATTGTAAATATAGACTGCACCTCTTTTAAACGTTATGCATTTCCTCATTTGTTGTATTTATGTGTGCTGTTATTTCCTTTAAATTTGTACTGCATACGCTTTAAATATATTTTTTAATATTTTATTTTACGTGGTATTCGTACAAACTGTTATTTTTGACATAGACTTTTCCTTGTTCGATATTTTGTGTGAAGGTTCATAAATATAGTTTTGTCTAGACTTGAATGATTTTCTACGGACGAGCGTGCATGCGACTGAATGAGGGGGCTTAACATTTTCTTGAAAAAATCCATGATAAATCAAATTCCAAGCAAATTTTGTTGTATACAAGGGCTCAGCTTTTTGCAAAGTCAATGATCCCTTTTTAAGTTTGCCCTTTACATACTTCCCTAGATATTTCAAATTATGCCACACATTTTTATGTTAATATAAGTATCATAGTTCAGCAATCATATTTGCCTGTTAGTATTATATAATTAGTATTATATTACTTTTAATTTAAGAAGTACTCGTGATGCATAAATGATGACCGAAATGTAGTAAAATTTCTTTCCACACAATTCTCTTGCCTCACTTTTGTCTCGCATTATTGCTTCAAATAACACATATGTGTTTTCAATCAAATTCTGAACATTGACAATATGTTAAGAGGTAAAAAGAAATTTATTTGGTTAATGCCAACGATGTTAAAAGGAGTCAAATTGCTTTTACCCGACAACTTTGTTTATATTAAAAAGTTATTAAATGGACCTTGCCTTGAATTAAAAGATCCAACAAAAACACATTAAAAACAAGTCATTTTGTTATGTGTTTCTAATGAAAAGTTTAAAAGAACTTGTAAAGTTCCTAATATGAAATAAGCTTAAAAACAATAAGAGTAATTAGCATTTAATTTACAGATAAATAAGGGTACTTTAATTATTTTGCAAATGATCTGTTAATTCAATAAAACTTGCCACTTTAATCAAAACAAATTTAATCTGAATAAAAAATAAATAAGAATTTTCATAATGTTCTATTCTAAAATAAAATTGAACCAAACTTGATTAAGTACATACTGAAGCAATACATTAGATTACACTAAATTTATAGGTTTAATGTCAAAAATATGTTTATATAGCACTAAAGTACAAACTCAATTTTGAACAAGTAACCAGGACAAGCACTTTTATTTCCAATTTTATCATAAGATAATATAGACTCATAACTTATGTACCACTCACTACTTTCCCTATACAGTATACGTATATGGGGAAAGTAATAGGTTATTTATTTTTATTTGTGTAGCTACTAAATACATTATTAGCCAAACAGGAACATTGGCATAGCTTATATCTCACTAAAAACAATTATTAGACTAAAATTTCTAATAAAAAGTTAGTGTTAATATTGTAAATTAGCCATTGGGAAGCAAATAAGTTTCTTTATCCGATGGGAATGGAGTTATAACCTAGGGGCATATGCAAGTGAAACATACTGAAGATTACAAGTACAATAGATCGTGACAATTAAACTGCAGTTGGTCATATTCTCTAGATTCATTGTTATAATTTGCTGGAATTTTGAATTTGAACTTACAATTCAACATGTATTACATTTGAATGTGCCTCCTAATCACCTTGACTACATGTTGCACCTGAAAACTACTAGCTAACTAACTGTTAACTACCATATAATTTCTTACCCCTAAAAAAAAAAAAATACATTTTATTTTTTACAATGATTAATAGCTTATTTTATCATAAATTTTTCCAGCTTACAGAACAGATGAAGGTAAACCATGGGTTTTACCTGTTGTAAGAAAAACTGAGAAAGTTATTGCTGACGATGAATCTCTTAATCATGAATATCTGGGTCAACTTGGTTTAGAAGAATTCAGTAAAGCTGCCTCTAAAATGCTTTTAGGTGAAGACAGCCCTGCTATTAAGGAAAATAGAGTATGGTTAAATCTATTATACATTTTCACCTTTTTAAGTATTATGCATGTTAAACATTTTAATTTGCTTTCTTTAAGGGTGAGCGTCAGTAAATTTTCTGCCCTATCCGCGCTTTGTTAACTTTCGCGGCACACATATTTCGCCGAAATTCTGCTCAAGCAGTTGCGAAATATTTTCTTATAGATAAAATGCTATGCTTAGATTATATTAAAACTAAATTTAATACCCAATAAAACATAGAATATATGTTTTATTTTAACTTAAAATATTTTTGGTGCTGCCATCTGTTGTCGTAATTTAATTCATACCGACTATTTTTATTTTTTAATGAACATTTTTAAATGTCTATTCCTTCTAGTAAGCTATTAAATACAACAACAGATCATATATAATGCCATAATCACGGAAATGTAATTGAACTTGGACTTGAAGAGAAAGTAACTTGAAGACAAAACTGCAGTCCTCAGTGATGTACATTCAGATCCCCTTATTAAATTTATAGAATGATAAATTACCTTTCCATGATTGTGGCATTATTATATAGGATCTGTTATTGTATTTAACACTGTATTAGAAGGAATAGATATTTAAAAATGTTCATTAAAAAATAAAAATAATCGGTATGAATTAAATTACGACAACAGATGGCAGCACCAAAAATATTTTAAATTAAAATAAAACATATATTCTATGTTTTATTGGGTATTAAATTTAGTTTTAATATAATCTAAGCATAGCATTTTATCCATAAGAAAATATTTTGCAACTGTTTGAGCAGAATTTCGGCGAAATATGTGTGCCGCGAAAGTTAACAAAGCGCGGATAGGGCAGAAAATTTACTGACGCTCACCCTTAAATGTTATTACAGTGGATATAAAAAAAAAACTAAATAGACATCAGTCATACCATCCTGGCTGCTTTTTATGAAAACTCTTAACTTTTAATAGCTTTCTAGCAGTGGCTGTAAACCTTGTAAACCCTGCTGCATGGGTACAGCATGCAATTGTACCACGCCTGCTGTTCTGATGTAATATGCTATACATAAATGCCTAAAGATGCCTTTGTTAGCTCAAGTTAAAAAGTCTCATTTTTAAAGCCAAGCTCTAGCGTAATTGCATTGTCTGTACAGCATGTGTAATCCATCCTAAATAAACAACTTTGGAAGGACATGGGGTACATGCAATGCATGTAGCATGTTCACAAAATAAATTTCCTAATTCTTATTTCTTATTGATAATATTTGTTTAAATAGAACTTGCAACCTCTGTAAACAACTCAGAATAAATCCTAAAATAAGCAATTCTTATCCAATTTGCATGATTTTTGCATAGCTTATTTGCCTACTTATACAATCGCTACATATCCAATTTGAAATAAATTTCAGAATATTAGAACTTTGTAATTTTATTTATTTATTTATTTTTAATTAAAAATTATCTGCTCTTATTGTCATGCTAATTGTCTGACAGAAAGTGAATATGCAACCTCTGTAAACAACTCAGAATAAATCCTAAAATAAGTAATTCTTATCCAATTTGCATGATTTTTGCATAGCTTATTTGCCTACTTATACAATCGCTACATATCCAATTTGAAATAAATTTCAGAATATTAGAACTTTGTAATTTTATTTATTTATTTATTTTTAATTAAAAATTATCTGCTCTTATTGTCATGCTAATTGTCTGACAGAAAGTGAATATAAAATTTGGTCTTTGAACATTTTAGATGACTAAGAAGTGTTTGCTTTTCCATTCATATAAAATGAGTGTAATAGAACTTTGTGTCAGCTCAGATAAATTTCTAAAATACGAAAAAAAAATTGTTTTCCTAGTTGTATAAAGTCATTATCGGTTCTTTCTCTGTCAATGCACACAAACCGTGTTGATGCCAAACGATCCTTTTATAAATTTAAAAATGTGTTGCAGGACAACAGACACTGCATTCAAGAAGAAAATCTGTGTGTACAATATAATGTATCAAAGCGCTATTCACTTAAATGAAAATCATGATTTCATGTAACAGCATTGATAACATTGCCAGAATTTGGAATCGTTTATAAATGTAAGCATTAGTTTAAAAAATATTTTAATTAATGCTTATGGATTAATATAGTTACTTTTATTACTGCTTTATAACTGGTACAATATTTTAGAAATGTTGGTGTAAATCATCATGAAATTTTCACGATTCTGACTGTGACTGGCCTGTGAATTTTGCTTTTTTTCCTGTGATAAAATTACTTTCTTAGTTTAGTCATAATTGGCCCTTGCCTAATCAAAATATCTGCTTTACTTTGATATATAATATTGATTTCATTTAAGCATTCCCTTTGCATTTTTTCCAATTTCAGACACTTGGTGTACAGACTTTGAGTGGAACTGGTGCCTTAAGGATTGGAGCTGACTTTTTGACTCGCTGTGCAGGTTTTAAAGATTTTTACATGTCAGCACCTACATGGCGTAAGATTATTTTGTCATTTTTTAAAAATCACATTTATTGATAGTATTTAATGAAAACAAAGTGCCATAGAAGTATTAAAATCTGCAAATTGTTTTATAACCATTGTTGTATAGCTTATCTTTTTCTCTAAAATTTTCTTTGATATAAACTCTGTTGTACATTGTTTTAGAATAGAGCAGCACTGATAATCATGTTTTTATGCTAGTTATCTCTTCATTTCCATTTCCAGTCGTGTATGCGAAAATGCTTCCTCATTGACTAAATAAGTAGTTAATAAAAAATGTGTATAAGGTTAAAAATACTGCCTTGTTATATCACAGGTTGAAATACCGTAGAAAATAAAATAATTTTAATGTATAAATAAAATAATTTCTTTAGATGAAAAATTCAAAGTTTTAAATATAGATATAATTTAAATAAAAATGTTTTGAATGCAAAAAATTTCTAAAAGCCTTTATTTTCTCATATTTAAGTTTCCGTTTATATTTCAAATTATTTATTTATTTATTTTTTTTTTTTTTTTTTAATTTTTAGAAATCTGTAAAAATAAAAAATATATATACTGTTTCTCACATATTTAAAGCTCTAATTAAATTAAAATCCTACTTATCAAATTTTATTTGATAACAGTACAGTTAACAACTTTACTAATATCACTTCTATGTGTGTTCATAATTTTAGCAGTTTAGTATCTGTTTAAAGCCTTGTTTTCTCCAATTCAATTTTTTTTAAATACTTAAAAAAAATTCTTAATACTTCACAACTTCTCAAAAACTAGAGTATTTGTAGCTGACCTAATTTAATCTATGTTAATCTTAATCATAATGCACTTTAAAAGAAATTTGTAGGTCTGGCAGGGACAAAGATCTTTAAAAGAAAATCCTTTGTATGTGTGTGTCTGTGTATGTGTATATATATATATATATATATATTTTTATTATATATATATATATATATATATATATATATAATTTTTATTATATATATATATATATATATATATATATAATAAAAAGCAGCTGATTTTTCTACATTTCTTTTATGACATTTAAAATCCACATGGTCATTTGTTTTACATCAATAAATCCCTCTACAGAAAATCGGCGCTAGCATGTGAAGGTTGGTGTTCTGTTACCCTTATACATTTATCTATTGAAAACTTCTCAACACTATAATTAGTATCATTTACAATTTTAAATGAAGCATTGCACTTCATCACAAATAAGTTCCAATAGGACCTAAATGATGTTTTAAGTATGTCACAAATATGTGCCCATAGGCTATGGAGGGTGAATACTATCATATCGTTGGGATATTTGTCCTGAAGTGGTTAGTTTTTGAAAAACTTTTTAAAGAACAAGCAAATACTTAGACAGGTTATAGTAAAAATTAACTGTGATTATACATTTAATTTCAATATTTCATTTTTAAACAAATATTTATAAAATATTTTAGTGTATATTTTAATGAATATTTCATTTTCTAAACAGAAGAATCTGAAACTTTCTCGTCTTATTCTATACTGTTTGGGATTACTTACATTAAAGGGAAAAGCATAAAAATTTGGTTGGTAATTATAACAGAAACACAGATTTTAAATTGTATGACTTTTAAACAAACATTTTTAAAAATGACAATAATTAATTTTAAACTATACTTCTTAGGAATGGTCACTATTGCCATGAACAATTGCTAATAAGATTGCTTTATATTCATTCAGAGTCATTGGCAGCTAATCAGGTATTAGTTCACATTCTGCCTCCACCATGTATGTGAAAGTTCCCCCCCCCCCCCTCCCCCCTTACCTTTTTTTTTTTTTTTTTTTAATAATATCTGGAAAAAAGAATTCAGTGACGTTAGTACATATAAAATATCTAAAAGAAATCATTAGCATATAATTGAAACTGCAAGTCATAATGTTTCAAATCTGTTAAATATTGGGTTTGTGCTTCTTTTGAACCCTTTGCTACATAGACAATAAAATTAACTATTAAAATTACTAACAATATAAAAGCTTCTATAGTGATGACTTCAGTTACTTATCAATACAACTTTGTAGTATTTCCTTGAAGAAGGCACAAGCAAGTATGACAATTGCATTCATTTTGAGGGCATTTTAAGCTTTCTTCCTAAGATCATAAACAGTGTGTGCTCTTAACAAACACTAAAAAAGAACTGCCATTCAGTTCTTTCTTACAGAGCAGTTATTTTTTTGCTTTTAATGAGAAAGCTTGCTTTCTGACCTGACAAAGGTTCAAAACACCCTTAAAGCAATTGTAGTCCTCTTATTTGCTTATGCCTACTTTTTTCAAGGAAATACTAGAAATATGCATTTTCACAAGCAGCAGTTTCATCTATTTTTACTTATCAATGATACTAAATATTGTACTTTATTGTATGCTTGTTACTGTTTTATATTACTAGATTCATGAAATATGAAATGAATTGGGGTTGATTTTTTTATTTATCAGACATGCATATTCATTTAATATTATAATGCTCTTGCATAGTGCTGATTCAAACAGAATTACCACCAAGGAAAACATACTCAAATTTAAGCAGGATCTAGATATATTTATATATATTTTATAATAGTTAACTGAGCTCTAAATATTCCGCACATTTTATAACAATTTCAATAGAAAATATTAAAAAATGAAAAAAATATTTTATAATAACAATTTCAATAGAAAATATTAAAAAATGAAAAAAAAAATGCACTTAAAATTTTACTAAAGTTATTAGAGACACTAAAACTTGTGTAAATTAGTCATAAAAAGGCATTACAAGCATAAGAAATTTGTTTTCAAAATATTTTTGAAGTTTATTTAAAAAATTTATTTTATATCAAAATATAAAATGTCAGTCATAATTTAACTTTCTCATGCTCATATATTGTTCTTATAAAAATCTCTATAACTTCCTAAAACTCATTAGTTTCCACTATTGCAAAATATTAAATGTAATTTTATTGCTATTTCATTATTTTACGGACATAGTATTTTATAAATTGCATTTAAGTCTAAATATATTGACAAGTTCTATATAATTAACAACAGTAATTAACTACTGCATCATTACATTTATAATATTCTTGGCAAATCAAAGTGTAAAAAATGTATTTTTCTAGACCCTTCATGTAGAAGCTATCTTGTTTTCGGAATCTGTAACAAGTCAGCCATTTATGTTGTTAAATACTATTTTAAATGTTTATACAAAACAACTCAATTCATAAAACAAAAGAAGACATGTTAAATGGGAATAATAAAACAATTTTTATTTTGTCTTGATAATCATGAATTTTAATTGTAGTTTATATATGCCTTTAACTTTTGTAATCATTCCTTACATATTGTAGCTAATCACCGCCTAGTCTTCATGCATGCAGGTTTTAAAACCTGTCATACATATCGATACTGGAATGCTTCAAAGAGGAATTTAGATTTTGAAGGAATGTTAGAAGACTTAGAAGTAGGTTGTTATTTTTTATGTCTTTTGAAAAATAAAGTTCTAGGATTTTGTGTTATACATAAAATGTGTGTTCATAGATTGTTGTATATTTTGTAGAACAAATGTCAAGTAATTTCATGGAAATGTGTAAGATGTTGAAAGATCTCAGCATGATGTGTAAAATTATAAAGAACTGTATCTTTCTGTTAGAGTATTGTGGTATTAATCTTTTCATAGCATTCAACAGACCCAGTGAGAGAAGACTGGCATACTGAAATTTTGCTGCAATGTGTTATTTTAAATTGTACTCTCTAAGCGAAACTTCTTGGGGGAGTAAAATGAAGTCATAAATTTAGGTATGCTTCAAGCTACTCATGTTTTAAAAAAATGTGCAGACAAAATGACATAAGCAGAGTATTAATATTATACGTACAGCTCAAGCTTCTACTAATATAATAAAACTAAAATAACTTTGTTAAAAACAACATACAAAGAAAAAATGAATGACGAGAAAAGAAAAAAGATTAAAAACTAAGGTTCTTTCCTCTTTGATTTTTATCTCTTTTTCTCTTGCCATTGGCAACCTTTTTCCCTGCTTCAGTCACATTTGCTGTTCTAACAGCTGCCGATCTAGCTTTCATGAGTTGAGGTTGCACAACTTGTGTGACCTGACAAAGAGGGCTGTTTCTTGCCTTTGAAACCAATGTTGTGTTATATGTTGCTTTTGATGAAGTCATTTTAGTTTTATCAATATTATATTGAATATACAAAATATAATTTTGTATATAGGTACCCTAGAAAAGAAATGCAAAGTCTTTAAATGGATAAAAAACAATTTTTTTTTTTTTTCTAATGGGAACTTCCTTTATAGAGGACCTGTATGAAAAATTAAATATTGTACTTTTTTACAAAAACATGTCATGTCACTTGACCAAAACTGTTGCAGTCTGAAAGTCTATCTTATGTTAAACATTCTTTAAATTGAAACCATGGGTCTGCAATCAATTGTTCAAGATATATTTAGTTGTGTACTCTTTTTGAAACACCCTGTACATCTGGAACTTCCTGTGCTATAATCATAAATAATTTGTTATGTTTATACATTATATTGCCCACATTATTTTTTATTTCATTGTTATCAGGTTTGCAGTAAATTTTGCTTTAATAATTCAGTATGCATTTTATTTTTTAAAGCTCTTTATCAGGAATGGAACACAAATATTCTTCATAGTCACAAAACACACAGATTGGAGGTATTTCGTATAGCTTTAAAACTGCTCCCACTATAACAAGAACATGGGTGGACTGTTTTTGCACTTAGTGTTAAGCAGCAAGAAATAGGCATTACTGAATACATTAATGTAAAAAAGAAACTTCCTTGTTGGCAGTCCAACTGAGCCTTATTTGGTACAGATAAATGCTAAAGAGCACAAAACTGGTTCATCAATCCTGTTTGCTGCAGTAAGAGCATGATTCTAAGAATATTCTTATATAATATTTTAAGGGTGAGCGCCAGTAAATCTTCTGCTTTATCCGTGCTTTGTTAACTTTCGCAGAACACGTTTTTTGCCAAAATTCTGCTCACAGTTGTGAAATATTTTCTGAAAAATAAAATGCAATGTTTAGATTATATTAAAACTAAATTTAATACACAATAAAATATAGAATATGTTGTTTTATTGTAATCCAAAATATTTTTGGTGCTGCCATCTGTTGTAATTTAATTCATACCTACTATTTTTATTTTTTAATGAACATTTTTAAATGTCTATTCCTTCAAATATGGTATTAAATACAACAGATCAAATATAATAATGCCACAATCACGAAAATGTATTGAACTTGGAACTTGAAGACAAGACTTCAGTCCTGAGTGATGTAATTCAGATCCCCTTATCAAATTTATGGAATGAGAAATTACCTTTCCGTGATTGTGGCATTATTATATATGATCTGTTGTATTTAGTACTGTATTAGAAGGAATAAACATTTAAAAATGTTCATTAAAAAATAAAAATAGTCTGTATGAATTAAATTACGACAACAGATGGCAACACCAAAAATATTTTGGATTAAAATAAAAAATATATTCTATATTTTATTGAGTATGAAATTTAGTTTTAATAAAATTTAAGCATTGCATTTTATTTTTCAGAAAATATTTCGTAACTATTTGAGCAGAATTTCGGCAGAAAATGTGTTCTGTGAAAGTTAACAAAACGCAGGTAAGGCAGATGATTTACTGTTGCTCACCCTTAATGGGCAGATTTATTTGCTAATTTCTAATTATGTTCTTTTCTACAGAAGAAAAATAACAATGTATAATTTCTCATTGCAGATTGCGTGCTTGTTTGAATTGTATAAAGTAATTGTATAATATAATCTCAGTACATGAATATTTAATTGTTCCCTAAAAATTAAACCATTGATGATGCAATATTTTTATTCTTGGACTAATTTACTAAAAATAATAAAATCTGGATTTTTATTTTATTTTTTCAAAAGTTAAGAACCAGTTCAGATACTTTGTAAACATTACTTAATTAGCACCAGAATGGCATTCTTTTTTCTCTTAACAGCAATTTTGATTACATTTCCCTCTCTCTCCCCCACTATCCACTTTTTTTGTCCTCCATCAGAAAGATTGTCACCTCAAGGAAACTTATATTTAAATCATCTTGTTCACTTTAAGAAATCTAAATCAATAGTCCAAGGTTAAGAAGAAACATTGTATGGCTTATCTGGAACATTTTGATTGCATTAAGCGAGTTACTGATTACAATAACATTATATTGTATACAACCGGGCAGGATTTGAGCAATCGGATAACATTTAGCTGAATGATTCTATTATTCGTGGTCACAATAATTGACGTATATTGTAATAAAATTTTAGTTGTGTATATATCTGCATAATTACATTAAAAAAATACTTGTTTTTATAAAATTTCATAAATTTATTGAAAATTGATAATTACTTTTATATCAAATAATTACTGAAAAATTTTAGCAAGTATATTAGTAATTGCCCACCTTTTTTTTTTTACCCCAAATAGGGGAAAATGCATTTGCAGAGGAGTATCCTCTAAATATTACTAATTGTATTTATCTGTAAATAATTTATGATTTTAAACAATATAATTTTCTATAGAATGCACCTGAGGATTCTGTGATTATACTTCATGCATGTGCGCACAATCCTACTGGAATTGACCCTACAGAAGAACAGTGGAAACAAATTGCTGATTTAATGGAGGTAAGTTATAGCTAGCAGGTACAGATTTGCATATTGTTTACACTATTGTCATGTTTTACAAAAATTATATTTTTCAAGTTTGCACTAAAAGTACATAAATAACACAATTCATTGTTATTTTTTATCCAAAAGTAGTGTTGTCAACTGATTTTAAATTTTGAATGATAGCTTAGGATAATGTGTTATGTCTCATATTTTGGTTACAGCTGGATTAAAATTTCTACTTTTTATGCAATATTGAAATAATATTTTTCTTTTTATATCAAAGCATATTTAATTGCATAGTTATCCTAAATTTTAATTTTTTACATCATCATAAAGCCTATTTAATTCTTTTAATACAAGTTATTTAACATCTGTAAATGGATTTTTGTGTAATGTTTAATAAACATGCAATTCTTATCAAAGAACTGACAAAATCTATCTTAAACAATTTATATTAAATTATTTAATATATTTCTTCATAAAGAATTCTCTAAATAATACTTAATCTTTGCAGATTCTAATACATTATTTCATGGTTGTATGTTTAGTAGAAACTTTGAAATTTGGTATTAAACTTATATTCATTGTGATATCTTAATTCAGTGAAAAAGGATTTCTTCCCATACAAAATCATCCTGTCACACAAGCTCTTCCTGGTTCTGGACACAGTAGGGCAGTCACGGAGGTGGTTTTAGAGTTTAAACGCCTTCCAGAAGAAACATTCGATTTTTTGTAAAGAGATCACAAAAGAAAAATTCATAATATTTAAATTATTAGAAATAAACCATCAGTATACAGATATCTGAGGTTTTTATAGTCACCTAATTTGTATATGCTTGCTTCTATCAAAGAAGTATGAAAAATTAATGGTTATTTGTAAGATATCTTTCTTCTAATTTTTTGTCTTGTGTAAATCAGTTACATTTATATGTCACAAATTTTAAACTTTGTTTCAAACATTAATTAATAAGTCCCTGAGTTTTGCACAATCTGTCACATTCACAGTACTACCCGTTCTTAAATTGTAAATTTCAGCAAGTTCATGTTACAACAAAATTTGACTAGATAATCAGGATTTATATGACTCAGGAATCTTAAATTCAGTTCAAAATCTTAAGAAAATCTCATAAAGAAATTTATTTTTTATCCATAAACCTAGAAAAAATTTATCTTATAAAAACTTTTTTTTTCTCATCTTGATATATAACACTATATATATTAATAAATACCCTCCAACCAGTTTTAAATTTTTCCTCGGTTTCTTATTTTTAAAAATTGATTTTAACACTGTTTAAGTGCAAATTATAAGGTGCAATCAATAAAAAACAAGCCGAAGGCTATTGTGGAAAAGCTTACAGGACAGGCAATAATGCCAATTGATGCGGAAAAGCGCAGACATAAAGAAACCAATGCACACATGCATGGGCCTCTACACAAAGCAAGCATCTCATCATGTGATTGAAAAGGGATATTACCCACTGAACACATTGTCCAAACAATCATTGCTTGAAGAATTGAGAAATGGACATATCAAAGGAGGAACAGCAAACTATAATGCAGTTTTTGACTGTGGGTGCAGGAGGTACTAATATCCATAGAAGAATGACAAGTGTGTATGGAAAATATTGCATGTCACTTTCAAGAATAAAGAATGGCATAAGCGATTTCATAAAGGACGTACATCGTTGGCAGACGATGTGCGATCTGGAGTGCAAAATCGTGCTACAGATGTTATCGTAAAAGTGAATAAATGTATTCACAAAGACTGATGTGTAACGGTAGATCAAATCTCTGTCAAAGTCAGCATGAACCATGGAACTATTCATTCCTTTATCACAGGCAGAACTGGCTCCAGACTAATTTACACCCTAGAAAAAGCAAACTACTTACACCCCTCCCAAAGATATATGAATGATTTTTAAGAACAGGTATTAGAAGAACAGGTAAAACCACAAAACTTAAAACGACTAAATTTATTTAATGTTGCAAGAATAAATCACAACTGTATTTGAATTTGCAATTGATCATCGCAAATACAAAAGAAAATATTTTGGCATACAAATCATTTTGAACTGAACGACATGAGGTATAATGCATACCTCCCTTATTGGCAACACAGCATTCAAACCTTTTACTTCACATTCTTTTAAGTTGACCGTCCAAATAGCCGCTCAAGCCCTTGAGTGAGTTGGATAGTCTGGGTCTTCGACATTCTTTTAAGGTTGCTTGGCATAACCAGCCCATTATGTTACCACAATATTTTGCTTACAATCAAACACAGATACAGATAGAGTTAAAGACGTGTCATAAAAGTTTAAATTCCATGCAGATCAAAATCTCACTTTGGCATTCAATGAGCTTTAACTGAATCCATAAGTGAATTTCTTCACACATAAAAAATTTGGAAATTCACTGAAATATCCATAATTTGTAAAATTTCATACCTATATTACTATATCCAAAAAAGGAAAATTAGCATAATTTCAATTTTTGGCAGGTATATGGAGTGATATCTTCATATTCTAATTGAAAAATGTTTGTTAAATTACTCTTTCTCAATGTTAGTATCTTGTAGTAATTTGTTTGTAAGATTGATTTAAAAATGGATGATGCATCATGTAACAAAGGATGCCACAAACTTCAACTTACTAATTGCACCAGCAAGGGCTTCAATTGGGTAAATATTTACATCCGAACCTATTAGGCTCCTATTATCAAATATCTGTATTAAAGCATCATATATTTTATCAAAACATCGATTCGACTCGCCCACCTTACTTCACTCAATGGCTTAACAGTTATGCCTGAATCTGATATATGACCAGTTAGAATTTGCCAATGCTTAGTCAATGCAGAGAAATATACTGAACCAAACTGAAGAAACTAATTGTTTTCAGGCAATACCTAACAACATCAGTGGCTACCAAATTTAAAGACTGTGTATTGCGGGGCGTAAAAAAGCACATAAGTTTATGTCCAAAACATTCTTTTGTATGCCATTATCCTTTTGCTAACCCTTTATCATGAGCTTGACCATACAGATTTTTAAGTGATAATCTCATTTTCTTAAGCTATTCAAGAAGAGTTTTTGCTATAAAGTCACATGTAGTGTCCTAATCCCCAAAAATATCCTCTTAGGATAACTTTAGGCTCAGATCTGGTTCAGTTTGACTAACATCAAGTGTGGAGTCCAAAAAAAAGTGAATAGCATTTGGCTGAGTTTATGTGTGTTAAAATTTGCTACTTCATAGCACCGACTAAAAGTTGTATAAAATCATTTTGGACATATTTTACTAGGTAGTATACCATTGTTTCTTGATCTTCATATCTACACAAATGTTTATTCATGTTACGATAAAAAAGGACTAGATATCATATAGCTTTAAAAACGTTCTATTTGAAGCGCCTGTATAATTTATCATTTGTACTGCGGAAAGACAAGATTTGCATGACACGAACATCAAGCATTAAAGTAATCAAGTATCAAGCATTCAAACATTAATGTAATTAAGTAATTAAGCATTGCAAGATCTGTTCCTAATATAGTTCTTCATATCAATTGTTTTTCTTTTAAATAAATGCTAGTTCTTGCCAAGCTTTATAGTTTTCTAAATGGTCATCACCTCTCTAAAGTGCATTGTCAGTATGTCCGAGCACCAAATGCAACCCTGAGGGCTGAAAAAACGGAAGTATACTAATTCAACCATGTTGAATCCAGATCTGAAATCCATTTTTTAAATTAATCCTTGGATCTGGAGAAATAGTCTATTAAAGTTTAGCTATTTTTGTGCTAATTTCAGACCGAAGGCGTTGCCATAACATGATGCAATTGCATGGTCATGAGATTTTAATGCTTGAAGGAAAATTGTATTCATCTCATGGAGTTATGTATACTTATTTAACCAGGTTGAAACCAAATATGAAATACATTTTTCAAATTATGTCTTGAATCTATCGAAATAGCCTCTCAAAGTTTGGCTATTTTTTGCTATTTTGTAAGAAAATACTGTTTTTTTATATACCCCCCCCCCCCCTAAATTGAATTATTTCCCGTACAAACTAATAACTTTTCACAAAATTTGACCATGTCTAAGTGAATGGCCGATGGGAGTTGATGTATGCACATTCCTATTTTTCACGCATGGCTGTGGTATACTTTTCCATAACAAGAAATGTTCCATTCCATCAAATGTACACAGACTTTCATAGTAAATTTGAAAACTCCAATATATCATTTAGAGCAAGTTTCTTAGAGGAAACGAACCTGTTTAGTGCAATTTCATTTTTAAAAGCTTGAAAGAATTTTTAAGCACAAATGCCGAAGTTGTTTTATTGTTTATCACAATTACAAACTTGAACAGATTTGATCCCAATTTTACAGAGCCCAAGTAAAAGCCAACAGGCATAGTGGATAAAGCGTAGAAGTTCTGCTGGTTGAGAAATAATTACTCCAAATTTCTTGCAGGTTTTCGAACCTTTTTTCTGTAGAAATAATGCAGCATTTTTTTCTAACAGTGAAAACAAAAACCATATGTTTTGTGGTTGAATGGTGACTATTCTTCATCATTTTCTAATCATCTCCTGTAGTGTATAGGAAAAAATCTGTTTTTTTTTTTAGTCTGGGTAAATCATATTATCACATCTGTTGTGTTCCAGGGCAGGATAGCCAAGTGGTTAAGGCATGGGGTCTTAACCACTGGGATTTGGAAGATCCGAGTTCGATTCTCAGAGCTACCTAAACTATCCCAGTGTCTACACGGAGTATGGACACATTAAATCTGTAGGTCAGAAAGGCCTTCCGAGAGGTTTACAAAATAGAGAGGAGGATCCGGTCCCTGTGGATGTCACCCCTATTGGATTCCAGTCTAAATTGGGTGGCTAAAAATCTCAATGTAATCCAATCCCTCTGAAGAGCCTGGGTAACGTTGTATGATGGCCAAATGATTCATGCCTCGGCTGCTATAGGCAAATGTTTTAATTCAAAACTGCCTGCCATTGGATAAAAAAATCTTGTGTTCCATGTTTTACTATAAGCTATTGCAAATTATTTCTGCAACAGTAGGACCATTTGATGTTTGACAGGGTCACTGTTATTCAATTTAGTCACAATTCCATTTTCTTTTGCAGACTTTGCAGTACTCTCATATTTTTTGACATACTATTTTTCCTCTGTGCAGTTATCAGAAGAGAATTCTCCAATATGTGAAGTTCCTGAGTATATCATTTGTAGTAAAAACACCATACTCAGCTTCCCTGACACTAATTTCAATACAGTCATATTCATGTTTATCATTTGCTTTCTGTCTACTAAGGTATTTCAGGAAAATTCTTTCTTGCTTAGCTTACTTCCTGTCTTTATGCTTTTCATGTGCAGCATTGGACTTCAGAAGGTCATTTTTTTTTTATCAGAGCTTCATTTGAAAATGAAAAAAGTATATATGTGAGATCCAAATTAAATTTAACGGCATTTTTATTGTTTAAAAATTGTTTGTGTGTTATGAATTAATAATCAACTATACACTATTATGAACGGTGAACTATTGTATATTTCTCATATTATGTTTTTTCTTAAACGTAATAAAAGGAGAATTTCTGCTAATTCTAAGAATTTCTGCGCCCTAGGTGGCCGCCTAGTTGGCCTAATGGTAGAGCTGGCCCTGATTACAGACAGGTTGAAGTTCTGTAACGTGTATGCACAATGGGTGCCTCATCATTTGAAACATTCCTAAGAAACATCATATGGTGATGTTCCTGCAGCAATATACCAATGAAGGAGAGGATTTCCTGTCACAAATTGTCACTGAGGACGAGAGCTGGAGTCACCATTTTGAACTGGAATTAAAATGCTGAAGTCCGCAATGGAAGTATGCACTATCCCTTCCACCCAAAAAGTTCAAGGCCATCCACAGTAGTGCAGGAAAACTGGTGCTGACCTTCTTTTTGACCAAACTGGACCACTCCTTGTCAATTTCCTCAAGGATGGATCTACGATGAATGTGCAAAGTTATGAGGAAACATTGACCACTTTACAATAAGCGATAAAGTTGAAAAGACCTGGAAACCTCTCTTGCAGTAACCTTTCTTGCAGTATAACCTGCTGTATGATAATTCCTGCCCCCATATAGCAAATGGGAAAAGCAAACTTTTACAGAAATTCAAGTGGGAAATCCTCACCCGCCTCCCTATAGTTAAGACCTATCACCCAGTGGCTTTCATGTTTTACATGAATTGAAAAAAGCTTTGTGTAGATGCGGTTTCCAGATGGATGATGAACTGAAAGAGAGTTTGGATGTGGGACCAGGAACAACCCAAGGACTTCTATGGGAACAACATTGTACACCTAGTGTCTCAGTGGGATAAATGTCTAAATCATCAGGGGCAATGTTTTTGAATAAAGTTGAAACATTACTGTGATATGTCTTTCAGTTTGTTTTATATTGACTGCACCACGTAATTGTTTTACAGTTACTGAATTTGCATTTTTTTCACTGAATAAATAAAAATTACTGCAAAATGTTTCAATTTGGACTTGGGAAGTTTGCTGAGATTTCTCTGGAAAACTGGGAATTTCATTTCCAAGTTTAAGTACCTTCTCAAATAGCATTTTAAAAATCCTACAGTTAAAAACTTATTTTTCTTTCTGTGTTCAGCAACTACATACTTATATATTTTGACAAATTGCTTAAACTTTCCTTTCTCCGTTGACACTTTTCTGTACTAATTAATAACAAATACAGTTACTGGTTGGGTTTTTTTAATTTTTTTCCACAAGAAAATAGGACTTTAGCTAAAAGTAATTATAAAATCACTTCCTTTCTGGCAGGGGAATTTCATTTGTGACTATTGCTGTACCTTCACACTTATTTTATTTTTATTTTTTTTACAATGCATGTCCCTTATTTACTATTGTATTTTTATTTTTTTAGTTAATTCATGTATATTGTTTGTTTCAGTAGCTATATTTTATTTTTTGTAGAGGAAGAAGTTATTTCCCTTTTTTGACTGTGCATATCAAGGTTTTGCTTCAGGGGATTTAGTAAAAGACAGCTGGGCTGTTCGTTATTTTGTTAGCCGAGGATTTGAATTAGTTTGTTCTCAATCCTTTGCCAAAAATTTTGGGCTTTACAGTAAGTAATTAAAATAAATTCTTTGTGTAAATTAATGTGTTCAATATTTGCATGTTAGCTTAGATACAATGCAACAATGCTTGATGCAAAACAGATGCTTACTCGACATTATCTTTCATGGTGCTGTCATCATGTGATTACACCGGGATTCCACCCTACTTGGAAAACAAAACATCTGGAAATTAAGGGAACTAAAAAATAAAATATCCCAAAATCTGAGAAAGCTTTGAAAATGTTTAGAATCCTGAAATATTTACGGAGTTTTAAAAAGTTTTATGTAGTATTAACACATTATATAAAGTGTCACAGATATACTGTTGTATATGACATGAATTTTTTTAGACTCTAGACAAATTTAGTAGAATGGGGATATACTGTATTAGTAATCTATTAAGTTCAATTGCTGTGATGTATATTTTTTATGTCTAGAAGATTTTAAATTGCGATCTGAAAAATCTGGTAACTTATACTGTTTTGGTAACCACAATGCTATAAAAGTGGGTGAATTAGGAAATGACACAAATGTGTATACATAGCACATAATATCATATTTAAGTCAGCTAGTGATAGATTAGTTATACATAGGTTAACTTTTATGTGGTTAAATACTGCGTGGCCTCATGCAATAGTGGGTTTACAAAATGAATAACTTTTTATTATTTTAAAATATTAAAACAGAATATGAACCCACTTTTGTTTACAACTTGAGTTGTGGATTCACAAAATAAATCACCTTTTATTAAGCATTAAAATAAAATATAATATATAAATATATCTGACACATGCAATTTTAATGAGCTCAAAAAATATATCTTTTATTATTCCATAAAAAAAATCTCATGTCCACATTTAAAAGTATTAGAATAAAGCAAAAAATCAGAATGATATGCTTCTTTATTGCCATTTTTTTTAAATGCACAGATAATTCATTGGAACATTCAAATTTTAATTTTCAGAACTTTGTTTCTGGAAAATGAAATGCTTAGCAAACAATTTCAAAATAGAAATTTTGAACAATAACAATTGGTTTTTCTAATTATTATTTTTTTTTTTAATTTTTGAATATTTTGGATACATTCCAAAATCTGAACTAGGGGGTAGAGTAAGATACAAAGTTGAGCACATTATAATAGTGTAAATATTTAAATATTTTATTTTGAAGTAAACAAACTTAAGTATTTGAATTGTTGTATTGTAAATAAACATTCTAAAATATTAGTAACACTATTGTTTTAAAGTAAACAATGTTTCAGAATTTTATAAAAGTAAACAAATATGTTTAAAAATTTTAATATGCAAAAACTAATAATAAGCATTTTAAATTTTAAGTATTTAAATTACTCAAACTTAACAGCATGAACATAAACTGCTTTTCTTTCACATTCTGTTACTCACCTTCAGTGAATCAGCTGGATTTTCTATTATCGACCATATGTTACAGTGCATACGAAATAGAATGAGGAAAATTTTCTAAAAGAACACAAAAGTCGAGAATAATTTTTTTTAAACAAAAATATTCCAATACTCAAAATCAATTGTTAAAGGCTGTGATTGATCTCTATGACACATTTTTTATTGAGAAACTTTTCACCACTAAGGACAATTGCACATTCTTGCAACAGATATCAACATCGATCATAGGCAAAGCTATAGTTAGGGGAATGATCCCTAATAAAATCAATAATTTAAAAATCAAAGAACTTTATATTTCCATTTTTTTTTTTTTTTTTTGTTATTATGAAAATATAAATTGTAAATATTTTTGTACTATTATCACTTTAAAAGAAATCAGATTTTAATACAATATCAAGATGAGAAAAGACAAAAGGAATAAAACCTTTGAATATTTTGGAGGTAAAAGTTTAATCCCCTCCTTGCCCAAAAGAAATGCCACCAACTTATCTGTTTGTATTTTGTGTATCACTCTACTAATTAAGAAACAAAATATATTTATCACTTATAAATATAAAGCTTTTTTCAGCATTTTCACATTCTTACTTTCATGTTCTCTATTTATTTATTTTTTTACCAGTTTTTGTTATTGCCAGTCCTCAAAGTCAGCTTTAAATTGTGTATAACAAATAATGTACTTTTGCACGAGATTAACATTAATTTTTGACTTTTATCTCTGAGATAAATAAGAATTGAAGGAACCTTAAATGTTTAAAATCTGAAAAGCAAGTGTCAACTAAGAATTTGCTCATAATAGAGGACTGCTCAAAAAAATAGATTAGACAGATTTTGAGGAGACATTTTATGGAAAGCGAGGAGAGGTGTTTATTAAAAAATTCTTCCCTAAACAGTGAGACAGGAATTGATGGGGTAGAGGAAATGGGCTAGTGGAGAACATATTCTCAAATTCTATAGTGGAATAATATTGTGTAACTAGAATGCCACCTTAATAAATGAAAAAGTGCAGCAGAAGCCCTATATTTGGCACTACCTTCATTCAACTTCATCTTATGTGAGATACAAAGTTATTGTAGGAATGTTAGACTTTAAATTTAAATCTTGAATCCCAACAATTTATGTCATAAAAGTTTTTATCATTTTTTGATCTGCATAATATTTTTTATATTCTGTCAGATTTGTCATTTCCACTGTCATTTAACAGTTCTTGCTAAGCAAGAACTGTCATTTGACAGTTCTTGCTTATCGTTAAGTAAAGACACTGTTCTGACCTGATGAAGAGAGGTCAAAACTCTCTCAAAACAATTGTTGTTCTGTAATTTGCGTATGTCTGTTTTCTTTAAGGACATATTAGAAGTATTATCACAATCGGCAGTTTTATTTTTGTCAACAGACTTATGTTTAATTATTTGTATTGTTAATGGTATACTGGGTTAATTTATCGATTTTGTTTTGCAGATGAAAGGGCTGGAAATTTAACCCTTGTGTTTAAGGATCCATCTGCAATTGTAAATAGCCGCGCACAAATTACTCTTTTAGTTAGAGGAAATTATTCAAATCCACCTTGTCATGGGGCCAGAATAGTATCAAAAGTTCTGAATGATCCAAAATTGTTTGAAGAATGGTAAGTTTTCAGTATTTCTCTACTGGAATTTATACCACTCAAAATATGTTTCTTTCTCTTCTACTCTTTTTTTAATTTAAAATTATCTTCATGGGTTTAGCAATGTTTGTAATCTAAATTGATTTCTTTTTGAATAAATTATTATTAGAATTTTTTTTTTCTTTTGTAAATATAATGATGTCAAGACTTATCATGATTTTGTAAGTCTTGTAATAATATACTTATTCCCTACACTATTATTTTTAACTTCACTGGACTCTGTTTATACCTCTGTTCATTATGTTTGATGGGCTCATTCTTGGCTCCCAGTCCACAGAGCTGAAACTTCATACAGCGGAACATTTTCATCTAAAAAATTTTCACATCATTACGTTACTTCATTTACATTTGTTCTATTTTTCAATAGTTTTGATGGACTCGTTCTCACTCCCAAAGCTTATAGAGAAATGAAACTTGGCACACATCTTCATCTCACAGAACATTTTCATTTATAATATTTTCATGTCATTACATTATATCATTGCGTACATGACTATGTTTTTGTTCTTTTTATGCATTTCTTTACAAATTATGGCTCAGTGTTTTCAGATGAAATGTTCTCCTGGTTTCATTGAGTTGTAAATAAATTTTGTAATTATATTATACATACATCATCTTTTACGGGCTTGTTCTTGATGCATACAGCATGTATTGAACTAAAACTCTGTACACAGTTCCAGAACATTTTCATCTTATTTTTTTTTTAATTAAGGTTGTGTCTTCAGATTAAATGTTGTCCTGGTTAATCCACTAATTACTGCATGTATAATACTACATAGGCTTGAATATAAATTAATCAAAAAATGAAAACTGAAAAGAAAATATTAAAATGAGAAAAAAACTAGTTTTTTAGTGTCCTTCCTTACACAACAGTGGTGCATGGAAAAGTAGAAAAAAATTTTACTCACGCACTAAATTGTATTAAATTGCTGGTGTTGGAAGATTTCATTGGAAACAATAATATATAAATCTTATCATTATCCAGAAATGATATGCAAAATTTTTGAAAGAAAATGAGAGTGTAGACAAATAAAATAGTTTTGATGTTTTTGTACAATATCAATTTTAGATAAGAATAAAATTTATATAGTATTGTCTTGAATTGAATATGTGTACATTTCATTTCTCACTTCTCTGACAATTTTCAAAATATCAATTTTGAGTAATAGATTTATTGAAATGGGGGAACAAAGTGAATTAACTTCTTACATTGGACTTGAAGCAACAGGGTGAAGTGACAAATTTTACTTTTCACTGCTAAACACCATTTGCTGTTTTTATTGTTTATCTGCCTGTATTTTCCCGCAATAACTGGTTTAGAAAAATAAACTGGTGTTTTAAAATTAAAAATACAATACATATTAATATTTTACAGCCTTAGTTTGTTGCTGAATGTGATATGATGAAAAATGCATGTACTATGCCCTTTTGACTGAAATATTATGCTCAACTCCTCTAAAATTTAACTGAATGGACAATTCCAATATTTTTTAAGAACTTGTTAAATCAATTCATATTTATAGATAATTTCTTTCTGATTTCAACTATCCAAGTGGAAATCTAAAAAAAAAATTATTTAAATAAGAAGAAATAAAAAAAATAGCTAAATCTGCTCAAATACAAAACACCCTGTGATCGACTGTGTTGTCATTTTCCCCTTTCGACTCATGATGCAACATTCTATGATGTGCTTTACCTATTAGTCCTGTGTTGTTTTGTTGAGATATCTGCTAGCTAGTTGATGTTTCATTTTGTTTGTAATCGAATTCTAATTTTACACATTTACACTTGGTCTGCCTTTGTTGATTGTTTTATTTTTTTGTAAACATGGATAAAAAATAAAATTCTCTCTATAAGCACAAAGGTATTATATTGTGTCATTGACTACATAATTGTTTTCATTACAGACAAGTTTAATTTAATATATGGTTGGATAGCTCTTTATCAGTATAATGAACAAACATTTACATGGCCGGTTTAGACAAGGGAAGGTCTGGTACAGCCTCTTGAAGGACAAAATATGTCTGATTTGCTTAGATGTCAGATAATTTGGGTTTTAATTCATGCAAGTCTGGTGATCAATTAATGCAAGTCTGATTTGCGTCAAAACATTTGACACAAAAACCATGTAAAAACAAAATGCTTTATATATTAACTCTTTTAAGACAAGTGTATTGATTAGATCATTAAAATATTCAAAATTATTTAGTAAAATTTCATTTTATTGAATTTCAAGAGAATGTAGATTGTTTTTGTTGAAATTATTTAACATAATACAAAATTTCTTTTTAAATTTTTCAGATTTGAAAAATCCATACAAACAACATTTCTTGTAATTTTATTGTAAGTTTCACAATAATCATTAATTTTGATTTTCTATATGTAATGAAATTAAAAAAATGTGATTCATGAAACTTAAGATGTATATTTAATTTGTTAGGTGCTGCCATCTAGTTTGAGAAAGATGAAATAAACATTACATATTATAATTGTATAGTGCTGCTATCTGGTATAAGAAATTTAAAATAAAAACTAAAATATCTCTAATTTATATTATTTTGCCAGATTACTTATTTTAGTTATTCTTAAAGTTCCAGAAAGTTATATTCAGTTATTCTTAAGTGCAAATTTATACCCAGGGATTTACCACAGAGGTTTATTCTTGGAGCTGGTTTATGAATTCTGCAATTGTGAATATTACATTTCATATTTTGTTTTCTTTTGATATCAATCAAGTGCAAATCAAGGAATTTGTTTACAAAATGCATAAAAATTATGTTAACATCACATTTGATATGTTTAAAAAATATGTATACTGAATACATTGAAATAATCATTTCCAAAAATGTAAACTACAATGTGTTTTATTTACATCAGAATTTTAGTGTAAATGAAATTTAAAGCCCAAAACGGTTGTTAACCACTGTTCTCAAGCTCATTATTAAATTATATTTCATGTTGAATATAGGAAGTTATATCATTACAATTGTGAAATCTAAACCGCAAAAGTTTGATTAAATATATGATTCAATATATAGAATTATACATTTTATTCAATATTTGTTGTCTTGTTTGTAGGCAAGGCCACATAAAAGAAATGTCTGGAAGAATAATCAAGATGAGAGCTGCTTTGAAGCAAAAATTAGATGAACTAAAAACTCCTGGATGTTGGGACCACATAATAAGTCAGATTGGAATGTTTTCCTATACAGGTTTATCTCGTAAGTGAAAACTTTATTGTTCAGATATTATTTTCCATGTCATGCTATATTTTTTATATTTCTTGTTTATTGTGTCTTATTATTCATCTTATTTATAGGTTTTATTTTAATGTTATTTGTAATTTAGAATAAAAACTGCAATCATTTAAGAACAGTGAAACTGATTAAAAATAAGTATCTTGTGTTTTCCGTAGAAATTTCATTGCAATGTACCAGATGAGCTTAAGTCAGTGGAGTAACTTCCTATTTAAAAAACTTTTTACACATTTTAATTTATATGTCTTGTCTAATTGTGTAAATCTTTTTTTTTTTCTTCTACTTCTAAGAAATTTTACATTTTTTGCCCTATGAAAGTAACTCAGGAAGATTGTTACAACTATTACTGTTTTAAGAAACCTCTATTGTCAAATCTTTAAGCAATTCCTTCTTTTTAAGTAAATTTATAGTTTGCCTAATTATGTGTCATAGATAGTATGTTTACCTGAATTATTTCTCATCAGTAAAATTTATGGAAATAAACATATCAGTATCTAGGGCAATTTTTCCTCATCAAAGTTTAGCCAAGCATCAAAGTTTTTACATGGTGATACCTTACCGACCTAGAAGATTTTGTACCTATTCCCTCAAAAGAAAGTATCCCTTTATAATATATGTACCCTCTATAAAATGAATAAGAACAAACACACATATTTACAGTATTATTTACATTTTTCAAGAGATAAAAGAAATATATTTACATACCATTCTAAGAGGAGAAAAACAAGCACACATATTTTCATACTTAGTTTTAGTGGTTTACACGTGCTTGGCAAGTGTTTACAAATTTCTTGTGTTGCAACGGATATGGAATAAATTCATTCAGCATTTTTAAACTGCCATGTCTGTGTTTTAATATTGGTCATCGTTGAAAATCTTACTTTGCAAAAATATGTGATCAAAAACTACAGGAAAACCACAAGAGCCCATTTATCTAGATATAGAAAGTCTTCATGCTGTGAAATCCAGAATTCTTTTTAATTCGTCATCTTAGTTTTTTGAACTTCAAGCACCTATCAATTTTAAGCTCTGTCAATTCCTCTTCTACAAAAGAAAGTCCACCCACTTTGGATCAAACAAATTATTTCTTATTCAGTCATATGCATTTGTGTTGAGATCTTAAAATAATTTTCAAGTTTATCTCATCTAATCTATTATTATTGTTTATCTAATTATTTACAATTATCTGATGAGTAATATCAGATAATTGTAAATATTTTTTTTATTATTTATTTATTTCTTCAAATCACAGTGAGGCGTATTTGGAAACTTATCATAGCTGTCCTCTTTCCCTTTCCAAAACCAAATTGCTAACTTGTCTCTTAAGGCTGAAATTTTGTCTGTTGCAGTTAATAGGTTCTAATACTTTCCTTGCAGACTGGAATTATGTTTGGTATCAAATAGATCCCACAGAAAACCTAATTTTGTGCAGAGTTTATTTGGGAAACAGATCTACAATTACATCATGTTGTGGGAACGCATTCAGCCCGAGACATAAGCACAAAAATATCAAAAGAATCCAAACTTTGAAAATATATTTTTCCAGATCCAAGGTTAATTTAAAAAACCGATTTCAGATTTGGATTGAGCTTGGTCGCATTAGTATACATGAGTTTTTCAGCCTTTGGGATCGCATTTGGTGCTCTAACATACTGACACTGTGCTTTTAGAGGAGATAATAAGGCATGAAAATACATATCTGCCAAAATGTGTATTTTCATGCAAATTATAAGCTAGGGACAGGATGGTAATGGTTGGCAGTAAAGTACATTTTTAAACTATTCATAATAATGTAGGAAGGGACAGTAACTTGTGAGTGGATTTGAAAATAATGAACTAGCATATTCCCCGAGCTAGCATGTTATTCTGTCTTATATTATATTAATTATTTTCAGGATATTTTATCTGTTGTGCCAGGCTGTTTGGCTTGTAATTTGTCAGAACAGTATGAGGCAAGATATTTATTTGTGAGTTGTGCATAGTATTTAGATTTGAGCAATTTTATCAACAAGTATAGAGATTCACATAAAGATTGTTCTGCATTAAAATTACATAGCAAACAGCTCATCTTAAGAGGATATTTTGATTCCTGAAAAAGCTTCTTGAAGTCTGTAGAGATATTTACCTTTTCGGGGCTTGGTTATAAATTTTTCGCAATTTTCCCCTTGGTGCTATTTCAGAAAGCACATATATTTATGAAATTGTAAAACCATTACATATCACATCACTTTCAAAGAAATTGACAAAAGAAACAATCTGTCAGTAAAATTTATACAGCCTAACATCAAACACTGATAGCAATTCTTATAACTTTTCTCCATATTCATTCTGTTTTTTATCTATAATGGCAAGATATCTACTTTTTTCGTTTACTTAATTTGAATTATAATTTTTAACCAGAACATATTACCTGATGTTGCCTGGATCCTAAATAAAAGCCCTCTACCTAAATAATACAGATACAGATCTAACACAACTCGACTTTCAAATCACCTGTTTTGCCACCACACATGCACACAACCACTTTTCCCCTTAGCAATGCCCAGCCCATTGCATAACGACAGTGAACAGGGGAAGAATGAAACCCACTTCATTTGCGGAATCTAAAATTTCAATTATTTTGTGTGCGAAAACTCAGTTTTTTTTTTTTTTTTTTTTTTTTTTTTTTTTTTTTTTTTGTAAAAATGCAAATATGCATCTATATTTTTGTAAAAATATATAGAATTGTGTTAAATCTTCCAATTTTAACTGCAACGAAATAGAAATTAGGCAACTTTTAAAATGCATATTTCAATGTATTTAAAAATAAATAAATAAATAAATATGAAAGAATTGTCCTGCGAATTCTGTTCAAACATTGTCAGAAAGAACAATCTTCAATTTTTCCAATGATGTTGAGATGATAATATTTTCTAGCTCTAAGGAAACTGATTTATGTGGATATTCGCTCAAAATCATGCTTCAACATAAAATTTTGCTTTAATTGTGCTCAAAATCGTGTTTTGACATAAAATAACTAAAAAACTAATTTGAATAAAAGAAATATTTCACCGAGCCACATTATTCAAGATCCTGAAGTAAGTCTGTACTAAATTTCATCGCTATCTGAAGCTTGGATTTCCCACTGCAGATGGCACAGACATATAAATAGTACTACTAAAAAGTTGTGTGTGGATTGCAAGCTGGGATTTGGCCATGTCTGTAGTAGATACCGAAAGTTTGCAGCAAATGTTTCTGAGCATGTATGTATGCAGATGTTTTTATTTTCACACAACTGTGTTCATTAGAATTTTCATTTAGGCCCAAACTCTTATCACTTAATTGTATGTTTCTTATACTTCTAGAATTATTTATTGTTTAAAAGTAATTTTTGTAGAGTATATATATTTTATAGTTCTTATTTTTCTTTCAGCGGAACAAGTAAAACTCCTGGTTGAAGAATACCATATATATCTTCCCAAAGATGCACGCATCAGTATTTGTGGCCTGAATACCAAGAATGTAGAATATGTTGCTAAAGCTTTCCATGAAGCAGTTATAAAGTTCGGTGATAAATAAGCTTTGAGCTTTTTATATTGTAGTTATATACATACAGGACAGAGAAAATATTGTATATTAGAGACCAATATATTAGATTGTATTTCACACATTTTTAGTGTGGCTTGTTGCAGTTAGAAATCAAAGTATTTGCTGTGTTTTGTTTTGTTTTGAATCTTATAAAAGATAAATGTTGATGTTTTATGTCATGTTTGCTTATTTGTTTACTTCCTAATTTTGCTATTCTTGCTTGAAGCTTTCTGCTGGGTATTGCACTGGCATATTTTGTTTTCTATTCTTTAGTTAAAAATGAATCATTATGACTAAAAAGAATACTACCTGAAATTAGAGTGGAATGCCAGTTACCATGTATAAGAAAAGAGCTGTTGGGGGGGGGGGGTTAATACAGCATGTAACTTGAGTAAATATATTTTGCATAAGATCAGCTACTGTTACTCGAATTATCACTTTTCTTGTCTGTCACTAAATTCACAGACATATATGTTAGTTTAGATCTCTATGATTTTAGTCCATATATTTAATTTTGAAATTTTACCTCATTTAAAGAAAAAACATAATTTCAATGCTTAAAATCTCACTTATTTTAAAATAAAAATTAATGATTCAAAAAGTAGTGTATGTATTTCAGTTTTCACTATTCAGATTATTTATGAATATAATCGTTTATACCACAAAACTAAATTCTTTTATTTTTAATTTATTTTATTTTAAATTGCGATGAAATTTTTGTGTATAGATCCAATAGGTGAAAATTTCTTAAAGTAATGCTTCTTGGATATAAAAATAAAATTTTGTAACCTGTAAGAAATTAGATATTTTGTAGTAAAATACTTCAGCATCTTTTATGCAAATATATGTTCTGTGTTAAAATGTATGTGCTTTTTTTAAAGCTTTTGTGTTCAACTTTCTTATGAAACATAGTAAAATCATAGCATCTAGACCCAAGAACTATCCTATATAATTTAAACCAGACTTCATGAATGCACTCGGTTTCACCTTTAATGCATCAAACGTTACTATGCTCAGGACTTAATTGCATTTTGGAACCCCTACTAAACATTTTAATATTTACTTATGACATCAATAGTAAATAAATATTTAAATAAAATTGCATAATGGAAATACATATCATACAAGATTAATTTTACAGAGATATTAAAAAATTTTGCTAAAACTTTTTTGCATGTCACTGATAGTCTTATTTATTTTTAAAACTTTTAGTAGTTTTAGGTCATTATATTAAAATTTGTGAGCCCACGGCCATGGTGACTCATACATAATTTAGATGGTGGTCACACTTGGGGACAAATTTGGGAAGCGTCTTTATATTGATGGTAATTAATTCGGTATGTCTTAAGAATTAAATTTAATTTATGATAGTTTTTTACACTTTGTTGAAATTGTTAATCTAATATTCTTAATTCAGAACAAGTTTCACTATATTTGGGATAGGTACATTTTATTAGGGTGTTGTAAAAATTGCACTTTGTTATTGGTGAAGGGGGGGGGGGGTCTAAGCTGTCATAAAGCAATTGCATTTTGTTAGGATGTTGTATAGTAATTAATATTGATATATAGGTGTGTGGTTTGGGTGTATCTGGGAATGTTAAGAGTGCAAGCACTACAAGTGGATGGATGGGAGAGAACATATATCATACGGTTTAGTGAGACTGATTGACTAAGTAATAAATTACTCAAATTATTGCAAGTAGAAACTTTGCATATAAGTAATGAAAAAAAACCCCTAAAATCTTTGAATTTTGATCAAAAAAATGTATACATCTCTGAATTTTTTGTTTCAACATTTTTTTAGCTGCAATTCGAAAGTGGGTAGATACACAAAAGTCATTTTTATAACGTTTTATGCAGAAAAGATATTCTAAATTTTCTTAATGAGCTCTATTTGTGTACAATCCAACCGTTCTTGAGATATTTTAATTTATAGGTATAGCAGACAATATTTTTATATTTTTTAATTCATTTATGTAATTTCAGATTCCATTTAACCATAGTAACAGAGTTACACTTCAAATACTGAAATTGTCTGCTGCCTATTCTTCTGATGAAAATATTTTTTTATTAATGATTGATTTTTAGATTAAAATGTTTGAAAACATTGAAAATAAGGCAATATATACTAATTAGAGATGATAAAATGTTTTACATACCATCATTTCCATATTAATAGAACTATCAAATGTGTGCAATTTTTATGCACCAATTTGAAACACTTTCTGATATTCAAAGCTTAAGTGTATAGGTGTCACATTTAGTGACCACTAGCTATCTCACAAAGCATGGGTGGAAATGGCTAGTCTTCTAAACCCCATACTTGTGGAGCCCCAGGTTGTGTACTGGTTAGTACGCTCTTCTACCAATCTCCTGGTTTCGGGTTCGATCAATCCCCAAGCTCCCCAAAGCTGAAATAAATATCTTTCCGACTGCCCACTTTGCTGCTCTATGTCTTAGGATGAGCCGGACGGTCTGGGCTTTCGACCCCATACTTACGGAACCTGTCTGAAGCAGAAGGGAAGTGGGATCCTAAAGATAGGATCATGTTTCTACTACAGATAACAGCATTGCACTAGTTAACCAGTTTTACACTTTTTATGCGCTCTTCAGCATGAAAATTGCTGATATGTTCAATAGCAGCTTATTATGTCCCACAATTTTATGCACCCTACCATATAATATGCTTAACATTTTGTATATTAAATATGTAGAAAAAAGCAGGCTGGAAATGAAGGTACTTGTGAAGCATGAAACAGAATTGAACACAGGATTTTAATAAGTTTCAACGTAGGAATTTTTAAAATAGTACTGGATTTTACCATCTAGTTCTTTTAACTGGAATTAAATGCACACATTACTCATGCTTTCCATGATTTGTTGGTTTCTTCATTATCTTTGGCTTTCATTAATTTGTCTTCCTGTCATCTGTATCAAGTGTTAATGTCTTATATGTGCATTACTCTTCTAATATTACTTCTCATGTGTTCTAATTTGACTGGGACAACCTCTTTCGAAGCTTTATCCCTGTTGTTTTTCACATTTTGGCCTGTTTAAGTGAACAAATTTAAAAATATAAAAAATTATGTGGAATTTTTTTTTCTCACATATATAATATTCAGAAATTACTGGTATTTCTTTAAAAAATACTCTCTTCTCTGTTATTTTGTTACAAAATAGAAATTTTTTAAGTGAGATCCTAATATCATTATTAAATAATGTCATCAGGATTTTAAAATTTTTATTAACTATAAATTTTATATCAAACTACAATGAAAACTCGGCATTTCCCAGGATCTAAGATGCAAACCTGATTAAAATGCCTCAAAAACTCTCAATTGACAATTGATGACAACCAATGATTATCATTTAAAATTTAAAAAAAAATGTTGTGACATCACGATTTCATAGAATGTATTCTCCTTGTATTCCCTCCTTCATGAAATCCATAGCATTGGACATACCCCCACTCGCTTTTCCCGATAGTATTTAAAAACTGAAACTTTTATAGACCTATTTTAAAAATTTATAAAAAATTCAGAAATGACATTAATGAAACATTTTCTTTTTATTAAAACTCAGATATCGCTCTATATTCATGTTAAAGATTGGAATTGTGCAAATTTTAAATTTTTGGGTGGAACAATACAAGATTAAGGTTGCGTAAATTACACATATTTTAATGAATTAAAAAAATATTAAATATGAAGGAGTTGTGCTACGGATTCGATTACGAGCTCATTGAAAAGATCATCCTTCGGCCTATCCAATAGTGTCAAAATGGAAACTCTATGATAATATTTTTGATTGCTCAAGAACCGATTTGTGTGAAAATTGCTCAAAATTGCACTTCAACATAAAATAACTAAAAAACTAATTTAAAATTTTAAAAAATAGCTCTGAGGTGTCTTGAGATCCGACCTGATGTATCATTGTACTGAATTTTGTAGCTATGTATTAATTAGATTTTCTGCTATATGACCACTAGACAGATGGGCATCTTATTATATTAGATTTTACTATTATATCGATGATGGATGGCCTAGTTCATTTTATTCAAAAGTAATTGCTGAAATTCCTCTTACAATCATGACTTATAATCCTACTTGCTATAAATGGATCTTGAGGCTTTCTGTGGCTGCCTGTCCTGTTCTTTGTATTTTCAGAAGTATTTCTTATATTTTATTCTTTTTTGTTTTCGCAGAACAAACAACTCCACAGCTGCAGGGAAAATTAAGGATTCCAGGCTATAGGAGGGTGTGTCCTTATCAATGTTTGAAACGGAATAAGGTTGATCAAAATGAAGAACATAATAAGACATTTCGAGTGAACTTCATCAAAATGATTCTTCCCGGTTGATATGTATAGGCGTGAAATTATCTTTTGGAAATGAATTATATTTTTGCATTTATAAAATATATTTATAAGTATTATTTGTTTTAGTAAATTTATTTTTGTAATACTAAAATAGTATGAAATTGTTATTTTTCATTTGTTAAAGAATTTTTACGTTTTTTTATTAAAATATATTTAACCCTTTTCATAGACCAATTATTTTTCTTGTGAATTTTGTCCCTATTTTTTTTATTTATGTGAAACATCTTAGGGCACAGAGTATTGAAAAAATCATGAAAGAAATGTGACGAGATGAAAAGGAAGTGACATCATATTGTTACAAAAATCTAACAAAATACCATTGTTATAATTTGAATGTTTGGGTCATTTGACCTTTGTGACAAATTCAGTTACCTTGGTTACAAATTTGGTGAAATAGTAGTGACTTTTGGAGAGTTCTGGAGACTTCAGAAATTTTGTAGATTGGTCAAGAATTATTTATAGGAATTGTGTGCTTGTAGAACTATCCATAAAGAAGTGTATAAACATTGTTTAGTTTGTTGGCATGATATGAGTAAAAGTATCTGCCAAACTCAGAACCTTTATGTAATTTTTCTTCAGATTATATATACCCTTTACTCTGTATTATTTAACTATGCTAATAGAATAGTTTAAAAAAATTAAATTTTAGATCTGCTACATCTGTGCATTGACATCTGCACTGTATGCCAATATGCACTTATCATTTGTTCTGGCCACATGAGCACCTGGTGGAGTGACTACAGACATCCCATCCTCAATAAATTCATCATTTGTGGTTAGATTCAAATGAAATAAGCTCTATTCTAATAATCAATACTGTATAACTCCTTACCTTTACCCCCGAAAGAAAACATTCAAAGTATCTGAAAATATTTAAATTTTCTATAGATACCTTGCACCATGGTCACACAATCCACTTTTTCCGATTTGAAATATGTGAAAGGAATGTTTCACACCAATCTGTAGTGTGTAAAAGAATTTTTTTTTTTACATTTTATCATTTTAAATTATAGATTATATTTTAATGAATTATGTTTGCATAAAATATTTAGAAGCTGAAAAATATCCAATGGTCCATTTCCTAACTAAAGTATATAATTTGGGATGATTCACCTTCTACAACCAATGATATCCAAGTCGAAATTTTGAACTATAAAAAGAAAGACTTTGCACAGACTCTCTACAACCTAATCGTATTGATTTGACTAAATTAATCATTCCAGCTTTGAAAAAAATTTGCCGTTTCTTGCACAACAAAAAACAGTAATTGAAGATCCTACAATATACAGAGAATAAGTTTACTTTCTTATAAGGTACAATTGTCTCCACTTTTCAGTTCACAGATAATCAAATACACCCCTTATACAAATAAAATCTCAGAACAAAAATGATTCCCATAGAATCAATGTTAAATTTTGCCACTTTAAAGATTAATCTTCGCGGATTACCTGTACATAATAAAGACTGAACAACCAATCTTAGCATGAAAATGAGTGCGGAAGCAAGAAAAAAAATGCAGAGAAAACTTTTTTTTTACAATCCTTCCGCCCAAGAATTATGCAAATATTCAGTGAGATCCATGACAAAGCAATCAGCTGTGACAAATTTCTTTCGGCATAAGTAGTAGTCTAGAGTTTTTCTTTCATTAAAAAATATAGAGAAAGGATGTCTGGAACAACATTTTTTTAACAACCTTTATCTCTGCACCTGTTAGTTGTAGATATGTACTTCCAATTACAAAAATGTTTCAAATGAGGTAACAATTTATTGTATAACAGTTTTAAATCAAAGAATACATTTTTCTAAAATATACGAAATCTTAACTTTTTATGTGGTCCACAAAATATCAATTAGTAACATTTTATTCATACAATAACATGCAAAACTCAAAAAGTTTGATTCTTTTACAAGCAAAATTAAGAGATATATTAGTTCAAAGTGTCAGCACTTTTCCCTGGAGAATTTAAGGGTTGTACATAGCCCAGAGGTTAATGCATGGGAATTGCATTCGGTAGGCCCGGGTTCAATTCCCTCCGCTGCCAAAACTGCTGCCGTGTTCATGCGGAGTATGATGATGTTAAACATGTGGGTCCGTAAGTCCTTCCAAAAAATTGGTGGTAGGGGAAATAGGGTATGGTCCCTGTGGATGCCTGCCCCACTGGGTTCCGGTCTAAATTGGGTGGCTCTTCCCTGCCGTCCAAACAGTTACCTTACACCTTTCTGGTAGGTCGGATGGTCTGGGTCTCAACAACAACAGTCTTGTCATCCCGGCCACTCAAATTGCTGCTCAAACCCTAGGGTGAGTCAGGCAGCCTGAGTTTGAGCAGTTTTAAAACTTCTACACAGTCATGTCAATTTGTCAGCAAAAACTTCATATTATGCATACCTGGAGTCCTTCTAAATAAATTAATAGGTGTTAAAGGAATTTCTAGGACACCCTTATAAAAAGCCAAATGATAATCCTAAAGATATACCATTAAATGAAATGTAAAACAAATATCCTGAATTGCTTTATTTTACTTTTGTACGGCCTCTCAAAACTCTAGCCCGAAATGATGGATTCACAGATGTAGGAAAGTGATTTAAGTTATAAAATTGAATGTTTCTGTAAATTTTACCTGTAACAGAATTGAACTTTTTAAAAATTTTATACATTAATGTATAAATAAAATTTTACGAATTGAAACTTGAGGGTCCATATAAAATGATAGATATCGTGTAATTTAAGAAAATAGAATTTTTATTTAAAATTGTTATACAATAAATTGTTACCTTATTTGAAATATTTTTGTCATGGAAGTATATACACTATGACTAATGGTTGCAAAAATAAAGGTTGTTAAATCACTGGACAGTCTGTATGTATGTATGTGTGTTGTTGTTGAGACCCAGACTGTCCGCCTTACAAGAAAGGTGTAAGGTAGCCATTTGGACTGCCGGGAAGTGCTACCGAATTTAGACCGGAACCCAGTGGGAGAGGCATCCACAGGGACTGTACCCTCCTTCCCCTACCACCAACCTCTCGGAAGGACTTGCGGACCCACATGTTTAACTTGATCGTACTCTGCATGAACACGGCGGCAGTTGTGGCAATGTGCAAATCCAGCATGCAAACCACCGGGCTACCGCTCCCGAAGTGTGGCAACAGCACGCAGTGTTCCCAGGTGGTCACCCACCCAAGTACTAACCGCGCCCGATGCTGCTTGACTTCGGTGATCTAACGAGAACCAATGTTTTCAGCATGGTAGAGCCGTTGACTCGCTCGTATATATATATATATATATATATATATATAATGTGTCACGATTATGTGTGCAGTCGATATACTAGAAATTTAAATTACTATAGTATAGTACATATGTTACCCTGTTGAATCGAATAATATTTACTGAAACTGTCAATATTCATTTAAATGGGGCTGTCTGTACTATCAAATATTGACATTCCATTAGAAATATTTTCAATGAAATCTCAAAACTGTGCCAATATCGACACTACATTAGAATTATAAGTAAACCGTAAGAATTTTTACTCATTCTTATAATTAGAACTTTTATTTGAATTTTAATATATTTATAGCACTACTTTATATGGAAAGCAAACTCAGAATAATGATAGTAGTATATGTTTGAAATTTATCATTTTTGCTACTCTATGGATGTTAATGTATCAAAATAGTTTAACATAGATAAGCCGAATGCATTTAATTGATTGATATCGCACTAAGCCAACATAAAAAAAATGTTAATAAATTTTTGATAATAAAAAATCAGAACCTTCACCAATGTTAAATAAATGATCATTTCAAATGTAATTTTTCATTAGAAAATGAATGATACACACATTAAAACACTCGCATGAGCCATTCTCAAAACACTACACAATTTATAAATTAATTTTTTTCGTAAAAGTCAGGGTCTTGAATACTGTTAAACAAATAAAATATTTCACACGTAATTTTCCATTCTAAGATGAATAGCAGAAATTTTAGATCACTAGCATGAACTGTTCTCGAGATATTGCACATTTTTTAAACAAATTTATGAAAATAAAAATGCATAAAAAAAAAAAAAGTTGTATCATCCTATGTGTACACTTTCCATATTCAATATTATTCAACTAATCTGCTAACATCATTCTCGTTGATCTATTCACGAGAGAAAATACTTTTTGCAATAGTTTTGTATTTCAACGCTAAAGAATTTACCAATAGTCATTTATTTCACAGGATATTCATTAAATGTTGATTGCCTTTTGATGAGGAATAGGTAATTCTGTTTGGACTCAAGTTGACAAAAGCGCCTAATTTCAATTTATGTGGTGTTAATTAGACAAAAACATTTTACTGTGGGTCTTTTACATCATATACTTTTTGTAAATGAAAGAAATAAAGTCGTTGCATTATGTAGTGAAAGTCGTGCTGCCCACATCACATTTTTTTAAAATTTTGATCATGATTGTGAGCAAGTAGAACTAAACTAAACAGGCCCGGATACGGTCGGCGGCATCTCTGGATATTTTCTCGTCGGACCGGCGCGTTGGTTTAATTTTTTTTTTTTCTTCCGATAATGCGCACGATTGACCAAAGTTGAAAAGGCTGATCATGTTTTTTACTTTCCTTGCAATACGTGGCAATGTAAAAGGAAAGTATTGGAATTCGAGCACCCTAGAACACGAAAACACTACTTTTTACGTGGCGTCTATGTGTGTGCAATATATGTATCCACTCTAACTCAAAACCGAATGGACCAAATTTCATACAATTTTATAGATAAGTCCTTTGTGGGTTACTCTCGTGCTGATTAGAATTTGGTTGGATTCGAAATAAAAGAACCTGTCATTTTTGCTAAATGGCCCTTAAAAATCGTGTGTATCCTCTCTAGCTAAAAAACTAACAGACCCGCCTTTTCTTGCGAACGGACCGCAAAATCGTCAAAATCTAGTATAAAAGACAACGTATGCTCAAATGTATCAATTAAAGGTTTGTTTTATACGCATTAATTGTTTATCGTATACAATGAAAAAGAATAAGACCAACCCCATTATTCTGGGACTAGCCGTTCTCGAGATAATTTAGTTTTTTCGCATTTTTACTGCATCGCCTTTGAAAATACGTCCAGATACTAAATGAAAACAAAAATTGAATTAAAAATGCAAATTCAGTGTCATTTCAAGTAATTATGCTTGTTATTTAGTGCAATTAAACTCCATTTTATGAATTTAAGTCTGTAGGGAAAGTCATGTATTGTCCACATCGATTTTTTTTTTTTTTTTTTTCTCTGGACTGATATTGGACCTTTTATCCGGGCCTATGATTGTTGTATGATAAAGGTCGAGCAGAAACGCACGCTATACGGTTTTTCTTAGAGATATTTTTTTCGGATTTATGCAAATTATGCTTGCAATTTACGGATATTTAATCGAAACAGTGGCAATGGCCACTGACTGTCCTTGTGAGTTTGGCAGTGGAGACGGAATGTGCAAGATAAAAAGTGTTTAAGTAGTTTTATGTTGGGTTTATGCTTCGACCACACAAGTACTAAACCACACAAAAAAGAGAGGATTAAAGTAATCTTAAAAGACGTAACAGCTATAAAGTGGCAAGACTATTCTTTGGGGAAGATACGTTTACCTGAAATAGTGTAGGTTAGTAGATTTGTATAATTTTGATTGTTAGTTAGTCACAGGGCCTGACTTACGCACGGGGCATCGCCCTAGGCCACCGAACTTAGGGAGCCTCAAATTTTATTACAATGAACGGTGAATGTCAGTAACTTATAATGTAATTTCCATGATACTAAATAAAAAAAATTAATATTTTACAATTGTAATTTCCATTATACTAAATAAAAAAACTTAATATTGTACAATCATATATTCCATTATACTAACATGTTTAAACATTATTTTATCGTTGATGGTATAAGTACATATACTAAAATGTTTAGTCAGAGTCCCCCAAATCCAATTAGGATCTGATCCTCATCTTCCTTACAAGTCAGGCTCTGGTTAGTCATGCATTTCTATTGTGTTAATTTGCTTTATTTTATTCTTAGCCAAGCCGGAAACGCTGATTATTCTTTATACTCTGTAAATTTTTGTCTTTTGATAAATAGCACCTCATTATTTTCTGGGTAAAGTTAGAATTCAGTGATTTAGTCACATTAGGTAGGTACTAGCCGAATACCCGTTGAAAATCAAGGTCCCACAATAAGCAACCCTCAAGTAACGTACATTTTTCAATAATTTGCGTTTCACATTTATACGGAAAATTGAAAATTTTGGGGTGCGGAACTCCCCAAAGAAAAAAATATTGGAAAACTGAAATTGCTCACTTTTATTCTTTCGAACTACCTATCCGTGTAACAAATTAACTCTCTATCTCATACTGAAGCATACAATTTTATTATTTCATTTTTCGAACGTTTTATGTGGAACATCCTCTTTAATGATCATTTATGAAAAACTCTATTCGTTTTCGGTTTTTTTTTCATCTAATGATTAGTCCATATACCAAATTTCAAGCCTCTATCAAATTTTAAAGTAGGTTTATTGGACAAATCGAACATTTTGGTGTGTGGCATCCCCTAAAGTAGCAAATATTGGAAATCTGAAATTGTACACTTTTTTCCTTTCAAAGGATATACATTTACACCAAATTTGAAGTCTCTATCTCATCGCAAAGCATTTATTTCTATCATTTCATTTTTTTAACGTTTTGGTGTGTGGATCCCCCCCCCCCCCCCCCCCAAAAAAAAATTACAAATATTGGAAATTTTCTATTTCACACTTTCTTTTGAACTACCTAGCAATACACCAAATTTGAAGTTTCTATTCCATCGCGAAGCATATTTTTTCTATCATTTCACTTCCCGAACGTTTTCGTGTGGAGTATCGACCCCCTTAAATGAACATTTTTAATAAACTCTATTCTTTTGTTTTTATCAAATAATTGTCCTATATACTATATATCAAGCTTCTATTATATTTTAAAAGGAGACGTTTCTCATTTATTTGGGAAATCGGACATTTGGGTTTGCGGAACCCCCTAAAGTAGAAAATATCGGAAAACTGAAATTGCATGTGCTCATCCTTTCGAACTGTCTACACGTACACCAAATTTTAAGTCTATCGCATCTCAAAGCATGGTTTTTTGTCATTTCACCTTTCGAAAGTTTTTCCCTGAAGCACCCCCCCATAAACGAACATTTTTGAAAAACTCTTTTGTCTTAGGTGTTTTCATTAAATGATTAGCTCATATACTAAATTTCAAACCCTTATCAAATTTTAAAGGAGGCGTTTCTCATTTGTTCGACAAATCGAACATTTTAGTGTGTGGCACCCAATAAAGTAGCGAATATTGGAAATTTGAATTAGCACACTTTCTTCCTTTCGAACAATAATTTATCGATACACCAAATTTTAAGTCTGTATCTCATTACAAAGCATGCTTTTCTATCATTTCATTTTTCGAACATTTTGGTGTAGAGCAACCCTTCTACAGAACATTTTCGGAAAATTCGATTTTTCCAAGGGGTTTTATCGAACGATCGATTCCTGTACCAAATTACAAGTCTATCTATTCGGGAAGTGCCTAGAAAAAGTGTGACGGACAGACAGACGGACACTTGGCAATTAGTATATATAGATATGGTTTTATCGAAAAGGGAAGCCAACTTTACACATTCATTTTGTTTATACGTATTACAACATAATTGTAGAAACTATATCTGGTGGTGGTGATTGATCCCCATCTATCTTGGGCCTGGTGGCGATTGATCCCCATCTATCAAACCATCGGTCCGGTGATGATCGCGAAAAGGTGAAGCGGTGCCATTTGTTGCGGTGGGAGAACAATTTCATAATTTGAAACTTCTCCTTTCGGACGGATTGGGCTATAAACATGGCCTGTAGACCAATCATCCATATGATATTCTTGTTCATCTATCGCAGAGGCTTGCGAAATTTTAAAGCATGCCGATTCTACCAATGAGATTAATGACACGTGTTAGCGATTATCAGTCTCTTTATTTCAGAGCTTTTTGGCCGGGGGTAGGGGATGGAACTGAAACCATAGAGGGGAAATTTTTTCAATTTAATTTTAAATACTATATATATATATATATATAGTAATTAAATATAAATTATTATATAGTATATATATAGAGGGTGTTCCAAAAACATTGACCTCGGCTTTTATTCCTTAAATATTGATCTTAGGCATACATATATAATAAATTACAAAGTTGCGTAAAAAAAGGTACAGAATTTTATGAAATCAATTAAAACTTTCAAGGGAATTAAATTTTAAGAAATACAAAATTTAAATTTTTATACGGTCCCCGTACAAAAACTTTTCCCAATGAGTAAAATGTGCCCCATACACTATAATAAGGTGATGTACAAAATTTCAGCATTTTATCATAAAAAATCCCAGAGATATGAAAAGACGAAAATGCTGACTTAAACCACTTTTTGATGCATTGACATGGGTTCTCAGAGGGAAAAAATCATGTCGGCAGATCGCGTTTCAGCGGTCATACACAAATTACGAAAGAAAACAATAATTACATAAATAAATAATAATTTTGCTATTTATTAGCACAAAAGTATCTACACCGTGTAGAAATAATAACTACACAAAGATTATAAAGCTTATTCAAAATGTTTTCCATCCATGCCAAAGATCCATTAAAGATAAGAGGCAGATATTATTTGCCTAAGATGCATTTCTGCGTTGCGTCATTTGCACTCTTGGTGTTGTTGTTGTTGACACCCAGACCGTCTGACCTACCAGAAAGGTGTAAGGTAACTGTTTGGACGGTCGGGAAGTGCCACCCAATTTAGACCGGAACCCAGTGGGGGGAGGCATCCACAGGGACCGTACCCTCCTTCCCCTACCACCAACCTCTCGGAAGGACTTTCGGACCCACATGTTTAACGTGATCGTACTCCGCATGAACACGGCGGCAGTTTTGGCAGTGGCTGGAATCGAACCCGGGGCTACCGAATGCAACTCCAGCGCGCTAACCAATGGGCTACCGCGCCCTGCACTCTTGGTGTAAACATTTACATTTTAATTTGTGATCAATCCCTCACCAACTTTGTTTAAACATATATCTTGGACTTTTTATGATAAAATGCTGAAATTTTGTACATCACTTTATTAGTGTATGGGGCACATTTTACTCATTGGAAATGTTTTTGCACGGGGGGCCGTATAAAAATTTAAATTTTGTATTTCTTCAAATTTAATCCCCTTAAAATTTTTATCGATTTCATAAAATTCTGTACCTTTTTTTACGCAACTTTGTAATTTATTATATATGTCTAAACTCAATATTTAAGGAATAAAAGCCGGGGTCAATATTTTTGGGACACCCTGTATATACCATTCCCCAGTAAAGCGCCCTCCTTTTCCTATTTGAAATTTTGATAAATTCCGTAAAACAGGATGGTAAAAACCCTTACCCTCTAAGCATTAAAAAATTTTCGAGAAAAAATTCGTCGTCGAATAAAGTAAATTTATTGATGAAATTTATACACGTTGTTTCTTTCAACTGCAAATACCGAATAAGCATCTTCCCCCATACATACTTCGTGTTTTTACGTCGCATATGAGGAGCGGCGATTCGACGGAAATCAACTTCTTTCTTGCAGCAGAAAATCTCAGTATATACGAGGGCCAATACTTAACTTTTTAGAATGCAGCAATACCAGACGATTTTCTTACATTTGAGCTTTCGCGAACATCGGCTATTAAAGAACGAAAAATGCTATAAAAAATTTTACCGCGTCGATTTGAAGTTAATAAGGTAGTGAGCTATGATTTATTATGGCTTTTAACAAGGATTGACACTACCCGGCTCTGCCCCAACTACCCCCGCTTTCAAGCGGAGTACCGGCACGTTAAATATGTGGGCAAGTAAGTCCTTTCGAATCCTACAAAAGTTGTTCGTACAAGTGTTTCAAGGAAAATGATTGTTAAGTTTTTTTAGTAAATCCAGCCGTGTTGCAACCGCTGCTTTGGACGATCGTAGTACAGTAAATGCTGATTGATATACGATAATTTATGTAACAGAAATTCTCAAATCAGAAAAAAATAATGCGAAACTTCGCATCATTCTTCATCATGACAATGCAAGCTCCCACACTGTATTTTGAACTATCGATTATTTGAAGCATGAAAAAATTGATTTGATGAGTTTTAGTCCTTATTCGCCTGATTTAACACCCAATGATTTTTTTTTTCTTATTCCCAACAATCAAAAATAAAATGCGTGGTCAACGACTGAAAAGCCAGCCCAAAAGAAGCAGTTGAAGCTCGTAAATCACATATTTCTGCTTTACCAACTTCTAAATGGCATAACTGCTTTGAAAATTGCTTTATTCGAATGAAAATATGTATTGATGCTATAGGCGAATAGTCTATAAAATAATTTATTTGCATGCATATAAAAATTTCTTGTGTATTTTCAAAAAACTTAAAAACTAACCTACATAAGCTTCCTGCCCCTATATCTTCTGCGATTTTCATTTTCATTTGAGGGGGGCAGATCAGCGGAATTCTACGGTATAGTAACATTGGCTCGGTAGCATAAAATGTCTTCGATGTGTGTGTGTGTGTAGGGGGGGGGGGAGGTTAAAGACCCAGACCGTCCGACTCATCCGAAGGACTCGAGCAACCATTTGGAACCCTCCATTTTACGATTTTGGTATTTTTCATAAATTATTTATGCGGCTCAGTTTCCATGCAATGCATCTTTTTCCCCTCCCCCTGCCGGCGGTCTTGCTTGCCCAATGTTTAAGGCGAAGCTGCAGGCAATTATTTTAAAATACAGTACTTTCTGTTTCAATTTTTCTCTTGAATATGCAATTTATAAAGGTTTTTCAATATATTTAACGTATTGGCGTAGCCAGCATTTTTTAAAGGGAGATTGACCATCGAAAGGAGGGGTTACAGTGCTGAATTTCATTTTTAAATATAAACCCTACGGAATGTTATTGATGTATACAGTCAAAAGCCAATGGAATGGTCTTGACCTCTCTTACCCTCGGTACTGCTTCTTCAACTTGCCATCTAAAATTTGATTGCTTGGAATGATGAGAATATATTAAAAAGCGAAAACGTTATTTAGCTGAGAATTAACTCTAATGAAAATGTTTGATATTACTACTGTTTGATACTATCTGTAAGACTTCAGTCAACATAGTTCCATGACGCGGTTGAGGACATTTATTCAACTTGTCCCCCCCCCCCTTTAGATGGCTCCATAGACGTAAAATGACGTATAGATGGTTCCATAGATGTGTTACGTATGTCTATGAATGGTTCTGCCAAGGAGCCTTATCTTATCATTTGAGCTTAGGATGTTATGTATTCATGAATTCATAGATGGGATGTCATGATGCATAGCTTTTACATTTTGGATCGTAATTGATGACGACATAGTTCTTTTACGGGAGCTTTTAGGAAAGAGGGAGGGGGGGGGGATCTGGTAAAATACCTGGTTAGTGGTTAGGTTATGTGCTAGTGATGAACACGAGCACTAATGAACTAATGAATATTCTATCTTTCTTTAAAGAATGGTAGAATATTCTTTGTAAATAATATTTATCTTCTTTTGTTTACGTGATGCCAAACACGTGGGAAAGAAAACTGCTTAACTGGGTCCGTAACGGAAGGTCATCCCGGCGAATCAGAATGCCGAAAAACTGGTTCTGATTTCCATTCACAGAGTTGTCAAAATTGAAAAGCGAGTTTTAGGCGGCAAAAGAGGCTAGAACGAGGGTCTAATACCTGTATAAAACAATTTTTTTTTATACCTGTATAAAACAATGAAGTGGTTTTGATTGATGACGTGATTCTCCTTCTTAGCACTTGAGATCGTACTTAAGTTGTAGCAAGGGTAACGGCTGCTGCTAAGGGTGCCTTAATAACTTAGAATAATACGATGTGCAGACCACGGAAGAATACTTTCTTATATAATCCTAAACATTTGCATTTTGAGATTTCGCGATTTTCTAAAAACTAGTGGCATTTATAACTTACATACTTTTATATTTACCATAGTTTGAGAAACTGTATCGCCGAGCAGGTAACGACGTAGACACCAAGATTTCTAATATCGAATCGATAGAAATGAAAATAGTATTACAAATTGTCCTCTGGAATCGTGGGTGTGCACTCCAGATACAAGAATGAGCCCAAATTTCTGGTTAACTAACACGTTTATTCACAAGCATTAACGTAAACAGGAACAATATACAGTCAAACAGCACTTAAATACTCCACTAATTTCACAAAATAACTGATATTATTCTCAAAATATTGACGAATGTTAGAGTTCAATCTAGCTCGTATCTCGTCAACTGCTCTCCGACTGAATGATGATTCCTTTTATAGACTCGCCATAGAAATTTCTGGAAATCTCTCATATCACGTAGAATAACCGTTATTTCAAGGTGCTTCTCGAAGATTCGGGAAGTCGCCAAAGTGACAATAAATCGTCATATCTGGCAACCCATCTTCGAAGTTCCGCAAGTGACAACCCTAGAATGACATCAAGGGAAAGGATGTCTTTACGGATGTTCTCTCCGAAGAGAGGGAATATTTATTACACGTTCACAACAATATATGTACAGTAAACTTCCAATTATCCAACACGCTCGGGACTTTGGCTTAGTCGGATAACTAAATTTATCGGGTGTCAAATTAAAATGGGGTAAAAAATAGAAAAAAAATATTTAAAGAAAATAATGACCAGTAAATATGATTTTGCCGTTATACAGACTGAATTACTGTGTACAGTATATTAAAAAACATTTAAATTAACCCTATAGTAGCATTTAATATTGGTCCAATATCGAGCCAATATTATATATCTTGGCATTACATTGGAAATATTTCCAATGTAATCTCAATGCTGGGCAAATATTGGGGTAATATTGGCCTCAAACATTGGCTAATATTGGCCCAATATCTTCAAGCCAATATTGGCCCAATATATCAAGCCAATAGTGGGCTAATTCCACCATATTGTCCACTTTTTCATATTGATCCAACATTGGCTGCCAATATTGGATTGCTACTAAGGAATTTTTAAAATTTCATGTAAACTTCAAGAAATATAATTCTATATATAAAAGCCTTTAGTCTATTATAGTACCTCAGTACAATCGAACAAATTCGAATACCGTTCAAAGGGTGTGCCGAAACATTAGATGACGGATCAATGGAAGATTACTGTATATACGTACCTGCATTGCATAAGACGCTACGGCAGCACATGTCAGCCTGATACGTGGGTAGCTCATGGCTAATGATTGGCACCACAATTACCCAAATCGGACCAATACAATCGACTGTCCTAAAAAATGGGAAGGGGGGGAATGTCTTTCCTTTCAAGCATACCTGGCATTAAAAATATTACTTTTGAACTCGGCAAATTAATTAACTGCGAATTAATTGCCTGGCTAGTCATTTGTTTACGTTTTGAAAAAGCTTTTATGAGGGCAGACAATGCTGAAATAGAAAAATATATTTTCTTTCAAACAGATTCAAATTCCTGTGATGGCATGAATTAGAAGATATTAGGAGACGAACGACATTGTTGCAATTTCAAGGCATCTTTTTCTCAGCCTTAATACCCTCCTCAATGCAGCAAAGCAATGTGTACAGTAAACAACGCGTGATTTGCAAGATATTCGTTGGTGGGCTCTAGTGATATAACAGAAGCAAAATCAGGATGGTTTTAGTTTGACAATGACTTGGACCTCGAAAGACTATGTGACGAAAACTGCTATCATCGAAACTGTGACTGATGTCCCTCTAGATCAGTGTTTCTCAACCGGAATTTGAATTCAGCTTCTGGAATTTGTCGTTTAATTTTATAAGCATTTTTTATGAATGAATATTTCATAGTGGAAATATTCTAAAGAGAATAATATTCATGAATGTGTCGAAAAACTCAGAACAGGAACGCCCATATAGCATCTGTGTAGAAAATGTCACTGGCCAAGCCGCGTTTAAATTTAATTATGAATGTGGGACTACCCAGCTGACTTCTATGGTGGATTACAATGGATAAATAATTTTCTCCCTCAATACACGTTCTTCTTTTTTTTTTAAACCAACATCGGCAAAATCAATTTAATAATACAATAATCCATTTCATACTGAATAATATTATAAATTGGTCATAAAAATACAGGCGTTGAAGATTCAGATGATGTAAATTCACCACATGACTTACGAGTTTCGCATACTGATGGAATGAAAGAAAACTTCAGTGGTGGTTCTTCGTTATTCTAAACGACAATCAACCTCCAGTTTAATAGATTTAAAGTTAATAATGAAATGGTGGGACATTACAAAACAATTCGCTATTCAAGTTTGAAAAAAAAAAAAACTGAATTCTTTAAGGAAATGTAATGTAATTATGACATTTCATTATAAACTACTACATGTGTATTTTTTGTTTTTTAACTTTCGTGTTATTCTGTAAATATAATTTTTAATGACACCTTTATTGTCCTGCACTTTGTTTTAATACTTTTATAACGAACATTTTTTAATAGAGTTACCTAACACAGGTAAGAAATACAATGAATTTAACAATATTTAATCATTTTTATTTAATCGGATTTTCTATTAACTAGCTTAACCTCGGTTCCAATAAGGCTGGTTCACAGAGCTTATACTGTATAGATACATTGGGTGAAATGCAGTAGATATAATTTTTAGTAATTCTCATGAGTAGAATTCGAATTTTAAAATGTTCAAGGCCTCATTTTCTATGAGAAACAATGATAAATTCTCTCTTCTTCCTCAATGATGATAATGCTTGGTTGGAAAATTGATAATTTAAATTATTCTATTGATACTAATGATCAAAATACTTTATTTTTAACAAAAACGAGCCAAATATAGCCAATTCATCGACATAACTAAGATGTTGCCAACTTGAAAAAGAAACTTAAAAGAAACGATATCCATAGTTTTATGAAATGTTTTAAAAGGAGAATTTGGATACAAAACACTTGAAGTAGATAATTTTAATGATAGTGAAACAAGTGCAGCTAGACTCTATGGGATATGAATGTATGACAAAGTCAAGTGGAAACTGCCTCTTCAGATTTTATATATATATATATATATATATATATATATATATATATATATAATTACACCCAGTGCTTCTTTCATTCATACATCAGGGGGGGGGGGGTAAAGCCCCCCTCCCCCGGGATACATTTTATATTAACCTAATTTCTATTTATGTGACAGCATTTAGATACATTTATATAGGACAAATAGAAAACTTGCTTCTCCAAAAAGTTTCATTCGCCCCCTCTCCCCCCCCCCCCCCGGCAAAACGTCTCGAAAGAAACACTGATTACGCCACTGTCTCCATCCCCATGAGATGTAAGAATCAGCAGGGGCCGTTCTGTCCGATTGTTTGGGACGATGTGTCACTGCATTTGAAAATAAACTTTGTCCTCGTGACATCCATAACGATCTCTCAATTAGGATGGGCAAGGGAAGGTCATGCACAGGCTCGCGCTGCAAAGTGTCCTTTCAGCTTCCTCCCTGACACCTCTATACCCAACGCACTGCGTGATTAGGGCACTGGGATGAACCTAAGTTTGCTCCCAAGAATCGCCTTCAGTAGCCAAAGGTATCCAGTTTCTCGTTTTAAATTTACTAGCAGATATATCCGGCGTTTCTCGTGATTTAATATGCGCAAGTTATAATAGCATTCTTAATTATAATAATCTTTCATAAAATATCGTTAAAGAAATTTAATTTCCCCTGTCTACACAAGTAACACCCTACTCAATTTCCAAGTAACCCTATTTTGAACTAAAATTATTCTCATGATACAAATAAAATCGGAAAATCACAATTGTCCATATCTTCCGCTAACAACGCAATTTTTATATTTCCATTACTCCATTTTGAGAGCTTATAAAAACGCGAAAGGAACTAAATAACTCCCACCCTCCCGCAATTTATGATCACACATTAAGACGTTTCCTACCTCCGCAAGCAGAAGGAAAAAAAAAAAAGATTTAAAACCCTCTCCGAAAATTCTCCCCGAATGCCAAGAACTCACCCATAAATGCGCAACCCGTTTATCCCACATTAAAATGGATCTGATCCAGAATAAGAGAACAAGGAATTTCCGTTGAAGTGCAGATAGTCCGTTGCGATGACTGAATGCAATTACTTAAAAATTTACAAAAATTAAGATTAGTTATGAAATGGAAATTTTTTTTCTCGTTAGAATGCTGAGATATATGTTGAAATTTTAGCCAAATTATGGAATTGTGGTAATCTTAGTTTTACTGATGCGACGAATATACATATGCGAAAATACATATGCGATGATACAGACCACGTAAAAAAATACAAATTTCGATGTATTTAAACACAAATAAAAAAACATAAAGGAATTGTCTTACGGATTCGGTTCTAAAATTGTTAGAAAGAAGAAAAAAATGTTTTCGATCTTTCCGACGGAGTGAAGATGTGGAAACTGTAATTATATTTAAGGTCGCTAAGGAATCGATTTGTGAGAATATCGCACAAAACCGTTGTAAATCGGGCTAAAACATAAAATAATTAGAAATTTAATTCGAAATTAAAAAACAAAAATAACGCCGACGGATACCTATTCGGGGCCTGAAGTATTTGTGTACAAAATTTCATTGCTGTACGCCGTTTAGATTTCTTGCTACAGACTGCATACACACCGACATACATATACAGAGAGAGAGAGAGACAGACACACATACACATACGGAGAGAGATACAGACACACAGACAGACACACACACACGGAGAGACAAACACACACACATAAAGAGAAACACACATATACACACAAACATTTTCCTTTATGTAGGATGGTTTTCATGCGCTAAAGTGGCTGCTAACGTACAAAATACATCTCAGGACTGCTCAACTCCAGGACTGCTTAGGTGTTTAACACATAACGAACGAAATCTAGGAAAGGAACTTGTTCGTAAATCAAGAACACTATATTGAATCATCTGAAAATGCTATCTAACATATCGATCACGTGCTCTATTCCTAGATTCAACCTATTTTTTTTTTTTTTATAAATTTTCTGAAGTACTCTAGAAGCTAGATGTATATGAGCACGTGAGTAACCTAGTTTTAGAATCAGAAATATCACCACATTTCTATCAGCACCCAACGTACGGGTGAAGTTGATAAAGATTCAGACTATCTTAAAGGATGGAGGCTTTCAACACTGAGATCGTGAATCATCGTGAGATTTCACTGAATCTAGATAGCTTTGAGGATGAACATCGTGTAAAGTTCGACTTTTATGCGAAAGCAGATAAGGATGTGCTAATAATTGCAAGCCAAAAGTGTCTCGTTCCTTTAATATCTGCTATCTTTCAAGGCGCTCGATGTGATCTATTGCAATTCTAACTCATGACCTGGAAGTTGGGTTTTGAAAAATGACCCTGTAAGCGGGATGACATTTAGCCACAAAATAAACTAAAACATTATAGGGTCAACTTCGATGAGAAGTATAATTGGAATCTTGTCCCAGTAGCTCAATGGTTAGAGCATCAACTGACAAGTTCGAAGTTCCCAGGTTTGATCCCCGGCTGGAACATGAAACCCTGTAGCTAAATGATTAAAACGTAGGTTGACCAATTTAAAGATATGCGGTTTGATCTCCGATTGGAACACGAGTCCCAGTAGTTCAATGATTGGTTAAAACAAAAGTTGAACAATTTAAAAATATGCGGTTTGATCTCCGATTGGAACATGAGTCCCAGTAGTTCAATGATTGGTTAAAACAAAAGTTGACCAATTTTAAGATATGCGGTTTGATCTCCGATTGGAACATGAGTCCCAGTAGTTCAATGATTGGCTAAAACAAAAGTTGACCAATTTAAAGATATGCGGTTTGATCTCCGATTGGAACATGAGTCCCAGTAGTTCAATGATTGGTTAAAACAAAAGGTGACCAATTTAAAGATATGCGGTTTGATCTCCGATTGGAACATGAGTCCCAGTAGTTCAATGATTGGTTAAAACAAAAGTTGACCAATTTAAAGATATGCGGTTTGATCTCCGATTGGAACATGAGTCCCAGTAGTTCAATGATTGGTTAAAACAGAAGTTGACCAATTAAAGATATGCGGTTTGATCTCCGATTGGAACATGAGTCTCAATAGTTCAATGATTGGTTAAAACAAAAGTTGACCAATTTAAAGATATGCGGTTTCATCCCTACTGGGACACGAGTCCCAGTAGCTCACTGGTTAGAGCATCGGCTGACCAGTTCAATATCCGCGGTTTGGTTCCTGACCGGAACACGAGTCCCTGTAGCTCAATGATTAGAACATCGGCTGACCAGTTCAAAGATCCACGATTTAACCCCCGACTGGGACTCGAGTCTTAGTAGCTCAATAGTTAGAGTATAGACTGACCAGTTCAAAGATCCGCAGGTTGTCCCCGACTGGAACACTAGTCCCAGTAGCCCAATAGTTAAAACACAGATTGAGCAATTTGAAGATATGCAGTTTGATCCCCAGCTTTTACACTAGTCGGCCAAATATAGCTTAGGTTAGAGCACTGACTGGCCAGTTCGAAGATCTGTGGTTTGATTCCTGGCTTTGACATCAGTCCCAGTAGCTTTATGGTTCGATCCCCGGTTGGAACATGGGACATTAATTAAATATCCATTACATTTTGATGGGAATTTCGCACCAAATACCAAAACCATTCAATGGCAAAAACATTTTACTGCGCATCTTGCACATGATAATTTTGGTGTGAAAGAAAGTAGTTGCATAAAGAAAGGCATGTGCTGCCCACATCAGATTTTTTATTTGAATAACATTTATGGTCGCGGTTTTTCTGGCGAAAATCGGAGTGTTACGAAAAATGGAAACACTTTGCTTATATCTCCAAACCTAATAGATAAAATTGGTAAAAAAATTTAATTGTTTTGTTCGAAATAGGTTTCTATTAATTAATATATAAAAATGATTTAAATATATTAATATTTTGAACTTTTTTTTATCGAAAAACCAAAGTTTCTGTCCGAATGAGTTTTTGCCTCCTTACTTTCATTCGAAATATCTTCTAAACTTTAAAAAATGGATATAAATAGTAAGTGACAAAAATGTTCAGTAAAAATTTTTGTTTCTTGATTAATTATTTGCTTTTACAAGGCGCTTATAGTTTTCGAAGAAACGCCTTGTCAAGTTCAAAAAGATAGAAAAATTTCCGTTTTTCAAGTTTATTTTATTTATATCTCGAACATTAAAAGTGATAGCTATGGATTATAAGAAACAATTTGTAACCCGTTAAAAGCCGCATAAATGTATGTAATTTGATTTCATATTAACTGCTTAGTTTTTGAAAGAATGGTTGTGATTTGTACATTTTAATATTTTGAACAATTTTCCAAAGGTAAGTTCTAATTTCTATATTTTAAACTGTCTTGAAAATGCCTAAAAAAGAAACCACCCACAAAGAAATATGCTGTTCACGTAAAACCATTTCGGATCCATCGCACTGGTGCCACTGCCGATTTTTTAAAGTTTCCTCTGTGTTTGGAATAGCAAATTCTTTTCTTCAACGAATCTCGACAAAATGTGTTGGATTTTGTGCACGAGCCATTAAATGGAGGATTTCAAACTTTTTCTTCGCCAACCGGCGAGTGAAGGTCGTTCAAATACATTGGTAGACAAGATAGCGACACATTCCTTTTTAACGAAATATGGTAATGTAACATGGGAAATAACTCTCTGCCAAGTTCTTAAAAGAAAAATCGTCGAGCTGCTTAGTATTCGATCGATGTGTGGCGGTCGAAGGCGAGCAGAATCATTTGTTTGGGACAGGATTGCTATTGAATCTGTGGAATTGTAAAGAGAAAGTGTCCAAGGCTCCAAAGTCAACATTGATCGATACGCAACGTATTTAAAAAAAAACTGAACATTTTTTAATAATTGCCACATAGTTCGACCAATTGCAAAAAATTTTTAAATAAGGCAGGAAGTTATGAAATAGTGATTTAAATGATAGGCAATGTTTTTGTAAAAAACTTTAAAAAACCACTTTTTATATAGTCCCTTTAGGGGAAAAACTTGGCGACTTTTTTTTATGTTGCCAAATTGACGAAAATGTCGTCAAATTGATAAAAATGTTGCCGAATTGATAAAAAAGACGTTAAATCAGTGAAAATGACGACCAATTCAATATTTTGGAAGAAATATAAGAATCTACTATAAGAATAACCTGTTTCTCCGCCCGTTCGTCGTAACACTTGGCGGCGAATTTGGCGGGGTTTCACCAAATTGAAGATTTTTTAAATATTGCTAAATTGACTAAAATGTCGCTAAATGAGCGAGAATGTTTAGCAAAATTTAAATTACGTCATATGATGAGCATACCTTCTAGTATATATAAAAATGCTCTTCTCTCCGTTTGTCTGTTATGTTTGGCGAACTTGGCTAATAACCTAGCGAAATATCGCCAACTTGGCAATATATCGCCTTGGATTGTAGATAATATCGTCAAAATTCAAAAAATGACGGTAAGTTAACGAAAATTATGCCAAATTGATGAATTTATTATTTAAATATATGGATTCCATTGCTTATTGAAGATGTTATCAATGTTGATAATTGTTAATTTAGTGTTGCATAAAATATAAGTTTATTGGGTGCTTCGAAATAGCTTTACATGTTGTCATCCGGAAATACGCCAAACGTACAATTCAACGTTAAAAACACTGTACCGTGGATCTTGTACATCATTTTTTTCACTATGAAAGAACACAATTCATTACATTACATAATGAAAGTTATGGCTGTCCACATTTTTTTTCTCTCCTGCCGCCCTAGCAGCCGAGAGGTCCAAGGCAAGCGTTTCCTTGTACTCTTTCGACTACAGGGGGCGTGGGTTTGAATCTGCGGGCATCAAAATTATTTAATATATGGATTATACACTATATGGCCAAAAGTATCCAGGCACCTATCGTTGTGGAATCAGAGAGGCATGTTGCACATATTAATAGAACGTTGAGCCGATTAATAGAACGGAACGATTAATAGAACGGATGGCCAGACAGTGTAGTGGGATTCATCACTCCAAAATACGTGTTTCCACTGCTCTACAATCCAATGGCGATGTGCTTCGCACCGCTGCCACGTGCGTTTCGCATTGACAGTGCTGATGTTGTTGTTTCTAATCCCCGTTCTATAAGAAAAGCCTTACACCGCGTCCACAGACTTCTGGTCCCATGGCGAAGGGTAATATGCAGCTTCACTTTAATGAGGCTCCCCAAGGGCAGAAGACACAGTGCTGATATTGAGCTTGTGAACGGCTGCACGACAGTGGAAACCTATTTTTTTTTTTTAGCTTCCGACTAACAGTCCTGGTGCTACAGACGCAAAACGCATTTCGGAACTCATCAGCCACCGGGGCCTTGCGATTCTTCAGCACCACCCTCTTCAGGGTTTGACGGCTGCGATTTATGAATTTCTGCGCCCTACCACTTCGTTTTCCTACAGTTGTAGATCCCAGATGTATCCATTTTACAATGACATCACTTAAAGTTGATCGAGGCACCTGCACCAATGCCGAAATGTCACGAACCGATTTGTTGCAACGACAGCAACCAATTACCAGGCCACATACAAACTCACTCAACTCTGCCGACATACTCATCGTCTTTCTAACGCACGTTTATGACCGCCCGAGGCTGAGGTGCTCACTTTTATCTCGCTCTATGACGTACATAGGCACATCCATTTCTCCGAAGGGGTGTCCGGATACTGTTGGCCGTATAGCGTATTACTTAGTTGATGCTAGCAATATTTCCAATTGTCAAGTTAGATTTGCTCTAGATATAAGTTAGTTGTGTACTTCGAAATAATTTCATACATTGTCATTCATAAAACAACTCAATGTTAATGTACAATTCAATATTGCAAAATTGTGTCATAAATATTGTATATCATTAGTTTTCTGTGAAAGAAGTGATGTTACGTAGGGAAAGTTGTGTGCTAACCACAGCATATATATATATATATATATATATATGGTAAAAAAACGGGTTTAGGGTCTTTTGATGCCATACCGGAAAACTAAAATGTAGCCAGACACTGACTAAAATCTTCCAATCATGGCAGAATCTACTCGATTTTGTGCATGAATCATTCAAAGGAAGACTTTCAACTTTTTACTTTACTAACTTAGTTGAAGGTTGTTCAGATTTAGACACCCTGGCAGACAACAACATACTACTTTATTATCTTTAATGAGATATGGTAATGTAGCACAGCAGGAAATATATCCTGACAAAGTCCTTAAAATAAAAATTAGAGAACTACTTAGTATTCGTAGACGTACCGCCGTGTGTCGGTCGAAGGAGAGCAGCATCATTTGTTTGGGACCAACATCAATCTAGACGATGTTGTACGTCTTATCCTTCAGTTTGCCCCAATGACGTCAGTGGTTTGCTCCTCTCCTTCCTGGTAAAAGTTCTATGGGCGCTCATGAGCTCATCGCCATTTAAGAATGCAAAATGGCAGAGAGAAAGTGTTCACGACGGAAGGAATAGAAGAACAACACTCAGTCTGATAAAGGGAGCTGAACTTTAATTGGAAGCTTTGTTAACCGGTTTGGAAAACTTTCTTATGACAGATGTAAAATATCGGGTAAATGTAAAAAATATATTTTGCAAGCTTTCCTTGGAAAATTTATATTTTTATTTTTGCCCTACGGTTCTTAAAATGTATTACGCTATAAAATATGTCTGTCTGTGTGGTCTGTAGATGAAAATATAAGCTTCGGATAGCGGCAAAAATTCTGTGTAGAGGTAATTCAGGTTCCCGGTTTATTCGGATCGGCGAGATTTTTTTAAAACATTCAAATTAGTTTAAAAAGTTATGAACGTTTTCCGAAAATCATGTGAACGAAAGCCGAAAATCAGTCAAAATGTCGGCTTCAAAATCACATTTATTGGAGCAAACGAATTTCCGGATACAAGAGATACCAAAACGGGTGTTTTGATAAAATGGCATGTTATTATTATTATTATTTTGTTGTTGTTTTTGTTCTAAGCTGGCGTATCGTAAAAGCTTTTTCTCATTTTCGAGAATTCAATGTATATTCAAGTGTAATTTTAATCGGAGGTTTGCATCTGAGATTTAGTTCATCTAGTTTTGCAATAATCGCGGGACCATATAAAATTGTATTGTTTGGTACAAACTGCAGTTTCTTCACACCTGGAATCTTACTTCCCGGCCGTCCAAACAGTTACCTTACACCTTTCTGGTAGGTCGGACGGTCTGGGTCTCAACAACAACACCTGGAATCTTAGGACGCGGTAGCCCCGTGGTTAGCGCTCGGGAATTGCACTCGGTAGGCACGGGTTCGATTTCCGCCACTGCCAAAACTGCCGCTGTGTTCACGCGGAGTACGATCACGTTAAACATGTGGGTCTGTAAGTCCTTCCGAGGGGTTGGTGGTAGGGGAAGGAGGGTACGGTCCCTGTGGATGCCTCCCCCACTGGGCTCCGGTCTAAATTGGGTGGCACTTCCCGGCCGTCCAAACAGTTACCTCACACCCACAGTATTCAGAAGGTTCACTCCCATAGGAACCCATGGCAACATCGTTAACATAGGATTTCGCATAAACACTAGCGTTCGCGGAGACAACCATCGCAGCTATGACGTAACAAAGCTCGACTGCTAGATTTGGCGACTTTTTCTGGTTTTCGAGAATTCAATGTATATTCAAGTGTAATTTTAATCGGAGGTTTGCATCTGAGATTTAGTTCATCTAGTTTTGCAATAATCGCCGGACCATATAAAATTGTATTGTTTGGTACAAACTGCAATTTCTTCACATCTGGAATCTTAGGACGCGGTAGCCCCGTGGTTAGCGCTCGGGAATTGCACTCGGTAGGCACGGGTTCGACTTCCGCCACTACCAAAACTGCCGCCGTGTTCACGCGGAGTACGATCACGTTAAACATGTGGGTCTGTAAGTCCTTCCGAGAGGTTGGTGGTAGTGGAAGGAGGGTACGGTCCCTGTGGATGCCTCCCCCACTGGGCTCCGGTCTAAATTGGGTGGCACTTCCCGGCCGTCCAAACAGTTACCTTACACCCACAGAATACTATATTCAGAAGGTTCCCTCCCATAGGAACCCATGGCAACATCGTTAACATAGGATTTCGCATAAACACTAGCGTTCGCGGAGACAACCATTGCAGCTATGACGTAAAAAAGCTCGACTGCTAGATTTGGCGACTATCGCTCAATTGGCGATTTTATGTTAATGCGGCCAAAAAAAAATACGGATCTGTACTCTTAAATTTTTTTAAACTATAAACATGATCAGCATTTCAAAATACTTTTATCTGTAATATGTGTAAATTTAAATAAATAAACATAGATATATATTTAATTCATGTAATCATAAACCAAATAAAAAATTGGCGCATTGCATCACTGTAAATCATTGCACACCAAAAATTACAAGCTAACATACCCAAAAGACTGAAATATTATATAATATTTTCAGCCTAAAAAGTATACTAGCGTGTTGATTGTTAAATTGCTTAGTTCTGAATTTATTCTGGGATGCTGTTAATATATATATATATATATATATATATATATATTAAATACACTAATATTCTTATAATAAATAACAAATTTACATAAATGCATTATCAAAGGTGTCGAACTCAATCGTTAATTACAAAGGGGGGGGGAGGGTATTTTCCACATTACGTCACTTAGTAAAAAGCATGTAAAATATATACACATTCAATATCATATTCAACTTACTCTAGAAAAAGCTATCCAAATATCAATTTTTATACATTTTATATAAATGCGGAAAAGGTTTTTTAACTAATAATGCCACTGCTTCTTAGAATTTAGTCTAGTCGGCAGTGATAATACTGCACCAATTTCTTATGATGAACACGCGCATAGGATGAAATATGGAATGGATAACAAATAATCTTTTTATTTAAATAAAAATGAATTATATACCTTGTAAACGTAATCCCTTTTCTTTTCGTAATCCATAAAAAATTAAATAATTGATTATAAAATCCAAAATAGCAGCGAAAGTATGTTTTCCACGTGTAAACATGCGATATGCGATGATAGAACAAAGTTCTTCCAAGTATACCAAGTGTTTCGTTCAGTGCCAAATAGGGTTATATTAACAGAATGTCTTGGCGAAAAGCGTCACAGACCATCGCCACACACTTAGCTACAGTAAACCTTCGGGTCTGTCGTGTGGTCTGGGTTTTCAACACTTTCAACAGACCATCGCCAAGCGTGCCAACCTTGATATTGGATTTAATTTTGGTTGAAGGTTGAGGGCGCTGCTGTCGAGTGAATCGTCTGTTTATATTAGTCTGTGCTTACACCTTTCTGGTAGGTCGGACGGTCTGAGTCTCAACAACGACAACACCTGGAATCTTGATTTTCATTTAAAAAAACAAACAAACCTAGCACACTCGGCGTTGCTAGTGATATAAAATATGCATATACAATTTCCAATAGCATTCTAAATAATAATGTTCTTGTAAAGAACCTTGTTGCCCCAACCGGGATTTGAACCACGGATTTTCTCACTGGCCAGCTGAAGCTCTACCTTTGAGCTACTGGGACGGAATTGCAAATTATTATTGTCTAATTGGACTCTGTATTCTCCACCCTCTAATGGCGTGCAACTGACAATCTGACTGGCCGTTTTCTGTTATTTTTATCTCAGATAATCCCCCTGATGCCATTTTTATCACTTAGGTTAACTTTCTGATTGGTCGTTATCCTCTGGATTTGAAATCGGTGCTCTATATCCCAGAGCCCACTGAATCCGTGCCAGTCATACTAGCGTCACTTTCAGACCTCCGACATTTTTGCACTAACCTACAGGATTGATTTGTTTTACGCTCCACTGTAAAGTACCTTGCTGTTCCAACCGGGAATCGAACCCATGATCTTCGTACTAGCCAGGTGAAATGGAATTGCAAGCTCTTATTGTCGAAGTGGACTCTTCATTCTTCAAAAAATTCTATTAAAATATTTAATTTAAATCGCCTATAAAATAAGGAAGTATGAAAGTCTCTAATCTCCCCATACAAAATTATCCACACAGGCACACAAGACTTCTTTAAACCATCTTGGTCCTATTTGTAATCCAATTTACAAAAAAACATTACATTTGGTTAAGATACACCAAAATGTAAACGCTAAAGTGGTAACAAAAGCCATTCCCCCCATATCCTTCTTAACTCTATCGCAACAATCAGTTAAACACATTCGGAAATATAAAAAACCGTTTGCCAAAATAAAACAAATGGCTTAAGAAACTGAAGGTATTAATAATTTCGCAATCTTTATATCTTGCGTAGCAATCGATATAACACGATCAAAAATGTAATGCGGCGTTCATTTATTAAATTGATTTTTCTATCCATTTTTTTATTTAAATCGTCTGCGGAATAAAGATATTTAATATCTTTACACAAAGAAAATTCCATTTCTAAGCAACATAATATAATTTCTATGGAGGTAAAAGTAAGTTGTTAAAGCTTCATATTAAGAAAACGCCCATATCGTTTGAGACAATAATCCAGGTGGCTCTGGGGTAAGATAAGTAATCCTTCACTGTACATATTTCTATGGCGAAAGGCCTAAAATATTTTTTTAAACTGTCAATTTTGTAAGAAAAATAACTAGCGCAATGAAAATTAGAATTGAAACAATAAAGAATATTCCTACGTATTCAAAATTATTTTACCAATTTATTTTTATCTCCATATATTCTGTACTCTATTCTACAACTATGAAAATATACTGACTAATTACACTCATAATTAGGGAACTCTTAATTTAAAAATAATCAAAAATACATATACTATAAATACTACGCCTTTCTGTTGTGTCAACTAACAATAGCGACTACTTTACTAACACTAGCGACACCTAGATACAATTCTCAAAGCATTATGGTATTTTTGAACGTTTCATCTACAGGAGTTTTATCTTCTTCTTCCAAACCCCGTGATAATTTCCTTCAAATGAAGTTTAAAAAAAAATCGTCTGCTCATTTTTACTTTCCCTGCAATACATGGTAATGTATAGGGAAAGTATTGGAATCATGTCGAAAATCGCAACTCGAGTTTTCGACGGATCTACACGTTCCGAGACCTCTAGAATACGAAAAAACTATTTTTAGCGTGACGTTGTGTGTGTGTCTGTGTGTCTGTCTGTGCAGATTTTGTATCCACTCTAACTAAAAAACTAATTGACCGAATTTCATAAAATTTGGTAGGTAAGTCACTTCTGCACGAATCTGGTGCTGATTAGTTTTGGGTATGACTCGGGTTAAAAGAACCCGCCTTTTTTAGCGAAATGGCCCGCAAAAGCTTGTATCCACTCTAACTGAAAAACTACTGGACCGAATTTCACAAAATTTGGTAGATGAGTCACTTGTGGGTTACCCTGGTGCTGATTAGATTTTAGTACGATTCGGAAAAAGTAACCTGCCTTTTTGTGCAAAATGGCCCGCAAAAATCGTCTAAATCTAAACTAAAGAACTAGGTATACTCAAATATATTCATTAAATGCTCGTTTAATACGTAATTTTTAACGATAAAAAGAATAAGACCAACCCCATTACACTAGGTCTAGCCGTTCTCGAGATATTTTAGTTTATCGTACTTTCCCTACGCCACCTTTGAAAATAAGCCCGGTTACCGAATGAGAACGAAAATTGAATTAAAAATGAAATAAATTTAATTAAAATAAAGAGAACGTTAATATAAGTCTGCAAAGAAAGTCATGTGCTGCTCACATCAGATTTTTATTTCAGGTTTAATTTTGTGTTTTTCGTTTTTCCTGCAATACATGGTCATGTATAGGGAAAGAGCATTGGAATCATACTGAAAATCGCAACTCGAGTTTTCGACGGATCAACACGTTTCGAGACCTCTAGAATACGAAAAAACTGTTTTTAGCGTGACATCTGTGTGTGTATCTGTCTGAGCAATGTTTGTATCCATTCTAACTAAAAAAATACTGGACCGAATTTTATAAAATTTGGTAGGTGAGACCCTGGTGCTTGGGTGAGACCCTGGTGCTGATTAGCTTTTGGTAGGATTCGTAAAGACAGAACCTGCCATTTTTTGCGAAACGGCCCGCAAAAATTGCCTGTATCCACACTAGCTAAAAAACTAATGGACCAAATTTCACAAAATTCAGTATATAAGTCGCTTGTGGATTACTTTGGTGCTGATTAGATTTTGGTACGATTCTGAAAAACATAAAATGCCTTTTTTGCGAAATGGCCCGCAAAAATCGTCAAAATCTAAAATAAAAGAACTACGTATGCTCAAATATATCCATTAAATGCTTTTTTTATACCTAATGTTTAATGAAGAAAAGAATAAGACCAACCCCATTATACTAGGACTAACCGTTCTCGAGATATTTCAGATTTTTCGTATTTTCTATACGCCACCTTTGAAAATAAGTCCAGTTACCAAATGAAAACGAAAATTGAATTAAAAGTGAATTAAATTTAATTACAATAAAGAGAACGTGGATATAAGTCTGCAGGGAAAGTCATGTGCTGCCCACATCAGATTTTTGCTTTTCCTGCAATACATGGTAATGTATAGGGAAAGTATTGGAATCATGTCGAAATTCACAACTCGAGTTTTCGACGGATCTACACGTTTTGGGACCTGTAGAACACGAAAGAACTATTTTTAGGGCGACATCTCTGTGTGTCTGTATGCCTCTCTGTGCGTATGTGTGTATGTCTGTGCAATGTATGTATCCACTCTAACTCAAAAACTAATGAACCGAATTTCATAAAATTTAGTAGGTAAGTCACTTGTGTGTAACCTTGGTGCTGATTAGTTTTTGGTACGATTCGAGATAAAACAACCCGTCTTTTTTTTGCGAAATGGCCCGCAAAAATTACCTGTATCCACTGCAGCTGAAAAACTAATTGATCAAATATTACAAAATTTTATAGATAAGTCACTTGTTAGTCCCCTGGTGCTGATTAGATTTTGGTATGATTCGAAAAAAAAAATCTGCCCCTTTTTTTTAAATGGCCCACAAAAATCGTCAAAATCTAAAATAAGAAGCTATGTAATCTCAAATATATCAATTAAATACTTGTTTTATACGTAATTTTTGACAATGAAAAGAATAAGACCAACCCCATTATACCGTTCTCGAGATATTTTAGTTTTTTCGCATTTTCGCTACGCCACAGTTAAAAAAAAGTCCAGTTACCAACTGAGAACGAAGATTGAATTAAAAGTGCCTATTCAGTGCCATTTTAAATAATTATGGGCGTTATTTTGTGAAATTAAACTCAATATAATGAATTATTGGAGAAATAAAGAGAACGTGAATATAAGTTTGCAGGAAAGTCATGTGCTGCCCACATTAGATTTGCATATCTTGATAACTCCTATGTATATCTAGAAATTCGGAGCATGAATGGAGTTTTACTCGTAGTAATCTAAATAATAATGATACCAAATTTGAATTTCCGTCAAATATACATAAAATACATAAAATATACATAAAATATACTGACTTTTAATATTATATTTATAAAGATTCGTGATATAAAGATGAAAAAATATTATGTGATGGACAGCAGATCAGATTTTTTCATAATGCAATAACTAACACTCACTTCTTTTACAGAGGAATAATGATGTAAAGTATCCATGGCATAGTTTTTAGCGTCGAATTTGTACAATAACATTTGGCGTATATAAAAAATTTCAAATCATCTAATATAAAAAATTTCAAAGCATCTAATTAACTTATACTTCGCGTACATCTGACTTGACAATTCAAAATATTATTAGTATCCGCAAAGCAATATTATTAGCATCCGATAAACAATTTTTAAAATTAGAAACTAATGTTTTATTATATAAAACTGATTGGTTGAGATTTCTAATCAATAGATTTCTAAAATTCAAAATTCAAATTCTAATAATGTTTTTTTATGTGTCAATATGCATTTTATGTTTTGCTGCACTTGTACTCCTAATATCCTCGAATCCAATAATATTAATTCTTATACGACTCCCTATCGAAACATAATTACTATAAAAAAAAAAAAAAAAAAAAAAAAAACTTTCCAAAACGCAATTAACAGTGAATTGCTCTACATTCCAAATTCTTGAATCTTATCTAAATTAATTGACGATACTGCTTTTCACGTTCCCTGCAATACATAGTTATGTATAAGGAAAGTATTGGAATCATGCCGAAAATCGCAACTAGAGTTTTCGACGAATCTACACGTTTTGGGACTTCTAGAGTACGAAAACACTATTTTTAGCGTGACGTCTGTGTGTCTGTCTGTGCAATGTATGTATCCACTCTAACTCAAAAACTAACAGACCGAATTTCATAAAATTTGGCAGGTAAGTCACTTGGATGAAGAAAAAATTAATTTGAGTCTGAAGGGAAAGTTATAAGCTGCCCACATCGGATTTTCTAATTTTAGGTAATTTCTTGATAAATTTATTCGAAAACGTACTAGTTCATGTTAGTATTTTAAATTAGGTGCCATCCGTTTTCTAATGATGCATTACATGTGAAATGATTATTTATTTAACCTTTTTGAAATTTTTGATTTTCAACGATTTTTTTTTTAAAAATGCATTCGAAAATTTCTGGGTCTGCCGAACGTTGGATCGCATTCGAAATCAATAGAGGTCCAGTGTTCCTTGATTATAATAATAATCGTACCAAATAATTATCAATCCACTCCATTCATTAGTGAAACACCTCTTCCACAGACTCACTGACACATACACTAGCACACACACACACACACTAACGTAATGCCATAACTTACATACATATATACTCCCTCATCTACACATACATGCACACACACACACACCTCAAAAACGTCCAATTCGACTTCAAGCATGCTTGAAACGTGCTGTTCCATTAAAAACTCGAATTCGAATTTTCGAACCCCCGTCACAATATTTTTCCTATGCATTATACTATGTGTGTAGGGAAAGTAAAAATCTTGTTAAATTTATTTATGTGTTTATTTTCAGATTCATGGATGTAAAACATGGATGAATTTTTATCGTCTGCGCGAGTATCTTAATATTATAGATCCCAAAATTGAACTGACATTTCTCAAAGACTTCTCAAGTTCGAAGAAAACAAAACCTGCGTCCGGAATGGCTGATGTGGGGACGTAGGGGAGGGGGGAGGGGTTATCGATTTTCAGAAGAGACGCCGACTGGTCCCGAAATACAAAACTCAGTTCCTTCTCATTCATACATACTTATGCTTGATGAGGGAGAATTCCATGCAGAATATTTGTTAAAAATGAACTTTGAAACGGCGGTTAAATATTATTCCTTGATAATCCGTTTAAATATAGGTGGATATTTATTATTAGAAACGTTTTTAAGGAGAAATAAAGTGGGATAAAAATATTTATTGAAATAAGTAATTAAATATTATTCAAGTTCTGACCACGATTGGAAACATTTTACTTCACAACTTTTTTTTTTTCTGTACGAACTTTTTAAAAGCGAAGAAAATATTAGCTGTGAAAAATTACTTGAAATTAACAGACAAATATTTTTATTATTTTTCCATTCTGAAATATTATAGTAGAGACAACATACTCTGGTTTCCCGAAAAATTTTCGAATTTGAGGTTTTGTGGAAAATATAAGTTTAAGATCTCCTGAACAAACGGATCACCCATAAAGAAGAAACGGACACCACTGGTAAGAGGAAGGAAGGGATAGGCCTAGGCGTCTGTGGGTGGGGGCGGTCACGCTATTGTTTTTTAAGGGAAAGATGAAGACATGGAATATTAATAAAGAGAAAATTCATATATGGATGCGGGACGGTGATAAATATTTGGCGGGGGGGGGGGGGGCTTTCCGAGAGGTTGGTGGTAGGGGAAGGACTGGATGGTCCCTGTGGATCCGCCGCCAATGGGTTCCGGACTAAATTAGGGAACACTGTCTCGGCCGTTCAAACAGATACCTTACAACCTTCTGGTAGGTCGGACGGTCTGTGTCGAACAAACAAATATTTAGAGGGGGGGGGGGGGGATCCACAATTTGTATGGGCGACCCTGGCTTGTGTGTGTGTGGCTACAATAATTCAATGAAGATACACGATAGCATCCTGATTTGTTGTAACGTGAAATGAAAATCGCTACCATAAATCGTAAAGGTTAAGGGAAAATTTAAATTTTATATTCTTGATACCTCTACTTATCAGCAGCATTTAACTTACAGAGTTAAGTTGTATGGCACTCATTTTAAAGAACTTGTGTCCCAGCCGAGATTCGAACCTAACTAGTGAACAATATCCATTGAGCTACTGCGACTGTAGTATTTTTTGTGCGTAGTTGAAATGCAATGTACCGAAAACTATCATATTATCGTTCTATTATCTTTACTTGTAAAGTGACTAGCAATTTTGACTAGAAATCGGGGATTAAATAGGAAACTGACTGCCTGTTTCTATATCTTAGTTCTATGGTAATTAATCACGACACATTCATGTAGATGGACAAATTTTAAAATGTGTTTAATTTAATCATGCCATTCCTGTTAATTTCTGGAATTCGAAAGATATTTCCGAAAAAAAATATATAATAGTATGAAAACAATAGTATGAAAAAGTAAAAAAATATTAATACTTTCATTTTATTTTTTAGATGTGTATCTCACGATAGATAAATGTCTAAAAAATAAGATGAAAGTGAACAGGAGGTAAAAAAAACTGTACACTTTCATCTTTTTTTTTTTAGACTTTTATCTCACGATAGCCTAAATATGATGGTCTAAATATGATTTTATCTTACGATATAATGCCGAAAAAATAAGATGAAAGTGTACAAAAGATAAAAAAAAACTGTACACTTTCATTTTACTTTTAGACATTTATTTCCCGATATATAAATGTCTAAGAAGTTGGCATTGATTGTGAACAAATAGCATACAACTAACCAAATTTCGCAATAACAAGAGCGCTCATCGGAAGGCAAACTGTCATTCGCTTTCTTTTTGTACTCAGATAAAACGTAATTGCAAAACAGTCAAAAGAAAATCCGATTAATTCTATTTATATAGAATTATTTTTCTCCAATTTGGAGCTTTTTTTCTATTCCTCGGATTGGCAGACGATCAATTGATTCTGGTCTACGAATTCGTATACAAGCTTCATTCATACAATTTAGAAAAGGGGAAAGAAAAAGGTGAAAATGCTAAAAATTCCAAAATGGATATTATCATTTTCCGGTTTCTTTAACTATTTCCCTTTTTTTTAAACGAGAAATTGGCAAGCGGCCCAACGAGACTATTGTTCCGAAACATTGTTTTCAGAGAGCTTCGTAAGTAATTGTTCAGAAATGCAAGAAATTCCTCTTTTTATTCTGCTAAAAGAGAAGTAAGTGTCTCTTGAATTTGAAAGAAATGCTGATACATTATAAAACTATTTATACTAAACAAGATATAAAGACATGTAGCGCTTCCACTATAGATGAAAAGACAGCAGATCCAGTAGCCCAGTTGATATACAACCGTCTGGTCAAATGGAGATCGGCAATTTTAATCCTGGTTGTTACATGAGTGTTTTACAGTACAGCGTAAGGCATTATGACAATATGTGTATTTTTCTGGATTGTTCGAGATACGCTATCAAAGGGTAGGACAGCCTAGTGATTAGCGCAAGGGGATGGCACTCGGATGACCCGAGTTCCATTTCCGGCTCTGTCCAAATTGTCCCAGTGTCCACGCGGAGTACGGGCACGTTAAATATGACGGTTCGTAAGTCCTTTCAAGATGTTAGTGGTAGGGGAAGGAGGGTACGGTTCTTGTGGATGCCGTCCCCACTGGGTTCCCGTCTAAATTAAGCGGCACTTCCCGGCCGTCCAAACAGATACATTACACCTTCGGGTAAGTCGGACGGTCTGGATAGAACATGAAGAAGATACACTACCAACTACACCACGCCAGATATGAAAGAAAAACTCCAAAACGACACTCTATCCATCGAGTCCCCCCCCGGGGCGGGCCACCCAAGATGGTGGTTTCGGATGTTGGCTCTGTAGCCTTGATCCTCCAAACTGGGGGGTAAATTAATCCGGGGGTATTTCAACCTCGCTGCTGATGACTCACGGATGCAACTGCGGAAGTGACGAGGCAGTCCCCGGACTCTTCCAGGTGGCTGGATCACGGGACTGTGGCCATTTATGCCCTGAGCCCAGGTCTGGCCGGTGACCGGAGTCGGGCTCGGCGGGGACCTTCGGTCCCTGCCCGGTGAATGATTCTGCCTGTTTCGCGACCGAGGTTGCGGCTTTGCTGGAATGGAGATGAAGTGGTTGCGCCTCGGTGCCCACTTATAGCTAAAAACCTTTATAGGTTAGCTGGGCCCGCAGGTATGTACTCTATCCATCGAGTTACTGAAAAGTTTATCTTTTCTTTTATATTTAAAGTGAGCTCTAGTTGGTGGTAAACATTTTACAATACTATTGTTTTTTGCTAAAAAGTTTTTCCCTGAAACATCTTTTTCTCGGGATCTGGTAGATAGAGATTGGATGGTGATTGATATAGATTTAGCATCAAATTCCGGAGGCGGTAGGGAGTTCACTAGAATTTTCACTTCCGATTCTTTACCCATTTTCAATTTAACAATTTTTATTTTACTTGAAACACCATCGTCGCGAACACAAAAATTGTATCGCGGTTTGTTTTTCTATTTTCGCAACAATGATTGAAACGATTAAGTCTTGTGATCATTGAGGCTTAAATAAACCCTTTTATGCATAATTATGTCACATTTTGTCCTATACTGCCATGTTAAAAAAATATAAAATTTTAAATAAATTTCGCTAAAAAAGTTTTCGGTTTAATGTTTTCACTGGAATTTAAAAAAAATTCTACCTAGTTCTTGATATTTTGATAACATTGCCGGATATAAAGTTTCAGGAAAATCCATTGATATTTGCGGCCTCTATGTACATAAGGAATCGGCCACATACAGACAGGCGGACATTACTCCAAAAATAGTCAAAACGTGTTTAGGAGGTCTTAATATATATATTGGCATCAAAATCACGAGTTCGAAAATTTTTGTAAAAGCAACACTTTCTCTAAACTATATTACATAGTATGAGGAAGCAACTTTCCGATGACTAAAAGGACTGTAAGTTTTCGACCAGTATCGACCAGTATCGACTTCAGTATCGACCACGAGACAGAATCATAACGGAGCCAGATTATCAATTTTTTCCATGAGGACGGACAAAATAGGGAACGGGTTTTAATAATATTTCTAAAATTTGAATAACTCTGTTATTCAAAGAATAACAGAATATTTCACTCCTTTTTTTTTTAGCAATATGTTCATTTTAGCGATAAAATTAAAAATAATCTATTTCAGAACACTTGCGGCCAGTCAACTTTCTCCCACAGGCCCAACTAATGTTATAAAATGGAAAATACGCACAAAGCTGCCTAGGCGTGAGACACGAATCTGTATAATAAAAGGCAATGTCTGCGTCTGTGTGTGTCTGTCTGTGGTGTCTTATACACTATAAGTTCAGCGACCGCGCGTCGGAGAGCTACGAAATTTGGCAATCGGAGATCCGGGGGGGGGGTGATGGGGGGAAGGGGACACGTGAAAACCGATTTTTAAAATTTTAATTATTTTTTTTGTTGTTATTTAATGTTTTATGCGATTTCGACCGTTTTTTTCCCTTTTTTCCCTTTTTTTCTCCACCATCCAGACGTAGTAGAAAAAAAACAAATCACACCACCGGAAAGAGCAGACAATTGCGAGTACAAATATATCAATTTCAAATCTCAATTTCAGTTTCTAATATTTTTTAAAGATTTTAAAACAAAAGTCACTTTCGGCTCAAAAAAACGAACTTTGGTTTTCAAATTTTCGCATCGGAAAAAGTACTAATAATTTCGACTAATAATTTACATTTTTAAAAAGGTCAAAGATCTGGCTTTCTTACAAGCGCAATCTGGTTAAATAATAAAAAATAACCGCAGGATCGGGATTTTAACGATGTAATGATTTTCAATTTCTTGAGATCGACTTCCCACTACTCGCAGAAGAACGGAATTTCTATATCGATGGTTTGCGCCCTGATGTTTATTCGTCTTTAGTTTGTAAGGTTTTGATTTAGACAACGAGAGAGTTAAAAATAATTCATTAAAATCATAAACGTAATTTAAAAATGAATAAAAATAAAATGGATATAAAAATATAATGGATAAAAATAATTAAAAATGGTTAAACATAATTTAAAAATGGATATTTTAATTTATGGATATTTTAATTTTATGGATTTATTTTAAATGATGGAACGATGGATATTTTAATTTTATGGATATTTTAAATTATGGAACGATGGAATGAGGATGATGGAATTAAGAGCTTAGCATATGGTCATTATAAAATTTAAATTAGCTCGCGGGAATGACACTCAGTAGGTCCGGGTTCGATTCCCGCCACTGCCAAAACTGTCGCCGTGTTCAGGCGGAGTAAGATCACGTTAAACATGTGGGTCCGTAAGTCCTTCCGAGAGGTTGGTGGTAGGAGAAGGAAGGTACGGTCCCTGTGGATGACTCTTCCACTGGGTTCCGGTCTAAATTGGGTGAATAAAAAAAAAGTTATGGCGATTGTCGCTGAGGGCGAAGTAGCCCAGTGGTTAGAGCGCGGGAATTTCACTCGGTAGGCCCGGGTTCGATTCCCGCCACTGCCAAAACTTCTGCCGTGTTACGCGGAGTACGATCACGTTAAACATGTGGGTCCGTAAATCCTTCCGAGAGGTTGGTGGTAGGGGGAAGAAGGGTAAGGTCCCTGTGGATATCTCTCCCACTGGGTTCCATTCTAAATTGGGTGCTACTTCCTGGCCGTCCAAATAGTTACCTTACACCTTTCTGGTAGATCGCACCAGCGAGTTTGCCACGGTCAGAATTTTCAAGGTTAGCGAACAGGCTGGTCGCCGAAGGCGGCTAGTTCTAAATAATTATCCGTTAGAAAGACAATTAAACCATTGCAAAGGATGTAATGCGACCTACTCTCGATATATTAGAGCTTGTTTACACTAAACGTATCGACACTTAGAATATACCTAATAGTACCGTAACCGGTCAAATAATCGGCTTTTAGATAAAAACTTTATTTTTTCTGATTGAATGCAGGTAATACTGATTTTAGCAAGGAAATATTAAACAAACTTTAAGGTAATAGACTCCATTCGGTTACTAAAACTCGATTTGTTTCTTCTATTGTGCATGTTCTTATATGTTTTATTATACGGTGGTCAATTATCAACGAAAATGCAGTCTTCGCTTTACCCTTTATAATATTACGTTTTGCATATCCCGTTGGACCTGATTCTTCCCTGAAAGTGTTATGAAGTGCTGCTCTCCCAGATGTAGCACCTATTTGCATTTCTTCCCAAACAGTGCCCTCCATCGAAATATACTGCTCATTTTTTCATTCTCATCCTCAGAACTTGAGAGTAATCTCATTCTTTTGAATCCTCTACGTATTATATTCACAATATTCTCCTCTTCATCGTCGGTATCTGTAGGCTCACACTCAGTGTCTAATAGATCATTATCATTTTCAAATAATATATCTCCACTTTCAGAAAGTTCACCTTCATTAATTTCCGAAAACTCTTCATCTATGTTATTTATTTCTTCTAAGAACTTGATGTGTCTTGCATGTTTCGGCATTTTTTCAAGGTGAAGATTAGGAATGGAGTAGTGCTGTAAAAACAAAATATAAACTAAACTAAACTAGTAATACTTTTTAGTTTTTATCACCTTTTTTGGCAAATTGAAATTTTACGCACTTTATTGAAATTTTAATACACGATTATTTTAAATTGAACTTACTAAGCAACAGTGCTTGCAGAAATGTGCAGGATACGGATGAAAATATGTGGAATGTGCATGTACATCACATTTTCTGACCCGATAACCTTATAAGGCAATACATTTTTCTCCCGGTCAAAGGACCGGTCATGGTAGATAACGGTAAACTATGTATCTTTATCATATAAACACAAGAAGAAGAAAAATAAATATTGAGAAATTGATTGTATACATTTAATAGAAAAAGTCATGAAATCAAGTGAGAAAAAGCGATAACATTATATGCGAATTTTCTAATCAAAAATTTACAACCGGTCATTTGACCGGTCATGGTACGGTTACTATTAATATACCAGGGTAAAACTAATAAATAAAAGTATCACTCTTTTTTGCCTCCGAAATAAGTTTATAATCGTATTTATTACTTTCCCTGTAATACATGGTAATGTAAAAGGAAAGTATTGGAATCAGGCCGAAAATCGCAACTCGAGTTTTTGACGGATCTACACGTTTTGGGATCTAGAACACGAAAAAACTATTTTTGGCATGACGTCTGTGTGTGTGTGTGTGTGTGTATCTGTGTGTGTGTGTGTGTATCTGTCTGTGTAATGTATGGTGCTGATAAGATGCTAGTACGATTCGGGATAAAAGAACCTGCCTTTTTTTTACGAATTGGTTATCAAAAATCGCCAAAATCTAAAATAAAAGACTACGTATGCTCAAATGTATGAATTTAATGCTTTTTTTTTATGCGTAACTTTGGACGATGAAAGTAATAAGATCAACCCCATTATTATACGAATAGCCGTTCTCGGGACATTTAAATGTTTTGCCATTTTGCAATGCCGGTTTTGAAAATATGTCCAGTTACCAAATGAAAACGAAAACGGAATTAAAAGTGTAAATTCAGTGCAATTTCAAATAATTGTGCTTGTTATTTAATGCAATTAAACTCAATTTACTGAATTATTAACGAAATAGAGAGAAAATGAACTTGCATCTGTATGGAAAGTCATGTGTTGCTCATATCAGATTTTTAGCTTTATGGCACTAAATAAAAATGGCGGACATTTCGTAGTTCTATTAATATGAAAAATGTGGTATGTAAAACAATATTGCATATCATTACTCAGTATGTTGCTCAATTTTTAACATTTTCAGATATTCAATCTAAAAAATTATTTATTAATGAAAAATATTTCCAGTGCCAGTTTCCAGTATAACAAGAAAGATCAATCATGCATAAGCATTGATTATGAAACACTTTCCAACTGAAATGTAATTTCATTTAAAAATTTCTAAAATGTGATTCATTCAGTGGTAATATCTTTTACATTATCACAGTACTACAGTAATTTATTATACTTAAATATTTAAAACTGTATCGAAATATAAATCATCTGATTCTTTATGCAAAATCAATGAATATTTCATTCATATAACTTGTATTCCAGACTCCAGAGCTAAATAATTTTGTGTGAAAAAAATTCAGCAATTCTTATGTAATTCATCTTACAATCGCTTGAGATATTTGCATTCTGCATATGTTAAAATTAGGCTTCCTTGAAGAAATAATAAAAGTTTAGGGATCATTTAAAATCACAACTATTGTAATTGCATAGGCACGGAATTTAGATACACAGATAATACACAGATAATATATATGTGTATGTGTATGTACTCAAAGTATTGGAATCGTGCCGAAGATCGGAAATCGAATTTTCAAAGGATCTACACGTTTTGGGACTTCTAGAACACGAAAAAACTACTTTTAGGAAGACGTCTGTGTGTGTAAGGGTGTATCTGTGTATGTTTCTGTGTGTCTGTGTGAATATTACATCCACTCTAATTGAAAAACTAATGGACCGAATTTCATACAATTTGGTAGGTATGTTTTTTGTGGGAAATCCTGATGTTCATTAGATTATAGTACGATTCGTAATAAAAGAATCTGCCTTCTTTGCGAAATGGCCGCAGAAATTGCCTTTATCCACTCTAGCTAAAAACTAATGAACCAAATTTAACAAAATTTGGAGTATAATATTTCAATAACCTACAAGTGATTTATATACCAAATTTAACAAAATTTTGTATATAAATCATTTGTAGGTTATTCTACTACGATTCGGGAAAAAGGAACGGGCTATTTTTGCGAAATGGCCAGCAAAAATCGTTATATATAAAAATAAAAGACTACGTGTGCTCAATTATATCAATTAAATTCCTATTTTATATGTGATTTTTGACAACAAAAAGAATAAGACTAACCCCATTACTCTAGGACTAGCCGTTCTTGAGATATTCTAGTTTTTTCGCGTTTTCGCTACGCCACCTTTGACAATAAGTCTAGCTATCAAATGAGAACCAAATTTAAGTTTAACGTGTAAATTCAATGTCATTTAAAATACTTATGTTGTGCAGATAAACTCAAATTATCATTGAATAAATAAAGAGAACGAATATGAGTCTGCAGAGAAAGACATGTGCTGTCCACATCAGAATTTTTAACAATATTACACCAATGATTTATAGAAGTGAACGGGGATTATTTTCAGGCCATTTCGAAAAAAATGTATGATCTATATTTAAAGATCCATCAAATTTTTGTCGAATAAAATGTTCAACAAATTTAAGCTGTGTACCAAATTTTAACTCTCTAGGACGTAGGAAAGTGCATTTAAAATGCCATCAATTAAATTTATCACGAAGAGTTATATAAAATTTAAAAAAAATGAAAAATTGTTATCTACCAAATTTATTTTAAAATATGAAGCCACTCCCATATGCAAAACGTTTAAACAAATGGTGAGATATTTATTATATAATATCTCTCTCTTTTCTTTCTGGAAGATATCCCAAAGTCAGAATTTAATTGAATTTGTTTTTTTTCCCTATATTAAATAATTATTTTAATTAAAAAACTACTTAACATATTTTACTGAATTTTTTTTTATATATTCTATGGGATAATGTGAATATTTCCTAAAAATTTCGAAGCAATTCGTGAATTTTAAATTTACTTAAAAAATGTTTGAAAAATTAGGTCCCATAGGGTTCAATGTATTTCATTTTTTCAACCCGGGTTCAATAAAAACTAATTGGGTGATATTATTTATTTATATTCCCATAGGTCCTACAGACCGTCTGAACAACATACTAAAATTTCATTTTGATAAACTCATTTTTACGGCAGTTATCGTGCTAACGGACAGACAGACAGACAGACAGACAGACAGAATGAACAAAGTCATAAACACTTTTCAACTTTGTTGTAAAGTGTTAAAAATAGCCAGAAGAAGATTTCGGCATTTGAAGCTTAATTCTGTTACTATGGATACAAATGGAATTGAAAACAATGTTAAAATAGAATCATAAAATGTAATAAAAGAATCGTCTGCTATATAAATTAAAATATCTAAAAAAAAAAAAAAACTATTCGTTGTATGCCAAGGAAATAATTAAGAAATTATCATATTTTTCTTTTTTGCATATGATGGCATGAAAGGAAATGTGTGGCTAGCCATTCTCCAGTTACAGTTGGAGCAAAAAATTCGATATTTATAAATTTTTTGAGTAAAATTCCAAGATTTTAGATTTTACTTTTCACTATTTGTAGTCCCATGTGTATACAAAGTTTCAAGTTTCTAACTTGGGCAGTTTGAGCAATCAATTTATCAGCTTCCCTCAGCTGTATATGATATAGCAATATACGTACTTCCGTTATTGTTGCGGCAATTATAGTTATCTTTTATAACATAATGCTATGGAAACTCTTACTTATTTTAATTTTTTTTGTGGCAGAACATTAACATTCGTTCATTTGTGGTGAAAGTCAAATGTTGGACACATCAAATTTTTAAATTTCATAATAAAGGAAATGAAGTATATAAAATAAAATATTTACACCAAAGCAGCGCCCGTCGCCAAATCCTAGAAGCCTTCCTTTTTAATAACTGACGTACGCATGCGTGTTGATGCTCAGAACGTAGCGCCTCCTGGGCGAATCACACCAAATGGAGTTGATCTTTAATCCCGGTTATTAAAGCATTTCTTCATCACATCCAAGGACAGTTGCGATCCGGCGAGATGATATTGTTGCTACGAAAAGAACTCTTAAGATCCTGTTGTGGATTAAGTTTCTAAGATTTAAAAGAGCAGTGCCGGTTGTAAAATCATTCCGTGGTTCTTTTGCGGTGCCTATCGAAAATTCCATACATATTTTTTTGTTGGATAAATAGTGCAAAAAGACGACTGTCTTACACTTTCTCATACTGTTGTTTTGAGCATTATACTTTCTCGTATTATTGTATTGCTCCAGAAAATTTTTTCGAATTCTGAATTTTGGCAATGAAATTCGTTTTAAGAGCAATCAGATTGCAAACACTTTCAGAAATACGTCGGTCTTTGTGCGTGCGTGTGCCTGTGAGGTGTGAAAACGAAAACTGAAGAACGAATTGCTATGTTGCTCTGAAATTTTTATATATAAAAACTTTTGAACTAAATAGAATTTTCGTAATTTGCATTACCGGAATTTAAATTATTCGAATTTTCATACCATTTTTTTCACATAGAGAAACGTGATAATTTTTTGAACGATGGCAATACGATATTCTATATGGGAAATAGGTAATTTAAATTACGCTGTGGATATGTATTGTATTAAAATTATATAAATTAACAAAAATCGGAATGAATGCAATACACTCGCTAAACTGTTGTCAACTTAAAAAAAAATTCAAGAATTTAAAAAAAAAATTGTGAACTAAAGCTCATGCATGTTTGTTATTGACTTTGTTATGATACAGGTATCTAAACAATGCATGGAATATGAAGTGAATTCCACCACTTTAAATATTTTTAGACGGATAAAAATATAAAATATCATCGTGGAAGCTTTAAACTAATTTCAGAATCAGAAAAAAAAAATAATAGTTAATTTAGGTTAAAGACGTTCATGAAGCACGTGAGGTGAAATTTTAGAAATATCTGATGGTCAACATATGACCTTCTCTATAAATTAACAAATATCGATTATTTAAGAATACAAAAACAAAAACTAGTGTCTTTTTATAACTCGGCTTCGCTAAAAATGATTAGAAATATTTTAGTTATCTGGAGAATATTTAATGTTTTCCTATTTTCTTTTCTTTAAATTAAATGTGCAATATTTGCCAAACAGCATACATTAGAGTTCTTTAAAATTGAAAACAACTTATATCTTTTCACATCTCGACTGAAATTAATAGGATTATTATAGTTGTTATTAAGCGTAAATTGAATGTTTTACATTCTTCTCCATAAATATTTCTATCTGCAATATTTCTAGAACAGCACATTATAAGGCGTAAAGATAATGTTTTTTTATTTTCTCGGCATTAATGTGTATAATTTCTAGAACGGCATATGTTAGAGTTATCTAAATGCGAAAAGAATTTGTTTATCATATTTCGCTTTCACTGAAAATTTATAGAATTGCTTTAGTTGCTATCAAGAGAATATTTAATGATTTAGGATTTTCTTCGCTTTAGATTAATGCACAAAATTTCTAGAACGGCACATGTTAAAGTTATCTGAATGTGAAAAGAATTTGTTTCTCACATTTCGCCTTCACTGAAAATTTATAGGATTACTTTAGTTGCTATCAAGAAAATATTTAATAATTTAGGATTTTCTCCGCTTTAGGTTAATGCACAATATTTCTAGAATGGCACATGTTAGAGTTATCTAAATGTGAAAAAAGCTCGTTTTTCACATTTCGTCTTTACTAAATATTTATGGGTTGCTATCTAGATTAATGCACAATATTTCCAGAACGGCACTTATTAGACTTATCTAAATGTGAAAAGAACTTATTTTTCATATTTCGCATTTACTGAAAATTTATGGATTACCTTAGTTGCTATCAAGAAAATATTTAATGATTTAGGATTTTCTCCGCTTTAGAATAATAAACAATATTTCTAGAACGGCACATGTCAGAGTTATCTAAATGTGAAAAAAGCTCGTTTTTCACATTTCGCCTATACTGAAAATTTATAGGTTGTTATCTAGATTAATGCACAATATTTCCAGAACGGCACTTATTAGAGTTATCTAAATGTGAAAAAAGCTTGTTTTTCACATTTCGTTTTCTGAAAATTTATAGGATTACTTTAATTGCGATCAAGAGTACATTTAATGTTTTATGATTTTCTCCACATTAAATTAATGTGCATTATTTCTAGAACGACACATGTTGAAGTTATCTAATTGTGAAAAGAAATTATTTTTTCATATTTCGCCTCCAATGAAAATTTATAGGATTACTTTAGCTGCTATCAAAAGAATTTTCTCCGCTTTAGAATAATGAACAATATTTCTAGAACGGCACATGTCAGAGTTATCTAAATGTGGAAAGAACTTTGTTTCACATTTCGCCTTCATTAAAAATTTATAGGACTACTTTAATGGCTATCAAGTTAGTAATTAATGATTTAGGATTTTCTCCGCTTTATATTATTGCGCAATATTTCTAGAACGGCACATCTTAGAATTATCTAAATGTGTAAAGAACTTATTTTGCACATTTCGCCTTCATTGCAAATTTATAAGATTACTTTAGTTGCTATCAAGATAATAATTAATGAATTAGGATTTTCTCCGCTTTATATTAATGCGCAATATTTCTAGAGCGGCACATGTTAGAGTTATCTAAATATGAAAAGAACTTATTTTTCACATTTCGTAACGCCCTCAAATTAAGCGCCTTTTTAACGCCCTTAAATCAAACGCCTTTGTAACGCCCTCAAATCAAACGCCTTTGTAACCCCCTCAAACCAAACGCCATTGTAACGCCTCAACTTAAACGCCTTTGTAATGCTCTTAAATTAATTTTTTCTTTCTTTTGATCCAGACCGTCCGACCTACCCGAAAGTGTAAGGTAGGACGGTTATAACGGCCGGTACAGTGTCACCCAATTTTGACCAGAATCCAGTGGGAGTGGTATCCACAGGGACCGTACTCTCCTTCCCCTGACACCAACCTCTAAGAAAGACTTTCGGTCCCACAGATGTAACGTGCCCGTACTCCGCGTAAACACGGGGATAGATTAAGCAGAGCCGGAAATCGAACTTAGGTCCTCCTAGTAAGATTCCCGTGCCTTAACCGGACTATCCCGTCCTGTCATTCCTCTTTGTACGTCATTCCCATTCTGGAACAGGAAAAAACCCCTAGAAAGCTTTCCTCGTAATCACCATGGTTATAGTTTACCCTGCGATTAAAAATATCCGTCGCTTGCAAATGAAAAAAACGAGATAAAGTAAGTAACATTTTCTTTTTGAGGTTTAATGCCTTTTTGAATGAACGTTTGCAGAAGAGATAGAAATCATAGTTATGTTCAGCAGTCTGAATGTAATGGCAGCTTACGCGTGTCTTTTTGAGCCGTAATAACAGGTTGCTGCACAGACCGTTTAAATTGACCGATGGTCATGCGGATTGACAGACAGAAACAAGGAAAATGAAAATGTCCATTCAATTGGAATCATTCTCAAAGGTATATAGTTTGCACCTATGAATTAATATTTTGGCTTATAAAAAAAGGAATGTGAGGGTTTTTTTAGAATTTTCGATTCTAAGAGACATCAGGATTTTTACTTTACCTCCAATATACCAGAGTGACCATGCCTGATTCAATAAAAAGGATTGCCGCGCCTCTAGCGGAGAATTTAAAACGTTAGGATAACGCACTTGGAAACAAAGCGAGTTAGACGAAAAACGTCAATTACAAAGTTGCAAAGTGTTATCAAATGAGTAGGAATCGACAATAAAACTGTTACAGAAAACATTTATTCGACACAATTTGTTTATTGCTGAATTTCCGTACTATTCACTAACGATACAATAAACAACGCTCGTGTGAACAAATATCTAGTATAGAACCTGCATAAAATTCCACACATCGAAATTAATGCAAAGTTGAATGCCAGAAAAATATATGATTGCGTATTTTGACAAGCTTTGCAGGTGTTACCGTGTTAGTGACCCTAATGCACGACTTCTTGACAGGTTGCCTTCCATATACGCGTTTCGTTTATTTCTGGTGTCGGTTCTTACTCATTAAACAATACTCTACAACTTGGTAATGGACGGTTTTCAACTTTCGCGCTTTTTTGCTTAGTTTGCTATCCTAACTCTTTCGATTATTCGATTATTTATTCGATCTTCTTATTTATTCAATCGGGCATGGTCACTTTATTATAGATAGGCTTTACATATACACTCACAAGCATTTCCGTATGGCCTTTTCCGAGGCACTGTATACAGCGGTGTAATGCTAGGAATTTGAGTTCCTTAAGCAAAATGTAGTTCTGACCACCAAAAATAAAAGTATTTTAAAAATTGCTTTTATTTTAGGGATTCTCACTAAAAATTTGTAGCTTTGGGATAACTATAAATGTGGGCGTCAACATATTAGACCCACCCCCACCCCACCCCAAAATGAGATTAAAATACTGTTGCTTTTGGAGGTCATTTTCATGAGTGACAAAATTTGAAAATTTTGTGTTTCTCTCTCTTAGATGTACATACATTTTTTTCAGCCACACGTAAATGATTGAAAATTATTTTTAAATGCATTGAAATAATTTAAGAAGCCTACTTGCCTGCTTCAGTTTATATTGAAAAACCGGTTAGACTCTTAGACTATTTACACTTCGTGTGCTATTCCCCGCTGTGAAGTGCAGGCAGTTGAGACTCGCGCTTGATAGGGCATCGCGTTTTTCAAACTTTGAGAAACATTTTTGTTTACGTTTAATGAGTAATGGACTTTTTGTGTTGAAGTGTTGAAAACCCAGACCACACGACAGACCCGAAGGTTTACTGCAGCTAAGTGTGTGGCCGGGAACTTTATTTTAGAGACTTTTTGTGTAAAATTGTTTTCGTATTTACCATAAAAATCGGTTTAATTAGTCCTAAATAGTCTAATACGTATGTTATTATAAAATTAAAGCACATTTATTTTTCAATAAAATTTTTGAGAAAAAAATGGTTTTGTTCTGGACGCCTCAAAATATCCCAGCTCGCTTTGGGCCCTTATGTTTCTTCGGCCCTTAAGCGTCGTTTAACTGCGCTTAATACTAGTTGCGTCATTGTCTATATAAATTCTGGAGTGATGATTTTGTAAAACTATGGAGTGGTTTTCAACTCGATTGTTTTCCTATTCTATGTACAAAAATTACAATCTGTGAACACTGGAACCTTATTGTTTTTAATCGCAATTGAATGTTCAGAACACCCCCCTGAATTTTTGAATGAAATTTTGAAAAAATCGTCAAAAAATCAAAACCTTCAATAGAGTTAGGTAAATAATAATTTCTCATATAACTTTTCATTATAAAACGATTAAAGCAAAGATTAGAACGCTAGTATGAATTGTTCTCGAAATATTACACATATTTTTAATACATTTATCAAAAAATCCCAAGTTAAAATAAAAAATTAACTATTGTAAAATATGTTCACTTTTGTAATATTATTCGATAAACATCAACATCATTCTCGTCGATCTAGCACGTTCCATTCACAAGAGAAGACACTTCGAGTACTAGTTTTTTATTTGGACACCAATAGTCATTTACCTACTTCAAGAATAAACTATTTCTCGTCCATAACGCTTGACGAAATTTTAGCGATAAATTTAGCGAAATATCGCTAATTTGGCGATTTTTTAAAATGTTGCCAAATTGACGTAAATGTCGCCAAATTAGTAACAATGACGCTAAATAAATGATAATGACGACTGATTGATGAAAATTTAAGATCTTGGAAAGAATATAAGAATCGACTGTAAGAATTTCTCAGTCCGTCCGTAATGCTAGGCGAAAGTTTTGGCAGGATGTCGCCAACTTGGCGACTTTTTAAATGTTGCCAAAGTGAGGAAAATGCCGCCGAAATTGATAAAAATGACGCCAAATGGTCGGTAATGATTTGTAAATTTTGAATTCCGTCGTATGACGGGCATACTTTCTAGTATATAAGAAATGCGCTTTTTTCCATTTATCTGTAACACTGTAACACTGGGCGATACATTTGATGAACTTGGTGCATAATCTAGCGGGATATTTTCATCTAGGTGATATTTCTCCTCATATTGACGAAAATATCGTGAAAGTTAATAAAAATAACGCTTTATTGATAAATTAATTATTAAAATATTTTGATATATAGACTATATTGCTTATTGAGGATGCTATCAATATTAATAATTGTTAATTTAGAAATGCGTGAAATATAAGTTAATTGGGTACTTTGAAATAGTTACATGTTGTCATCCGGAAAAGCGTCAAATGTACAATTCAACGTTAAAATCACTGTACCCTGAATTTTTTCATCATTTTTAAATGTGAAAGAAAGAAATTCATTGCATTATGTAAGGAAAGTCATGTGCTGCTCACATCAGATTTTTTTCGTTTGTAATGAACTTTGACCATGATCCTAAAATAGTTAAACACCAGTGAAAAGTATGACATTATATACGCTACATTAAGTGATAAAATCATGTGAAAAAATGTGGTTTTTTACATTACATGCGCACGACAAAATTTGGAAAATGTAACTTTAAAAAATGTAGCTTTTTAACATAAAATTTATATTCAAAAACATAAATTAATAGGTGCATTTCTATTAATAAATGCATTTTACGTAATAAATGCATTTCATCTATAGTGAGTATAATAAGAAAATAAATATAATTGATGATACTAAATATTGTTTTTGATTCTTAAAAATGATTAAAATTAACGTGAAAAATGATTGAAAAGAGAGAGATCGCTTTTATATTATTTCAATACAATGGTATTTTAACAGGTTTGGCAGTCAGTCAATCACACCATTATTAACACTTTACAACATAGTTGAAAAATGTTTATGACTTTGTTCATTCTGTCTGTCTGTCTGTCCGTTCTCACGATAACTGCCGTAAAATGACTTTATCAAAATGAAATTGTAGTATGTTGTTCAGACGGTCTGTAGGACATATGGGAATATAAATGAATAATAACACCCAATTACTTTTGATTGAACCCGGGTTGAAAAAATGAAATACATTGAACCCTATGGGACCTAATTTTTCATACATTTTTTCGAATTTAAAATTCACAAATTGCTTCGAAAGTTTTAGGAAGTATTCAAATTATTCCATAAAAATATGAAAAAAATTTCAGCAAAGTATATTCAGTAGTTTTTAAAATAAAAATTAAAATAATAATTACACCCATATTATAAGAAGAGATCACGTGACCCACTTCAAAATAAAATATGGCATTCATCTTGTGTCAAAACCTTGATTTTTAAAGTTCTCTTTAATTTATATTTAAAGTTGTATCCGTCCTAAAACCGCTTTATTGTTGCTTACTTTCTGTGCATCTATATTTTGAAACAGCGCAGTTACGATATATTTGAGTTTAAATGATCAATGTCATCCATCTTGTGTCAAATTCGTGATTCTTACATTTCTTTTCAATTTATATTTAGGGTTGTATCCGTCCTAAAACCGCTTTATTTTTGATTAAATTCTGTGCATCTACATTCTGAAATAACACAATTACAATATATTTCAGTTTAAATGATCATCAAACTTTGATTATTTCTACAATGAAGCCTAATTTTTACTTATGGAGAATGTAAACACATAAAGAAGCAGGAAGAGTTGTATAAGAATTGCTGAATTTCTTTAACGCAAAATTATTTAGCTCTGGAGTCTACAATATAGTTGATATGAATGAAACATTCTTTGATTTTACATAGAGAAGAATACGAGTTTTTCGATGAATTTTGAAGCATAGAGTTAAATTACTTGTACCTCCATTTTTTTAAGTTTTTAAATAAAATTAATTATTTTAGTATTGTGATGAATGAAAAGAATGGAACAAAAGTGGATGAATGAAATATTTACAGCTTTTACATAGAGAGCCAGGCGATTTATATTTCAATGACGTTATTTGAATAAAGTTCATTTTTTCCGATGAAGTTTTAAGTTTTCAAATATAATAAATTAATGTAGTATGTGATAATTTTAAAATTATTATCGCTGAATATATCGCATTTTAGAGATGTTTAAATAAAATTACATTGCTGTTGGAAAGTGTTTCAAAATCAATGCTTTATGCATGATTAATCTTTCTTGTCATATATAGGACGATATTTTGCATTAAACATTTACTGATTGTTGAATTCATCGAATAAGTCAGAGAGAACTGTTAGAAAGAAAAGTATAATATAAAAGGAATATATATATATTTAAAGTAGTATGAGGATAACTGATTGAAATTCAAATTAATTTAAACTATATCCTTTGCTATCAGCTGATATTAGGAAATTTAAAAAACGATTCGGATCTAGTTTTGCTCCATTAAATTGAAAACATCTCTATTATAATTTTGAGATAATTGAAAAACTTCGAAGTTGTTATTTCATAAATTGAAATAATTGAGATGAATCCCGAAATCTTGGAATTTCGGGATCGATTTTTTAGCCGGGATCCCGTGTTTACTAATCCCTAGCAGCATGAAGGAAGCGATGAGTTAACCAAAGAGCAGAGAGGTTCTCTGGAGTTTCGGCTCTGATATTGGAAAGATGGAGGAGACCGTGAATCTGGCTCTGGCTGACATGTGGGGCTTCGCTGTAGACCATAAACTATGTTTTAACCCTTCAAAGTCTACCGTGAGTTTCTTTACAACGAATAGAAAATTGTATAATTTTCGACCTAGAATACTGTTGCAATGTCAGTACCTAGAAGTGGAGAAACACCCCAAATACTTGGGCTTCATTTTGGATCCTGAGATTCTGGGCAATGGTCATCTGGATTATCTTACTCTGAGGGCTAGGAAACGCATCAATATCCTTAAATACATCTCGGGTCGAGATTGGGGTGCTGATGCTGGTACCCTCAGAAACACATATGTTTCTCTTATTCGACCCATTTTGGAATCCGGCTTCCCCATCTTTTGTAGTGCCTCAGACTCAAACCTGCAGAGGCTTGAACGTGTACAACTTAGTGCTGCAAGGATCATCACGTGCCTTCGCAATTCCTGCCCAAATGATATTGTACTTTATGAAGCTGATCTACAGCCTTTGGGACTTAGGAGAAATGCGTGTTTGGTGAAATATTACAGTAAGCTCTCTTGTCTGGGCTATCAGAACCGTACTCCAAAATTCCTGGTTTCGTGGAGCAGTAACCAGAGGCTCAAGCGTGGCAGTCCCTTTGGACAGGTTGTCACTGGCAACCTTATCGCCAGCTCTATAGAACATCACAGCCTATCACAGATTATCGATCCATCTGAGGGTCTCGACGGGATTCACTTTCATGTTAACCTTCCTGTCAGGGTTAGCAAACAGATGGAATTGCCGTGCTACCTGAAACAGTTAGCTCTCGAAAGAATAAATAGTGTCCCCATGGATGCTATTCAGTTGTATACGGACGGCAGTAAACTGGATGATGACAGTTCGGTCAGCGGCATTTATATTAAACTTCGGGATCAGGAATTAAAAATCAAGAGAAGAAATCCGGACTTCTGCTCGGTCTTCCGAAGCGAGCTCATTGCAATTCTTGAGGGTCTGGACTCCATCATGTCGCTTTCGCGGTTTAATGATATCTGGATCTTTTCGGATACTAGGAGTGCCATTCAGCACCTGCCGACTGGCATGGTGTCAGGGACAGTGCTAGTGCAGACATCCTAAGGAAACTAAAACAACTCTCCCTTTCCCATCAGATCCACTTTCAGTGGATTCCGTCTCATGTCGATGTTGCTGGAAATGAGATTGCGGACAGTTTGGCCAAAGCAGGTGCTGAAGAGGCCATCACGACTGTCGCTCCTCTTACTTATTCGGAGCTTTTTCTAAATGTAAGGCAATAGACAAGGCCGTCTGGATGGTACCACCGGTACACACATGGGACCAGAGTAGGAGCCCAGGCGGCTCTTTGGTTTGGGGCAGCAGTAGACGAGATTAAACTACACTTACTCGCTCCCTCAGTGGTCATCTGTCATCAATGAGTTTTATTGGTGGTAGTAAGCATTTCGAAATCTGCACTAAGTGTTCTACTGCTCAAGCCTCCCCTAACCACATTTTAGCCTGTCTGGGGCTCACCAGGCAGGACCTGGCTCAAGATCCCCTTTTGGTGCTGGACTTTCTGAGAGTGAACGGGCTTATGGGCCTGATCTAGCACTGCTGGTCTTGGGGATGAGAAACAACAAACAAGAGCACAGAACTATCTAAAGCCAGTAGTTAAAAAATAATTTTGATAGAAACATTATGCTCAGTGGTTCAATAGCAGACGATTTACAATATATATTTCGTTTTGTTATTGCTTTTTGGCAACTCTGTTAATGAATGTTTCAGAATTTAAAAGTAAGTATTAAGATTTACGTTTTATTATTTCCTTCATTTCCAAATATCAAATAAAACTTTGAAATAGAGGTATAGAATACATTAGTGCATTATTGATGATGATGAAACTAAAATAATAAAAAAATGTAAAGGACGAGTTGTATGGAAATTTAGCGAAGAAATTTATTAAAGATTTCTTTAAAATTTTGGGAAAATATTTGCTACGAGTAATCTAGTTCTAATATAAAAATATTGTATGAAATAAAATCAAGCATATAGAGGTTATTCGATATGCTTATAATTCCGAATTTTTGTTCATTTGGTCTCGAATAACTGAGACTTCACTCTAATACTATTTGAGAACATTTTTACATTCAGATTTCCAGAACTATCAAAAGCCAGTAGTTAAAAATATTCTGATAGAAGCATTATGCTCAGTGGCTCAATGGCAGACGATTTACACTATACATTTTGTTTTGTTTTTGCCTTTTGGCAACTCTGTCAATGAATGTTTCAGAATTTAAAAGTAAGTATTAAGATTTACGTTTTAGTATTTTCTTCATTTCCAAATATCAAATAAAACTCTAAAATAGGGGCATAGAATACATTAGTGCATTATTGATGACGATGAAACTGAAATAGTAAAAAGTGTAAAGGAAGAATTGTGTGGAAATTTATTGAAGAAATTTATTAAAGATTTCTTAAAAATTTTGGGAGAATATTTGCTACGAGTAAGCTAGTTCTAATATAAAAAGATTGTATGAAATAAAATCAAGCATATAGAGGTTATTCGATATGCTTATAATTCCGAATTTTTGTTCATTTGGTCTCGAATAACTGAGACTTCACTCTAATACTATTTGAGAACATTCTTACATTCAGACTTCCAGAAAAATTATACTATATTCAACTCGAACTATTTTGTGCAGAACGTCAGTTCGACTTGACAGCTGAAAATGTTCACGACCAGCTGCATTTGTTTAAGCAACTATATATTTATACTGAAAGTTAGTGCATCAAGAAAGATACATACATACTCAGAATGCAGATTTTTTTATTGAAATAAAATATATTGATCACTTACTGCCATGGGAACCCATAGGCGACGGCAATAGTGAGCACTTGCCCTCTCCTGGACGTGTAAGGTCACATAGATAGGCATCAAGCCAGTTGATGTTGTATATTTTATCCTTCAGTTTTTCTCACTGACGTCAGTGGTTGCCATCTCCTGGGAAGAAAAATTCTATGGGTGTCTATGATTACTGCTTCTGTAAACTATCAAATTTGGATTTTATTTTTATTTTTATTTATTATAATCATTATTATTTTTTTTTTAAGGGGGGGGGGGGAGGGGGTGTTATAAGTCTTTTCTAGGATTTGATATCACAGAATATCAACGAAGAAATTATTATTTAACAAAACTGTTATAAAACAAAAATATTTTATTATTTGAAATTGAAGACTTTATTGTTTGAAATCGAAGAATTCTTTATTTGAAATAATCCTATAAAACTACATACAAAAACCAAATTATTCAACTATTTTCTGAAATATCACATTTACTGTAAGCCAGTCATATTTAGAAGGTTAAAGAGGGTGAGGATAATTATTTTCTACGATACAACCCCCCCTCCCAGAAAAAAACTGAACCCTAAAATACTCAGGAAAATTTCCTTAAAATGTAAATTGCACTTTTCAAATAAATATCCCTCTACAAATTCCTTACGGAGCGAATATCTCCCCAGAAATTAGATTTTTATCTGGCATCTAAAGGAGGAGTATATAGGGTCCGTTATCTTTCTTCAGATCTCTTCATAAAAAAGGTGGTCTTTCACTATAGGGTTAACTATAAATATAGAAGGAAATAATTTCTTTCATACTAGAGATAATTAGCATGAGTTATGCATCATATTATATAACATATTGGTATCAGTTTTTTAGAACACCTTAGCATCGTCATCAGTGGCGTGACGGATTTAACTCTATCCACGAAGATCGGCGATGATCGGTGATTTGAAGCATGTAAATGAGTTTTTCAGTCTATCAAAATAAAAGTCTCGCATAGAGAGAATTAGCAAAAGTTAAGCATCATATTCTATAACATATTGTTACCAGTTTTTTAGAACACCTTAACATCGTCATCAGTGGTGTTACGGATTTAACTCTATCCACGAAGATCGGCGATGATCGGTGATTTGAAGCATGTAAATGAGTTTTTCAGTCTATCAAAATAAAAGTCTTGCATAGAGAGAATTAGCAAGAGTTAAGACTCATATTATATAACATATTGTTACCAGTTTTTTAGAACACCTTAACATCGTCATCAGTGGCGTCACGGATTTAACTCTATCCACGAAGGCGATGATAGGTGATTTGAAGCATGTATTTGAGTTTTTCAGTCTATCAAAATAAAAGTCTGGCATAGAGAGAATTAGCAAAAGTTAAGCATCATATTCTATAACATATTGTTACCAGTTTTTTAGAACACCTTAGCATCGTCATCAGTGGCGTCACGGATTTAACTCTATCCACGAAGATCGGCGATGATCGGTGATTTGAAGCATGTGTTTGAGTTTTTCAGTCTTTACAAAAAAGTCTTGCATAGAGAGAATTAGCAAGAGTTAAGCATCATATTATAAAACACATTGTTACCAGTTTTTTAGAACACATTAGCATCGTTATCAGTGGCGTGGCGGATTTAACTCTATCCACGAAGTTCGACGAAGATCTGTGATTCGAAGCATGTATTTGAGTTTTTTGCAGTCTATCAAAATAAAGTTGCATACTAGAGAGAATTAGCAAGAGTTAAGCATCATATTATAGAATATATTGTTACCAGTTTTTTAGATGGTATCGTCATCAGTGAAGTGGCGGATTTAACTCTATCCGCAAAAATCGGTGATTAGAAGCAGGCATTTGAGTTCTTTGCAGTCTATCTAAATAGGTCTTGCAAACTAGCGAGAATTAGCAAGAGTTAAGCATCATATTATTATAGAACATATTGTTACCACTTTTTTAGAACACCTTAGTATCGTCATCAGTGCCGCGTCGGATCAAATGCTATTCACAAAAATCGGAAAAGATCGGTGATACGAATCTCCGCAAAAGTTTGAGTTCTTTGCAGTCTATCAAAATAAAAGTCTTGCATGCTAGAGAAAATTAGCAACAGTGATGCATCATATTATACAACACATCGTTACTAGTTTTTTTAGAACACCTTAGTATCGTTATCAGTAGCGTGGCATATTACAGTCTATCCACCCCAACTTGATTTAATTTTAAGTTCCCTTTCCAATATTTCCAATAATCTTTTATAGAAATGTTCAGTTTCCTTTTGCGGGCCACTTCATACGCTGAGCGCAACCTGCATTGCCGACCTTGTGGGTCTCGTTGTCCCGCCATTGACTGTAATCTACTATATTTTAACTTACAATTATATTTTTAAATTAAAGTTAACTTTATGAATGCAATATGTAATTTTTTATGTTTTCCTTTCTCCAGACATAAAAGTATTTTTTTTTTAATTTACAAACCTGTCAGTTCCACATTGAACAAATTCAAAACTGCCATTTATAGATGGCAGAAGAAGATCTGAACCTATCGTAAGACAAGATGTAATCTTGTTCGGAATAGAATGATACTCGGAAATTGAATCTGTATATATAAAAGTTTATTTTTTCTAGCCTGCAGTGATACACAAAATACACAGGCGTAAAAATATCATTACAGTATTAAATGACATTTTGCGCAGTTTTGAATTTTAAGAAAGCTGAAACCAATACATTTTACAAAATAAGAAATTGCTTGAGATGAATTATTGATTACTATACTGTTGCATTTAACTGTTATCACTTTCTCCTTAATGAAGGTAGCCTAACCTTTTTTTCTTCGACCTGGACCATCTGACCTACCCGGAAGTGTAACGTATATGTTTGGACAGCCGGGAAGTGCCACACAATTTAGACCGGAATCCAAGGGGGACGGGGGTTAGTATCCATGGTGACCGTACCCTCCTTCCCCTACTTTATCCCCCGCTTTAAGTGCTATGGCATTTTCTAATTGTTTTAAGACGTTCCCACATATATAAAATTCTGATGTGGGCAGCACATGACTTATCCCTACTGGCTCAAATTCATTTTCTCTTTATTTTTTTAATAATTCATTAAACTGAGTTTAATTTCACAAAATAACACTCATAGTTATTTTAAATTACACCGAATTTGCACTTTTAATTCAATTTTCATTTTCATTTGGCAACTGGGTTTCAAAGCCGGCGTAACAAAAATGAGAAAAACCTAAAATATCTCTAAAACGGCTAGTTTTAAAATAATGGGGTTGGTCTTATTCTTTTTATCGTCAAGAATTACGTATAAAACATGCATTTATTTAATACATTTGAGCATATGTAGTCTTTTATTTTAGATTTTGACGATTTTTCTGGGCCATTTCGCAATAAAAAGCAAATTATTTTTTGCCGAATAAAACCAAAATCTAGTCATCACCAGGATGACTCACGTGACTTATCTACCAAATTTTGTGAAATTTGGTCAATTAATTTTTTACCTAGATTGGATACATAAAATTTTTACCCAAACTAAAAATCTAGTTTCGATTGCCCTGGCGTGAGAACACCGGTCGTCTTAAATACTGCACGATGCGTCGTTCTCATGCGCGTGCATGAGCCCTGTAACACCATTGGCACTGACAGTTTGATCATTTGCATAACTTTTAAAACAACATTTGCATGCCAAGTTTCGCGGCGGTAACTAAATGTTTTATGGGTACATATATGTTTTTGCAACAGAGTATAATATATAGGTGTTTTTTTTCCTCAATTACACACAGATGGAATAAGGTTTTAAGTTAAATTATATTTAAAGAACTTATGTCTTAGCGGGAAATTGAATCACCTACATATCCGGTTATCAAATCGGCAATTTGTCCACTGACCTAATGAGACGATTTTTTTTTACTTCTATTTTTGAAACGGACCCTAAAATTTGATTTTTTAGATTTCAGATTAAAGAAAGTCATTTTCAGATCTGAACGATTTCCTCATATCACTGTACTTTGTCTGTTCTATTCGTTGTCGATTTATAGCAGCTGTTTCCATTCACTCTCGGCGAATTGAAACAGCTGCTATATAAATCGTAAGGTTCTAGCAAAAGGCTAAATTCGGTATTATTTCAAACTATAACCACAGTCACTGTATCTAACCTTGAATATTAAGTCTATATCAGTTTCAAAGTCATTATTTGCTTAAATATTATGTTGTTTGGGAGTTGTAATTAGAACTAGAATTTACAGGCATTAAAAATATCAAAATATACATAAAAAATAGATGCTAAAAACGACAAAATAGGTACTTAAAATAGGCACTGTAAAGTCAAAACCCACATCACTCGACTCACCCTGAGGTAAAACACATAAAGTAAAAAATAAAGTAAAAAATCTGATGTGGGCAACACATGACTTTCCTTATATAATGCAATGGATTTACTATTCTTACAATAAAAAAATAGGTTTTCCTTATAGTAGCTATTTATATTATTTCCAAGAAATTGAATTTTCGTCAATGAGTCGTCATTTTCACGGATTTAGTGTCATTTTTATCAATTTGGCGAGATTTCCGTTAATTTGGTAACATTTAAAACAGTCGCCAAGTTGGCGGCATTCCGCCAATTTCGGCGCCAAAATCTCGCCAAGCGTTATGGACTGAGAAATAAGTTATTCTTATACAGATAAATAACTATTGGTGCTCAAATACAAAAGTATTTCTCAGAGTATCTTTTCTCATGAATGGAACGAGCTAGATCCACGAGAATGATGTCACCCAATTTATCGCATGATATTACATATAAAAAGTGAACATGTTTCTGAACAGTTAATATATTTTTTTTAATTTATGGGAATTTTTGATAAATTTATGTAAAAAATGTTCAATGTCTCGAGAACGGTTCATGCTAGCGTTCTAAAGTTTATGTCAATCGTTTCCTAAGGAAAAATTACATTAGAAATGTCTATTTGCGTAACTTTATTAAAGGTTTTGATTTTTTGACGATTTTTTCAAAATTTCACTTGATAATTTAGGGGAATTCTGAACATTCGATTACGTTTAAAAACAATAGGCTTCCAGTATTCACGGATTGTGATTTTTGCAGCAAATTTCGTTCGAATCGATCTATTTGTTCGTCAGTTATCATCTCCACAGACTCACTGACACACACACACGCACACACACACGCACACACGCACACACACACACACACACACACACACACAAACTTTCACACACGCACACACACACACACAAACTTTCACACACACACACACACACACACACAGACATCACCTCAAAAATGTTTGATTCATGATCAGGGATGCTTGAAACGTGTTCTCCCGTCGAAAATTCAAATTCGAATTTTCGACACCGTCACAATACTTTCCTTATACATTATGTATATAAGGAAAGTAAAAAGGACATTTAAATAGTTCAATAATATGTTAAAAAATCTGATGTGGGCAACACATGACTTTCCTTATATAATGCTATGAATTTATAACTTTTACAGTTAAAAAAATGTTTTTCTTTTAGTAGATACTAATATTCTTTCCAAGATATTGAATTGTCTTCAATTAGTCTTCATTTAGCGTCATTTTTATCCATTTGGCGATATTTTCGCTAATTTGACAACATTTAAGAATGTTGCCAAGATGGCGACATTCCACTAGATTCGTCGCCAAAATCTCGCCAAGTGTTATGGGCGGAGAAATAAGTTATTCTTACAGCAGATAAATGACTATTGGCGTTCAAATACAAAAGTATTACTCAAAGTATCTTTTTTCATAAATGGAACGAGCTAGATCCACGAGAATGATGTCACCAAATTTATCGCACGGTGTTACATATGAAAAGTGAACATGTTTTTCAATAGGAAATATGTTTTTTTATTTTATATGACTTTTTGATAATTTTTTTGAAAAATGTGCAATATCTCGAGAACAGTTCATTTTAGCGTTCTAAAATTTATGTCAATCGTTTTCTAATGAAAAATTACATAGGAAATGTCTATTTGCGTAACTTTATTAGAAGTTTTTAGTTTTTGACGATTTTTTCAAAATTTCACTCAAAAATTTAGGAGTGTTCTGAACATTCGATGGCGTATAAAAACAATAGGCTTCCAGTGTTTACAGATTGTACTGTTTGTACCAAATTTCGTTCGAATCGGTCCATTCGTTCGTCAGTTATCGTCTCCACAGACTCACTGACACACACACACACATACTTTCACACACACACACACAGACATCACTTCAAAAATGTTCGATTCGTGATCAGGGATGCTAGAAACGTGCTCTCCCGTCGAAAACTCGAATTCGAATTTTCGACCCCGTCACAATACTTTCCTTATACATTATGTATATAAGGAAAGTAAAAATTAAGTTCAATCACAAGTTCTTCAAGTCACTGTCGTGTATCAGCTCCGCTGCATTGCACCTGCTGAAAACATTGCACCTGCTGCAATAGGTGCAATGTTTCTGTCGGCGATTTCCATGGACGCCAATGCCTGCAAAGGGGGATCGAACTATTTGGAATAGGGTATGTCAAATACCTGTCTTTTTGAGAGGTTCTTCGTTTGGGATGGACGCTGTCCCACCCGGTTAAGGACTCATTAGTGCATTATATGTTATATCTACGTTTACATTATACATTACACATTATACCAACGTTTTCTTGTTATTTTATATAATTCTATATTTCATTATTAGGCATTTGTGTATCAGTTTAGAGTTCTTTACATCGTTCAGACTAGAACCTACTTATCGAATTGTAGTTGATCCTATTGCGATCATGATACTATAATCCCCATGGTGCGTTTTGTTATATAATCGGGATAAGGTAGTTTCAAACCCAGAAGTATTTTATATCACACGAAGACCTCCAAATATTGTTGAGCTAGGGAACCAAAATTCTATTCCAGAACCTAAAGTGAAAAGACTAACGTATATTTCAGTCTTTTGATGAATCCGTATATTTTTTTTAAACTTGTATAAACAACAGAATTAAATTGTCGAATAATCGATTTTTCGTATTACCAATTTCCGGGTGTGTGACGTTTCACTGTATTTATTGTTCAGATGAGGCCTTTTTATAAAAGTTTGCTTGGGCCTCAGAAAACCTATGGACGTTACTGGTGCACAGAGTCCTCTAGAACGGTGCATGGAATCTTCGAAAAAGGTGCATAGAATCAAAAAAGGTGCATTTTAGAATAATCGCGAATGGTACATATTGTAGTACTCTGAACAGTGCATCTCAAAGTCCTTCAGAAAGGTGCATATAATGTTTCTTGAGAAAAGTGCATTTTATCTTAGCGAAAGGTGCATATAAGAGTTTTCGAGAACGGTGAATATTATAGTTTTCTAGAACAATGAATGTTAGAGTCATAGAGAACGGGGTACACTAGAGCCGAAAATGTTTGTTATTCGATTTAAACCTATGCGATATGTTATTCTGTGCGAGAACGTCCGCTAATTGTATCAGGTTTTTAATGTTTCACAAGGATAGATATTAAAAATGTACACACATCAAGGAAAACAAGGAAGAGTAAGTAGTACACGTTCGTCCGTGAATGAATTCATCCTGTTCAGTTGTACTCTGTCCAATTATTATTGAATTTGGAACAGAAGACTACTTAGTGCGCAAGCACCGGTTTGTCAAGGTCGCCGCTGCTTTCCCGCCTTGCTTCTCTCTCTTGTTCATTCAGAACACACGCTGGCATGCTTCTACTTTCTGACTAATATATCTAAAAACTTCATTTGTACTTTTCACATGTTTGTGCTGTGGCTAAATATTTCGATGGTAAAAGAGCAGGTTTTAAATTATTCTGTCGGTATAGAGAAAGCTCTGTGATGTATTTTTAACTCTTCGATTTTTACTTTTGCTGGATGTTTCCATATTTTCCGTGCGAAATTTCTGAAGTTTTTACCAAATTGATAACAATCGTTTTGCACTATGGATTTGGCTGGAATGAGGAAAATAAGTTTGGAGATGTATTTTTAACTCTTCAATTTTTTCTTTTGCTGGATGTTGCCATATTTTTCGTACGAAATTTATGGAGTTTATATGAAGACGATAACAATTGTTGTGGGCTATGGATTTGATTTAAATGAGGAAAATAAATTTGGCGATGTATTTTTAACTCTTCAATTTTTACTTTTGCTGGATGTTGCCATATTTTCCATACGAAATTTATGGAGTTTATATGAAAACGATAACAATCGTTGTGGGCTATGGATTTGGTTGGAATGAGGAAAATAAGTTTGGCGATGTATTTTTAACTCTTCAATTTTTACTTTTGCCGGATGTTGCCATATTTACCATACGGAATTTCTGAATTTTATATGAAAATAATAAAAAGCGTAGCGTGCTATGAATTTGGCTGGAACGAATGAAATAAAAGTCATGGATTAAATGAAAACATTCTGTTTTAAAATAGCTTGGTTACATAAGCTTGTAAGGTAATTCTAGTAATTTCTTTTATGACCGGTATGGTACTGCCAGTCAAGGTCACCAATATGAAATGTGGACACCCTCCACAAACATTTACCACGCCCCCCCCCCCCTCCAATCCATATTTGATTTTCCCCTCTTTGTGAATGTTTCATGTCTTGTCTCCCCTAAAAAAATAATATCGGGTGGTCGCCCCGCCTGACATCCGGGTTCGAACTCGAGTGTTATTCTCCCAGCCTTGACGTCCCCATAAAGAGGAAGGGGAAAACTACAAAATTTTCGAAATATTAAAGAATTTCACAAACTGAAATTAACAGTTAATTATTTTATTTTCTTAATTAAAATTCATTTCCCTATTTATGCTGTGTTGTGTCTTCTGTATACTAGTTACAAATCGCGATTACATAAGGCGATCCTTTAGCTCTCAGAAACGCAAGACAAACAGAACACACTTGGCGATGAAGCCTGCTGCGATCACTGCTGTGCTGTAATATATGGGGAGTATTCCCTTAAGTGCATGGCCGTTTCAACCATTAGGCCTACTGGGCACTTTCGTAGAGCACAAGACACAAGAGGACCTGGAAGGATGTATAAATAAAATTAACACTGTTTTACAAAAATTTACTAAAATCATTTTGTAAAAGGTAAGAAATTGTCAGTTATAATGTACACTTTAAAAGCATTTAAAAAATACCTCAGCCCGCCAGCAAGTAGAAAAACAAGAATTAATAATTTTGTGCATTCATATTCCCAAAATAATCAATGTCAACCCCTTTGTGCACTCGGCGACTGAATTCTCATATGTGCAATTCATATTGGTTGCTGACAGAGGCAGTTCAGTCTACGTCACTTGTATGAATCATATCTACCAAGTGCTACTGCTGCACCTGATATTTAGTTATGGGTAACAATTGTGTATCAGGTCTAAAATCAGATAGGGGGCAGAGCTGATAATTAATAGAAAAATTAGAACATAGGTTGTGCAGAGGTAATTGCGCACTGCCTCACCAATAAGAAGTATGTCATTATTTCTTTTTTCTTTCATAACAGCATATTAATAATAACAAGGTAAAGAAGCTTACCTTTCTGTACAAAGGGCGTAGTTTACTATTTCGATCCCTTAAAGTCTTAAAAAATATCGTTTTATTATGTTTGGGTTTTTCTTGATGTCAGGCATCTTTGTGACACTGAATGATTGCACTTGATTGAAAAAAAGAGAGATTATTTTATTAAATTCTGCATTAAAAGTTACACTTAAAAGAAACGAGCATTTTGTTCTGTAGTAATACAAAAGCAGAAGAACACACACAAAAAAAGGAACTTAAGAGTTCACGCAAGTGTACCTGTATATGTTTTTATGAAGCGCGCGCAGATCACATGATATAAACAAATTCCTTTTCTTGCGGAAAGGAGAGAGTGGGGGATGAAAAAAATGTCAAAAGTGCATGAAAGTGGTATTTTTTTGGATACGTTTTTCGCAGTGATAAGAGATAATTCATTTCTAACAATAATTCCCTCCTAGAAAAACTTGGTGCCCCATCTAGCAAGGTTGAACTGCCCAATATTGGAGAGTGTATACAAGGTGATGCAATTTGTGATATTTAAATACAGACAATCTATTAAAATTTGCATTATAAATCTTAACGGGATATTTATAATACAGGATTTAAGATGGAAGATATTACTGTAGGTATAGGTTTGTTTCATTTGATATTAAATGGTATTTGTTGTCTGGTATTCGTGTAAAAACTTCTTAGCATCATATAATCAGCAGACAAAGCTCTCCAAAAAAGTGAAACACGTTGTAAAGTGTCTATCAATATCGTGAATGTTGTGTGCCACCCTCTGTAGTTGCTCAGGATGTTGCTTGGTGGATAATTTGATTTAGTTTTTAAAGTTAGCCAAGAAATTTGCAACAGCATTGCATTACACAGAGAACAACTATTCCATTGTAAAAGCTTAATTTTGAACGATCACATTTTTATGTTCACATAAATGATATGTATACATATAATGTATGTATACATATAATGCAATGCTTTTGTAAATTTCTTGGCTAACTTTAAAAATTTAATCCTATGGAGCAAAGATGTTGTACACAGTACATGGAGAATCGATAATTTAAACTGAGCTGTGGATGTTAATGGTATCAAAATTGCTTTTTATTAACACTGCGAAGTCAAATACATCCACTAAGCTATTTTCGACTTAAAGAAAGAATTTATACTAAATATTTTTAAATAATATCTTAGGTGCTGAGTCTGAAAAATAGAACATATTCTCTTTCATTTGGATAATAACTGTGATATAAGTGCATAGAGTTAAGTGTTATGGAATATGAATGCATAAAATAATTGAGTACAGATTCACATGCCAGTATTTGAGGTTTTTACTTTGCCTGCAATACATTGTAATGTATCGAAAAAGTATTGGAGTTGTATCGAAAATCGTAACTCGAGATTTCGACTGTTCTACACGTTTCGAGCACCCTAGAACACGAAAACACTATGTTTAGCGTGACGTCTGTGTGTGTATGTGTTTATGAAATGTATGTATCCACTCTAACTCGAAAACTAATTGATCAAATTTCACAAAAATTAGTAGGTAAGTCACTTGTGGGTGCATCTTGTGCTGATAAGGTTTTGCTACGATTCGGGAAAAAGCAACCAGCGTTTTTTTTACTGAATGGCTTTCAAAAATTGTATGTATCCTGAAAAACTAACACCTAGATGAAAAACTAATTCAGCAAATTTTAGAAAATTTGGTAGATAAGCCAATTGTGGGACACCCTGGTACTGACAGGATTTTGGCATGATTTGGAATAAACTAACTTGCCTTCTTTTGCAAAATAACCTGCAGAAAAGAATGCATCTTCTGTAGTTGAAAAACTAATTGACCAAATTTCACAAAATTTTGTAGATAAAGCACTTGTGGGTTACTTTGATGCTGATTAGATTGTTCTATGAGTTAAGAAAAAACATCTGCATTTTTTGTGAAATGGCCCGCAAAAATTGCCAAAATATGAATAAAAGACTACATGTTCAAATGTATCAATTAAATGCTTGTTACTTTCCCTGCAATATATAGTAATGTATTGGGAAAGTATTAGAATCATGTTGAAAATCAAAACTCAAATTTTTGACGGATCTAAACGTTTTGGGACCTCTAGAGCACGAAAAAGCCATTTTTAGTGTGACGTCTCTCTGTGTGTGTGTGTGTCTGTGCAATGTACGTATCCACTCAAATTCAAAAACCAATTGGCCAAATTTCATAGAATTTTACAGGTAAGTCACTTGTGGGTTTCTCTGGTGCTGATTAGATTTTAGAACGATTCGAGATAAAAGAACCTATCTTTTCTTGTGAAATGGCCCCCAAAAATCTTATGTATCCACTCCAGCTAAAGAATCTTAATAACCAAATTTCGCAGAATTTGGTAGATAAGTCAGTCGTGGGCTACTTTGGTGGACAAAGGTGGTGTTTAGATTTCGGTTCGACTCGGAAAAAAAAGAACCTGTCTTTTTTGTAAAATGGCCCACAAAAATCGTTAAAATCTCAAATAAAATTCTACGTATGCTCAAATGTATGAATTAAATACTTGTTTTATACGTAATATTTACAAAAAAGAATAAAATCAACCCCATCACTCTAGGACTAGCCGTTCTCGAGATAGTTTAGTATTTCACATTTATGCTACGCCGCCTTTGAAAATACGTCCAGTTATCAAGTGAAAACGAAAATTGAATTAAAAGTGCAAATTCAGTGTAATTTTAAATAATTATGAGTGTTGTTTTGAGTAATTAAACTATGAATTATTAGAGCATGAATTATTAAAGAATGAATTATTTAATAATGAATTATTGAATAATGAATTATTAAAGAATGAATTGTTAAAGAAATAAAGAGAAAATGAATTTGAGTCTGTAGTCATGTGTCAAATTTTTATAAGCAATTTTTGACGACGGAAAGAATAAGACCAACGCCCCATAATTCTAGAACTAACCATTCTCGAAGTATTTTAGTTTTTTTGCAATTTTGCTAAGACCTGGCACCTCTAGGGTCACGTCATGCTTACGTCACAGACTGCTGACGTCATCATGTTTTCTCCGACGGTTTTTGAAGCTGACGAAAATCGGGAAGGGAAAATATACTCCAGACGAAAGGGAAAATTATGCGTTCGGAGCAGTTTTAAGTTTCCGAGATCACACTTTTCTTTAATCTTTTATTTCAGGAGCTGAGCAGTAGTGACGCGTCGTGAGAGACAAGGCGGACAATGTCTACCCAAATAATTAACTTTTGTTTTAATTTTATATCATTCAAATAAATGTTTATTTTTTTGTTGTTGAAAAACCAATAGAGATGTAGATAGTATTTGCTCTGATTGATGTCAGACACGCAAGTGATGGCGTTTTGTTCAGAAGAGACATATATCGAAATGTCTACCTTGCCAGGTGATACTGCATAAGGAATGAAACTAAAAAGGATTGCTCGCGCACTTTCTATTATTTAACTGCTGTAGCCCGGGTAGACTTGCCTAAACTGTGGAATTTCATGCAGGAATAAAGATCATTTTTCTCTCGGATCCCCCTCCCCCCTTTTTTTTGTCTGAATCATTTTGTTTCCGCAAATATTGTGTTTATTGTCGGAGTCATTTTAAAAGTTAATAGTAAATTTCATTTAGAGAATCGATAAATTGCAAGAGGTTTTGGCATTTTTTATATTTTTGGATTATTTTTTTTTATGTGAATTGTATAAAAAGAGACGAACTTGGTGAAATATAGACAGTTTGCATACTGAACGAAAATGTCGTAGAATGAACAAATTCGACGTTTAATAAACGAAAATGTTGCCAAACTGATGAAAATTTAATATCAAGGAGAATGAAGTTCAATTTTTTTTATATTCCCTGTCGTTTTAGGGGAATTAATATTCTTGATGTAGGAAAAGTGATGTGGTGCCTACATCAGATTTTTTTGTCACGCTTCGCCACAACAGCTAGTTTTATAAACTAAACAGAAAATGTTTCAAAATTTCCCTGCAGTGTATGTAGACTGATCTTTGGAAGATTTTTTGACCACGGTGTAAGAGACTAAGAAGCACCAGACCTTGAATTTACCCTGCCAACCGGGATCATGGCCATTTCTGCAGTGATAGTGGCTTGATTTATCTCTTACGTTCTCTTTGCCCACACAGCTTTAGCTCAAGGCCACATGGCAATTCTTTATTATGTGTGAAATATTCGATGCTGCCTTGCATTAAAAGTTACTAAAGCCAAAAGAAAAAGTTGCTATAAGTTACTTAATGCATATCTTATTTCTATCCCGCAGAATAAGGAGGCTTCCGTGGGATTGGGAATTTCATGTTAAATCGGTTAATATGCTCTTTTATTGACTCTTTTATTTATTTATTTGGCGTTAAATGACATGTGTTTAAAAAATAATCGAAAAAATAAAATTGAAAATATGTTTCTCTGTCTTAGAAAGTGATAATGGCTGTACCAAATTTCCTGAAATGTTGATGTATTATAGTGCTTAAATTGTTGATGTATCATAGATGCCTTCGTATTATAGTGCTTAAAATAACGCCCACTATACTTGTTAGGGTCCCACATAAAATCTGCCTTACTGTCTGTCGGTCTTCACGTCCTTCTGACTCTCTCTTCATTTTGAGCGTGATTCAACCATCGTTGTATGACGCACCAAACAAACGGGACCCAATCATTACTTGAGTCTCCAAACTAACGTGACCTAATCGTTTTCTGAGTTTTATCTACAATAAATGTAACTCAAAATCCAATAATGCGATCCCATTGCTGTTTGTGTATTTATCTACAAAATTATGGAAGATTTTGTGGAAGATAAATTAACGAAATAAAAGATAACCTTTCAATCCGCAAACAATATTAAAAGAATGGAAATTTTGTTTCTTTTATTTGAGTTCTTTTATCGTCTGCCATATATTACTATTACTATATATTTACATGTATATATAAGCAATAGTAAAATTTTAATTATTTATTTTTACTGAGTGGCAATATTATGATTTGTTATTACCAACAACTTTGTTTAGAATATTCTATGCATATAATAGTGAGTTCTTCATATAGTTTTAGGATTATTTTGTTTTTATAGTTGTAGATATTCGTGTACTGATGATATATTTTGTTTAAAAAGCAAGATTTTCAATTTAATTTATTTAGATTTCAGAAATAAAGGCTCCAAAAATTAAAGTAAGTTTCTTTACATTATATATTTCATAAGAAGAACACGTATACAGCTAATAAGATCTACGACTGTGCTAAAAATATTGGTACAACGAATTTTCGGATATAAAAAACACACAGTTTTGCAGAGTAGAATCTTTTTTCCGAGGTATTTTTAACGGGAATCGTTAAAAACTATAATTGACAGCAGTACTTTTACATTACTAAATAAGCCGATAATGTAAAGTGTATGAAAAAATCGAAATATTTTCATAGCAAATGAAATATTCATCAATGAATAAGACACTGTTGCTAAATTTAAAATCTATTTATCTATTTCTGACAAAACAGTAATTTTCGACTGTTTTCGACTGATGTGTGTGATTTCTCTTACACTGCTGCTTTGCTATGGAAAAATGGTATATTGCAAAAAAAAAAAAAAAAAAAAGTTAGTACCAGAACGCCCGTCGATTAAGTACAAATACTTACCAAACATTTTTGCATTTGCAAACGTAAATAAGTCAAAAATTAAAATATCTGTTCTGTATTTATTTATAATTATTAAATAAAAAAAATTTAAAAGTAAAAAAAAATAAAGACATAAAGTAAGATAAATCAGAAAAGTAAAAAATGAAAACTCAAATAATACAAGAGATGCTGTTCTGAATAATCGTAGAAATTCTCATATAGAATCTATTAAGAATTCTTAAGCGACTGCCCTTTCTTGTTTTTTTTAACAGCAACAGAACGAGAACGATAAGTATTTCCTTAAACGACGATTTTTTAGTTTTGTTACATTTGCTGTAGTTTGAGCTGTACGTATTAGGGTTCCTCCTTTAGTTGTTTCATCATATCGTAGTGCAGCTTCCAAATGGATTTAGTCAGTCCTTGTGCATGTTGTCCATTGAGTTACATATTATATGAAGTCATGATTGAGGGGGAGTGATGACCTGTTATGAAGTGATGATTTATGTTAAAACAAAAATATTTTCCATTGCTTCTAATTTGCGGCTGAATATTGAACAAGATCAAACTTAAGTACGGAAAAACATTAAGCATAAAAATAAATAAATATAAAGGGAAAAAAATCGGCGGTTGCTCCAGTCTGCTGGAGCCGAAATACTTTATACTTTTGCTTGAATAGAATCTTGTAAAATAAAACCCCAATAAAGTTCACAAATATCCTACACGTTTGGTCACACTGCTAATAATTTTTTTTTGGGTGGTTTGCCTTCGTTGTTTGCCCTTGCTGTTCAAAATTGTTCAAAATATTAAAAACCTTTCGAAAATAATTCAAAATATTAAAATATGGAAATTGTAACGAATATATTTTAAAAACTAAGAATCCATTCCAAAATCCAAATATATATTTTTGTAGGGCGTTCAAAAAGATGCAAATTTACTTGCTTACTTTGGTTATTGTCCATATATAGCTGATATTTTAGTTTTCAATATAAAAGCATTATACAATTTAAAAACAAAAGAAATTTCAATCTTCTTGAAATTGATAAGACGATTGCTCAAAAACAATAACAGCTTTGTGCAATAACAGCTTTTTGCAAATGATAGATCTAGAAACTGGATTTCCTACTGAATATTTTGTTGCTTTTATCTATATTTTATAGTTTAGAAGATATTTTCTGTGAAAGTAGGCAAAGCGAAGCAAAATTTCGCTGAGACGAAATATTGACGCCCCCCTCCCCTCCCAAATGAAATATCGAAAATAAAGTATCTCTATCTAATAGTATCTAGATGCTTTTAATGTGGTATTATATACTGCTTTTAATGGAGTTATTTTAATTTTAACCGTAACTAACCGCACACTGTACCCTTCCACAAAGAACGCTGAGCGTAATGTTAGAGAATAATATGTACACACTCTCTATGTCGGGCCAACGGCCGTACCGTGCTGAAAACACCGGTTCTCGTTAGATCACCGAAGTGAAGCAGCATCGGGCGCGGTTAGTACTTGGTGGGTGACCACCTCGGAACGCCGCGTGCTGTTGGCCATCTCGGGTGCGGTATCCCCGTGGTTTGCGCGCTAGATTTGCACGCTGCCACAAATGCCGCCGTGTTCATGCGGAGTACGATCACGTTAAACATGTGGGTCCGTAAGTCCTTCCGAGAGGTTGGTGGTAGGGGAAGGAGGGTACGGTCCCTGTGGATGCCTCCCCCACTGGGTTCCGGTCTAAATTGGGTGGCACTTCCCGGCCGTCCATACAGTTACCTTACACCTTTCTGGTAGGTCGGACGGTCTGGGTCTCAACAACAACAACACTCTCTATGTCATCGTAAATTGCTCTTCATGTTCATCATTCAGCCTTTTTTTCCGTTTTATAAATTTACAATAGCATCATCTATCAAATCTCGATTTTCATAACCTCTTACTCATCCATCACAAGCTCATCCATCCACTGTTCATTAAAGCTTCGTTAACTAGGGAGATTCCAAGTAAAACTTAAACTATTTTCTTTTTTATGTGAAACATATTAAGACGCTGGGTACGGAGTAAATCATGAAAGAAATGTGACAGGGATGAAACAAAAGTGTGTAACTGAAGTGCCACCATATTGTTACGAATACCATAACAGGAACACATTTCTATAATTTGAAGGGCCAGTCCTGTGGCCTTGGCGACAAATTCGGTTACCTTTGTTGAATTGGACAAAATGCAGCCATTTTGGCGACCTTTTGAGAGTTCTGAAAACTTCCCAAATTTTGTAGATTGGGTAAGAATTTTAAGAGTTACATGCCTTTTTCAGAACTTGGGTATGTAAGCTCGTCATCGCTTAGTTGGGTGGTTGACGTGATACGAGTAAAAGTGAATTGTGGATACATTAGTGTCTGCGTTAATGCTACGGGGATGAGGTGAAACGTTTCAATACGGTTATGTACGTTTTCAATATTTATCTGCTCGACTCTCAAAACTATTTTCATCCTCTTTAGTCTCTCAACAATCACCGAATCATGGAGTTAGAAAGAAGGAGATGTAACTCCTATGGACAAAACGCTTGAAAATGCTATAATAGTTTGAGAATTATATCTAGGTGTCGCTAGTGTTAGTAAAGTAGCTGCTATTGTTAGTTGGCACAACAGAAAGGCGTAGTATTTAGTATATGTATTTTTGATTATTTTTAAATTAAGGGTTTCCTAATCAGGAGTATAATTAACCAGTATTTTTTCATAGCTGTAGAATAGAGTACAGAATATATGAAGATAAGATTAAACTGAAAGGTAAAATAATTTTGAATAATCAGGGATATTCTTTATTGCTTCAGTTCTACTTTACATTGCGCTACTAATTTATTTTTACAAAATGGGCAGTTTAAATACATCTTTTAGACCTTTTTCCATAGAAATGCAAAATTGGCAGTTTAAATAACTATGTTAGGCCTGTCGCCATAGAAATGCATATAGTGCCGGACTACGTATCTTTTCCTAGAGCCACCTGAATGATTGTCTCAAACGATATTGGCGTTTTCTTAATATGAAGTTTTAATTCCTTACTTTCACCTTCATGCACCACATACTGTTTAGGAATAAGGAGTATTATGTCCCTATAAAATTTATAGACAACACCACCTATGTATAATTTACCTCGGTGGTGTTGCCATCGTAAATTGTTTTTCGATCCTCATTATTACTCCCAGCTTCTTTTCCGTTTTATAAATTTACAATCGCATCATCGATCAAATCTGAAGATTCTGAGCTAAGTTTAAAAGTTTTTATTTATTTCTTTTCTATGGTATTGTTAAGTCGTCATTGTTGCCCCAATCATAGTTTTCCCAATATTTGGAAATTGCTGAAATTTCATTCTGTGTTTCAGCTACTTAGAATAAGTGACGTGATTAATATTTATCCTCCCGACTCTTAAAGCAATTTTAATTCTCTTCGATATAGTGATGTAGAAATGGTGTCTAAAAAGCGGTGACGAAGCACCCCTGATAATGCGTGATCTTAGATCACCGAGATCCGCTTAATCAAGACTCTAACGAGTAATCTTTGTAATTTTCCGACGTGTTTTCGTCTTTCTAGACTTGTAAATGAGCCCGGTGTCTTAAGGGGATGGTGGACGTTGAAATGAGCAAATATCGACTAAAAAAAGTGTTAATATATAACATTATTTTACATATTTAACATTTGCTTACGGGTGGGACAGCGTCCATCCCAAACGAAGAACCAACCTCTCAAAAAGACAGGTATTTGACATACCCTATCCCAAACAGTTTGACCCCCTTTGCAGGCATTGGCGTCCATGGAAATCGCTGACAGAAATATTGCACCTGCTGCAACAGGTGCAATGCTTCTATCGGTGCGAATTCCATGCGATTTCCATGGACGCCAATGCCTGCAAAGGGGGATCGAACTGTTTGGGATAGGGTATGTCAAATACATGTCTTTTTGGTAGGTTCTTCGTTTGGGATGGACGCTGTCCCACCCGTAAGCAAAAGGTTGAATGCATTTTTTTCAAAACGAAAATTTCAAAGGTTTTACATTTTTAAAATGCTCCATGCGTCTTAATTTTTGTCTGAGATGCATGAAATGTGGCAAGAAGGCACCTCTCACGCTTTTTAATGAAACTGGGTATGCATTTTATAATTGAACTTTACTAAGGTAATTAAAAGTGAATAAGAATCTAATTAGATGATGAAAATTAAGTTTTAATGCAGAAAAATATTTTTAAAAAATTAACCTTCTAAGAGATTTAAAAATGAAAACCCAAATTTGTTCATAATGTGTTTTTGAGTGAACATAATGTAAAATTAATCAAAATTGTGAACAAATGGCATGCAAGGAGCATTTTCAAATTCTCGTTAAAAAAATTAAATAAAAAAAAATACAAAATGATAACAAAATTGAAAAAAAAATAATGGTATTGTATATAGTAATGTTAAGAGTAATATTTATACAAATTTTCACGTTTCTAAGTCAATAAATAAATAAAAAAAGTTTCAACGTCCACAGTTCCCTTAAGAAAGCTTAATATTTGCACACTTTATATCCACTGCGAGACAGAAGCTAACTGAGACGGATATTCGATTTTGCTCCAGGGGCGAAAAAATTTAGGGTTCTATGAAAAGTCTTTGCAGACTTTCCTAAAGTCCTCTGATGGCATAGAAGCTGAATCTTTCCACAGTTGTATTATCGAACGCAGATCAGGTCAGAACCTAACAGAGCCAGATTTTTAATTTCCTTTGGCGTGGGCAGAAAATGGGAATTTTTCGAAAAATCTTTCCTCACTCTGCAGAATCTCATCCCTCTGATGGGTAACTCCTAAAGGCTGATTTTTGTGCACTTATAGCATCAACCAAGAGATACAACCTAATGCAGCCGGGTTTTCAATACCTCACCCGGGGGGGGGGGATGAGGGGGGTGGGGCGGAGAAAATATGATTCTTTTAAATCCAGTTTCTAGATAAATAATTTGTTTTTGCAAATCTCTTATAGTTTTGGGGAATCGTCCCGCCAAGTTGAAGAAGATTGAAAAATTTTTCGTTTTTAAAGTTTTAAATGCTTATAATCTTGAAAACTAAAAATGCTAGCTACAAACTATAAGAAATAATTCGTAGCTTTTTAAAAGCCCCATGAGGATATATATTTGGATTTTGGATCATGTTCTTAGTTTGTGAAATATATTGGTTATAATTTCGATATTTTTATATTTTGAACTATTTTTAATGAAGTTGTTCTAATGTCGATATTTTAATACTTTGTTTTGAAAATGTCTAAAGACAAACCACCCACAAAGAAATGTTATTCACGCAAAACCGTTCCAGCTCAATCACACTGGAGCCCCTGGCGATTTTTTTTAAGCGTGTTGGTTTCCGCTTATAGTTTTGCTGAGCAAAACGGATTGGGCGAGCGTTCGTATTTAACGAGCAAGATATTTTGTCCCTGGTTGCAGTTTAAAACCGGATTCTACTGTATACCCGCAATTTTATGAACACCGATCTTCCCCAACAGCCTTAAAGGGAACTCGCCAAATGTAAACAAGCGAAAGCCAGCAGTTCAAACACCTCTTTAATTAGGCAGTTTTCCGATGTTTCGCAACAACTCCACTCGAGCACAACATTGAATCTCCGAACACGTGGAACAGGTAACAAAAGAGGCTTTTGAACGAGTTGGGAGTGAAGGCCACTGTTTACATCGGAGGTTCCGACTGACCTTCGAACTAATCATGTGATCCGTATTCCGTACGCAAGGACAGGGAGTCACGTGACATAGAGGTTGAGGAAGATGAAGGCAAGACGACCTTTTATGGAGCCTGTAATACTTAATTATACTCAAAATTAGTAGCCCTAACCAGCATTTCATAGGAATAACAAGAAACTAATGGAGAAGGCAACACATAGGGAAACACACTTTATGTGCACTTCTTTTTTGCCGGAACTGTTAAGCGTTATTATTCTCTTTAACATACTTATTCCGAATTTTCAGAAAACCGGAAATCATCACCAGAACCTTATGGAAATCCTTAATGAAAGCACACGATATTCGATGCTGAATCCATATCAGTCACCGTCTAAGCTTTATATATAGTCATCCTGAGACATGGATGTTTCTCTGACATTTTCGAACCGGAAGTTAAAAAAATCCGGAAGTGGAAATCTTTAATGAATCCCCGGATGCTTCCGGAATTTAATAATGAATTCATTCATATCAGTCATCTAAGCACTTATCTATAGCCAATCTTGAAAAATAGACATTTCGTGAGAATTTTTTGAACCGGAAGTTTAAAGAAACTGGAAGTGAAATTATTTAGTAAACCCCATACCCCCCCTCCACAATTTGATGCTGAATCCGTCATACTGTAATACTACATATAGCAGATTCCATGCAAGGTTCTAAGGAAAATGTAAAATTTTGAATCGGCAGTGACATCGGCAGAACCGGAAATGACCTCCAGAAGCCGTAACCCTTATAAAGTCCCTTTACTTCCTCCAAAGTTTATTGCTGAATCCATATTAGTCATTATCTAGGCTCTATCTATAACCAATCTTGAGAAATAGATATTTCAAGGAAATACATCTCTCTTTCTCTCTCTCTCTCTACCTTGTTTCTCTTTCTTTCTCTCTCTCTTTTTTTCTTTCTTTAAAGTTTCATCTCGTGGAAAAAAGCCTTATTTTCGTATTCATATTAGAATCTAAATATATTGTTCGCACAAATCGAAAAATCATTTCTTTTAATCTAATCTAAAATTTCGTTTATCTAACTTAATTAAAAAAAAATTCTCCCAATTTAATCCAATAAATCTCGTTATTTCTTCAATGGTTCAGTATATTGAGTTTAATGGCACAAAATGACACCCATAATTATTTAAAATGACACTGAATGTGTACTTTTAATTCAATTTTCCAAGGTGCCGTAATGAAAATGTCGTTGTTGTTGTTGAGACCCAGACCGTCTGACCTACCAGAAAGGTGTAAGGTAACTGTATGGACGGCCGGGAAGTGCCACCCAATTTAGACCGGAACCCAGTGGGGGAGGCATCCACAGGGACCGTACCCTCCTTCCCCTACCACCAACCTCTCGGAAGGACTTACGGACCCACATGTTTAACGTGATCGTACTCCGCATGAACACGGCGGCATTTGTGGCAGCGTGCAAATCTAGCGCGCAAACCACGGGGATACCGCACCCGAGATGGCCAACAGCGCGCGGTGTTCCGAGGTGGTCACCCACCAAGTACTAACCGCGCCCGATGCTGCTTGACTTCGGTGATCTAACGAGAACCGGTGTTTTCAGCACGGTACGGCCGTTGGCCCGCCGTAATGAAAATGTGAAAATCTAAAATATCTCGAGAACGGCTAGCCTTAGTGCAATGGGGCTGGACTTATTCTTTTCATCATTAAACATTACGCATAAAACAAGGATTTAATTGATAAATTTGAGCATACGTAGCTTTTTATTTTAAATTTTGATGATTTTTGAGGACCATTTCGCAATAAAAGACAGGTTATGGTTCCTTGCATATTACCATAAGCTAATCAGCACCAGAGTAACCCACAAGAGATTTATCTGCCAGATTTGGTAAAATTTGATCTCTTAGTTTATCAGTTGAAGTGGATAGAGGCAATTTTTGCGGGTCATTTCGCAAAAAAAAAGGCGGGATATTTTATCTCGAATCGTACCAAAATCTAATAAGCACCTGGGTCACGCACAACTGACTTACCTACCAAATTTTATGAAATCTGGTCTATTAGTTCTTGGGTTAGAGGGGATACATACATTGCACAGACAGACAGACAGACACACACACAGACAGACAAACGTCACACTTAAAATATTAGTTTCGTATTCTAGAGGGCTCGAAACCTGTAGTTCCGTCGAAAACTCGAGTTGCGATTTTCGGCATGATTCAATTCTTTCTCTATACATTACCATATATTGCAGGGAAAGTAAAAATCTGATGTAGGCAGAACATGACTTTCTCTGCAGACTCAAATTCATATTTTCTTTATTTCTTTAATAATTCATTAGATTGACTTTAATTGCAACCAATAACACTAAATTTGCATTTTTAATTCGATTTTTGTTTTTATTTGGTAACTGGATATTTTTCCGAAATCGGCGTAACAAAAATGGAAGAAATCTCAAATATCTTGAGAACGGTTAGTCCAAAAGTATAATGGAATGTGTTATATTCTTTTCCTCGTCAAAAATTGCGTGTAAAACAAGAATTTAATTGATACATTTGAGCATACACTACTTAATCTTTTCTTTTAGATTTTCACGATTTTAGCGGGCCATTTCGTAAAAAAAGCAGGTTGTTCTTTTCCGAATCGTACCAAAATCTAATCAGTACCAGAGTCTCCCACAAGTAACTTATCTACCGAATTTTGTGAAATTTGGTCAATTAGTATTTGAGCTGTAGTGGATACATGGAATTTTTACTACCATTTCTCAAAAAAAGGCGGGTTCTATTTTTACGAATCGTACCAAAAACTAATCAGCATCAGAGTCTCACCCAAGTGACGCACCTATCAAATTTTATGAAATTCGGTCCATTAGTTTTTTAGTTAGAGTGGATACATACATTGCACAGACAGACAGACAGACAGCGACACACACACAGACAGATACACACACAGACAGACACACCCGCAGACACACACACAGACTTCACGCTAAAAATAGTTCTTTCGTATTCTAGAGGTCTCGAAACGTGTAGATCCGCCGAAAACTCGAATTGCGATTTTCGGTTTTGATTCCAATACATTCCCTATACATTACCATGTATTGCAGGGAAAGTAAAAACCTGATGTGTGGGCAGCACATGACTTTCCCTGCAGACTTATATCCACGTTTTCTTTACTTTAATTAAATTGAATTCACTTTTAATTCACTTTTCGTTCTCATTTGGTAACTTATTTTAAAGGTGGCGCAGAGAAAATACGAAAAAACTAAAATATCTCGAAAACGGCAAATCCAAGTGTAATGGGGATGGTTTTATTCTTTTCTTCGTAAAAAATTACGTATAAAACAAGCATTTAATGGATATATTTGAGAATACGTAATTTTTTAATTTAGATTTTGACGATTTTAGCGAGCCATTTTTAACAAAAGGCAGGTTATTTTTTTCCGAATCATACCAAAATCTAGTCAGAACCAGAGTAACCCACAAGCGACTTATCTGCCAAATTTTGTGAAATTCGGCCTGTTAGTTTTTCAACTAGAGTATATACAAGCAATTTTTACTGGTCATTTCGCAAAAAAAAGGCGGATTCTTTTATAACGAATTGTACTAAAAACTAATCAGCACCAGGGTCACACCGAAGTTTTACCAAGGTCACACCAAAGGAACCCAGGGTCACACCAAGGAAGCACCAGGGTCACACCACATTTTATGAAATTCGGTCCATTAGGTTTTAAGTTATAGTGGATACATACATTGCACAGACAGACAGGCAGACACACACACTCACGTCACGCTGAAAATAATTTTTACTTTCCCTGCAATACATGGTAATGTATATGGAAAGTATTGGAATCATGTCGAAAATCGCAACTCGAGTTTTCGACGGATCTACACGTTTCGAGACCTCTAGAATGCGAAAAAACTATTTTTAGCTTTAAACTATTTTGTGACGTTTGTGTGTGTGTCTGTCTGTGTGCTTCTGTCTGTCTGTCTGTGCAATGTATGTATCCACTCTAACTAAAAAACTAATGGACCGAATTTCAGAAAATTCGGTAGGTAAGTCACTTGGATGTGACCCTGGTGCTGATTAGTGTTTGGTATAATTCGTAAAAACAGAACCCGTCTTTTTTTGCGAAATGGTCCGTAAAAATTTGATTTATCCGTTCTAGCTGAAATACTATAATTGACCAAATTTCACAAAATTTGGTAGATAAGTTACTTGTTGTATACTCTGGTGCTGATTAGAATTTGGTACAATTCGGAAAAGAAGAACCCGCCTTTTTTACGAAATGGCCCGCAAAAATTTCATGTATCCTCTGTAGCTAAAATATTAATTGAGCAAATTTCACAAAATTTGGTAGATAAGTTACTTGTTATATACTCTGGTGCTGATTAGATTTTGGTACGATTCGGAAAAGAACAACCTGCCTTTTTTTACGAAATGGCCCGCAAAAATCTAAAAGAAAAGACTAAGTAGTGTATGCTCAAATTTATCAAGTAAATTCTTGTTCTATACGCAATTTTTGAAGAGGAAAATATATTACACACTCCATTATACTTTAGGACTAACCGTTCTCAAGATATTTGAGATTTCTTGCATTTTTATTACGCCGATTTCGGAAAAATGTCCAATTACCAAATAAAAACAAAAATCGAATTAAAAATGCAAATTTAGTGTTATTTGGTTCAATTAAATAGAATCTAATGAATTATTAAAGAAATAAAGAAAATATGAATTTGAGTTTGCAGGGAAAGTCATGTGCTGACCACGTCAGATATTTTCGTATTCTAGAGGTCCCGAAACATCTAGATCCGTCGAAAACTCGAGTTGCGATTTTCGGCATAATTCCAATACTTTCCCTATACAATACCATGTATTGCAGGGATTTTAAACAAAATCTGATGTGAGCAGCACATGACTTTCTCTGCAGATTCAATTTCAGTTTCTCTTTATTTTATTAATAATTTATTAAATTGAGCTTAATTGCACTAAATAACACGTATATGAATTGAAATGACACTAATTTGCATTTTTAATTCAGCTTTCGTTTTCATTTGGTAACTTGACTTATTCTCCAAACCGACGTAGCAAAAATGTGAAATAACTAAAATATCTCGAGAACGGCTAGTCCTAGAGTAATGTGGCTGTTTTTTATTCTTTACATCGGCAAAAGTTATATGTAAACAAGCATTTAATTGATATGTTTGAGCATAAGTAGTCTTTTAGTTCAGATTTTGATGATTTTTGAGGGCTATTTCACACAAAAAAACTTATTTTTTCCGAATCGTACCAAAATCGAATCAGCATCAGGGTAACCCACAAGCGACTTATCTAAATAAATTGTGAAATTCGGTCCATTAGTTTTTCAGCTAGAGTAGATAAAGCAGTTTTTGCGGACCATTTCACAAAAAAGAGGCGGGTTCTTTTATCCCGAATCATATTAAAAACTAATCAGCACCAGGGTCATACACACGTGACTTAGCAACCAAATTGTATCCAATTCGGTCCATTTGTTTTTGAGTTAGCGTAGATATATAGATTGCACAGACAGACAGACATACACACATACAGACGCCACGCTAAAAGTAGTTTTTGTGTTCTAGAGATCACAAAACGTGTAGATCCGTCAAAAACTCGACTTGCGATTTTCGGCATGATTCCGATACTTTCCCTATACATTACCATGTATTGCAGGGAAAGTAAAAATTTGGTGTGGGCAGCATATGACTTTCTCTGCAGACTTATATTCGCGTTCTCTTTATTTTAATTAAATTTAATTCACTTTTAATTCAATTTTCGTTCTCATTTGGTAACTGGACTTATTTTCAAAGGTGTCGTAGAGGAATACGAAAAAACTAAAATATCTCAAGAACGGCTAGTCCTAGTGTAATGGGATTAGTCTTATTATTTTCTTCGTTAAAAGTTACGTATAAAACAAGCATTTAATGGATATATTTGAGCATACGTAGTTTTTTATTTTAGATTTTGACGATTTTTGCGGGCCATTTTGCAAAAAAAGCAGGTTATTTTTTTTCCGAATCGTACCAAAATCTAATCAGCACCAGGGTAACTCACAAGTGACTTATTTACCGAATTTTGTAAAATTCGGTCCTTTAGTTTCTCAGCTAGATTGGATACAGGCAATTTTTGCTGGCCATTTCGCAAAAAAAGGCGGATTCTTTTATCCCGAATGGTACTAAAAACTATTCAGCACCAGAGTCACACCCAAGTGACTTACCTACCAAATTTTATGAAATTTGGTCTAGTAGTTTTTGAGTTATAGTGGATACATAAATTGCACAGGCAGGCAGACAGACACACAGACATACACACACAGACACCCCTCTAAAAATAATGTTTTCGTATTCTAGAGGTCCCGAAACGAGTAGATCCGTCGAAAAGTCGAGTTGCGATTTTCGGCATGATTTCAATACTTTCCCTATATATACATTACCATGTATTGCAGGGAAAGTAATATGTCTGATATGATTGTATTCAAAACAACAGACGATATTCCGATATATTTTTTAGGGTTTATTTGTGCCATCTAACTGAAAAAAAAAATTCTACTATTACGTCAATACCACCGTACATTATATGATTCTAAACTTTTATGTATCCTACCCTGCAGGTTTCCGCCAAAACCTCGAACTATACGCATGCAACGTCTTCCTTGAAATTACCCTGTTGTGTTATTCTTATTTATTAAGGAAAAATTCCGTTAAAGCACACGCCGTGTAGAAAGACAAACATTTGTTATCCTTTGAATCCAGGAAGATGTTTTCTGCGCGTGTACGTGTAATATACGGTCGTTGTTTTATATTTATCTATTATTCTGTAAAGATAACGACGTTTACAAACCCCAATGCCACCAATAATTCATTCGAGAACTTTTACACTTTACTTTAACCCTATCGGTCACCTCAACATCATCAGGTTTTTTTTTAACACTTTACAACAAAGTTGAAAAGTGTTTATGACTTTGTTCATTCTGTCTGTCTGTCCGTTAGCACGATAACTGCCGTAAAAATGATTTAATCAAAATGAAATTTTAGTATGTTGTTCAGACGGTCTGTAGGACCTATGGGAATATAAATGAATAATATTACCCAATTAGTTTTGGATTGAACCCGGGTCGAAAAAATGAAATACATTGAGCCCTATCGGACCTAATTTTTCAAACATTTTTTAAGCGGATTTAAAATTCACAAATTGCTTCGAAAATTTTAGATAATATTCAAATTGTTCCATAAAATATATAAAAAAAAATTCAGCGAAATATATTCAGTAGTTTTTTAAATAAAAATTAAAATAATAATTACACCTCTTATATGAAACGATCACGTGACCATGATATGAAACGATCACATGACCCACTTCAAAATGATATATGGCATCTATCTTGTTTCAAAATCGTGATTTTTGTATCCGTCCTAAAACTACTTTATTTTTGCTTAAATTCTGTGCATCTACATACTGAAACAACGCAATGACAATATATTTGAGTTTAAATGCTCATCTAAATTTGATTATTTCTACAACTAAGCCTATTTTTCACCTATGTAAAATGTAAACAGCAAAATATATCGAATGAGTTGTATTAGAATTCCTGTATTTTTTTAACACAAAATAATTTAGTCCATGGAGTCTGCATGGCTGATATGAATGAAATATTACTTGATTTCATAAAGAGAAAGACGATTTTCTTCGATGAAGTTTCAAGCATAGAGTTTAATTTTTTGTAGCTCCATGGTCTTAAACAAAATGTTTAAATAAAATTTCTTCGATGAAGTTTCAAGCATAGAGTTTAATTTTTTGTAGCTCCATGGTCTTAAACAAAATGTTTAAATAAAATAAATTATTATAGTATTGTGATGAATGAAATGAATGGGAGAAAGTTATGAATGAAATCCTGTTTTTACAGAGAGATCCAGGCGTGTTATTTTTTCTATGACGTCATTTGAATTAATTTCAGTTGTTTTCGATGAAGTTTTCAAATATAATAAATTATTGTAGTATTATGATAATTCTAAAACTATTACCGAGGAATGTATAACATTTTAGAGATGTTTAAATCAGGCAATTTATATTTCAATGCCGTCATTTGAATGAAGTTCATTTTTTTCTATGAAGGTTTAAGTTTTCAAATATAATAAATTAATGCAGTATTGTGATAAGTTTCAAAATATTACCGAGGAATGTATTGCATTTTAGACTTGTTTAAATAAAATTGCATTGAAGTTGGAAAGTGTTTCGTAATCAATGCTTTAAGCATGATTGATCTTTTTTGTTTAACATGATGTAGCATACAATTTGTGGAGTACGAAAAAAAAATTTATGCAGAACGAAACTGGAAGTATTACAGGTTGAACAAGAAAGGTCAATCATGCATAAGCATTGATTATGAAACCCTTTCCAACTGAAATGCAATTTTATTTAGACATCTCTAAAATGTGATACATTCAGCGGTGATATTTTTCACACTTTCCAACATAGTTGAAAAGTGTTTATGACTTTGGTCATTCTGTCTGTCTGTCTGTCTGTCCGTTTGCACGATAACTGCCTTAAAATGACTTTATCAAAATTAAATTTTAGTATGTTGTTCAGGCGGCCTGTGGGATATACGGGAATGTAAATGAATAGTATCACCCAATTAGTTTTGGATTGAACCCGGGTTGAAAAAGTGAAACGCAGTACGCCCTTTGGGTCCTAATTTTTCAAACATTTTTTAAGGGAAGTTAAAATTTACAAATTGCTTTGAAAATTTTAAGAAATATTTAAATTATCCTATTAAATATATAACAAAAATTTTGAGCAAAATATGTTCGGTAGTTTTTAAAATAAAAATTAATTGAATAATTACACCCATGTAATATGAAGAGATCACGTGACCCACTTAAAAATAAATATGGAATCCATCTTTTTTCCCAAAATAAAAATCGTGATTTTAAAATTTTTTTTAAATTTATATTTAGTATTGCATCCGCCCTAAAACCTCTTTATATTTGCGTATTTTCAGTGCATCTATATTCTGCGTCAAAGCAATTACAATATTTTTGAGTTTAAATGATCATCAAACTTTGATTATTCCTACAACGAAGCCTAGTCTTAATGAATGCAGAATGTAAACACATCAAGCTGTAAGATGACTTGTATAAGAATTGCTGAAAAAATTTAACGCAAAATTATTTAGCTCTGGAGTCTGGAATATAGGTGATAAAAATGATATATTCATTAATTTTACATTGAGAAGCAGACGATTTTATAGCATTTCCTTTTTCGATGAAGTTTTAAACATGGAGTTAGAAAGTACTTTTACCTCCATAGTTTTAAGTTAAGTAAAATAAATTATTGTAATACTGTGATAATTTAAAAAATATCACCGCTAAATGTATTGCATTTTAGAGATGTTTAAATAAAATTGCATTGAAATTGGAAAGTGTTTCATAATCAATGATTTATATATGATTGATTTTTCTTGTATAAATTATCGCAGTACTACAGTAATTCATTTTACTTGAAAACTTAAAACTTCATCGAAATATATATCATCTGCTTCTCTATGTAAAATCAATTAATATTTCATTCATATAACATATATTCCAGACTCCAGAGCTAAATAATTTTGCGTGAAAAAAAGCAGCAATTCTTATACAACTCACCTTACAGTCGCTTGATTTGTTTACATTCTGCATAAGTTAAATTGATGCTTCGTTGTAGAAATAATCAAAGTTTTCTGATCATTTAAAATAAAAAATTATTATAATTGCTTAGGCGCGGAATTTAGATACACAGATAATACGCAAAAATAAAGCGGTTTTGTGGTTTTATGATGAATGCAACTCTAAATATAAACTTAGAAGATCCTTAAATGTTACGATCTTTACACACGAAAAAAAATTGGATGCCATATTTAATTTTACATCGAGTCACGTGATCTCTTCATATATCATGTGTTGTTGAGACCCAGACCGTCCGACCTACCAGAAAGGTGTAAGGTAACTGCTTGGACGGCCGGGAAGTGCCACCCAATTTAGACCGGAACCCAGTGGGGGAGGCATCCACAGGGACCGTACCCTCCTTCCCCTACCACCAACCTCTCGGAAGGACTTACGGACCCACATGTTTAACGTGATCGTACTCCGCGTGAACACGGCGGCAGTTTTTGGCAGTGGCTGGAATCGAACCCGGGCCTACCGAGTGCAACTCCAGCGCGCTAACCAATGGGCTACCGCGCCCTCCATATATCATGTGTTGTTGTTGAAACCCAGACCGTCCGACCTACCAGAAAGGTGTAAGGTAACAGTTCGGACGGTCGGGAAGTGCCTCCTAATTTGGACCGGAACCCAGTGGGGGAGGCATCCACAGGGACCGTACCCTCCTTCCCCTACCACCAACCTCTCGGAAGGACTTACGGACCCACATGTTTAACGTGATCGTACTCCGCGTGAACACGGCGGCAGTTTTGGCAGTGGCTGGAATCGAACTCGGGCCTACCGAGTGCAACTCCAGCGCGCTAACCAATGGGCTACCGCGCCCTCCATATATCATGTGTGTAATATATCATGTAATATGTAATGTAATATATCATGTAATATGTATGTGTAATATATCATATCCATATATCATGTGTGTAATTATTATCTCAATTTTTATTTAAAAAAAACTATCTAACTTATTTTGCTGAAAATTTTTCTCTCACATTGTATGTGATAATTTGAATATTTCCTAAAATTTTCGAAACAATTTGTTAACTTTTAATCAGCTGTAAAAATATTTGAAAAATAAAATCCCATAGGGTGCAATGTATTTCATTTTTTTAACCCGGGTTCAATCAAAACCTATTGGGTGATATTAATCATCTTTATACTCAAACACCCCACAAACCGTCTCAACAACATACTAAAATGCCATTTCGATAAAATCATTTTTTACGGAGAATATCCTGCGAACGGACAGACCAAACAGACAGACAAACAGACAGACAGAATGACCAAAGTCATAAACACTTTTCAACTATGTTGGAAAGTGTTAAAAAGGATATGGGCCTTTTCTACTTCTATACTTTTCGAATTTTATTTTAATATCTAATAAATTTTCAATTTCATAGATTTTCAACGTTTCCGGAGTCTTGGGTAGCTGCACATAGAAGAGCGACATCGGAATTTTCTTCGTTTGAGGTTTCCTGGATAACTGAGGGGCACTAAGAATATTAAAGTTGTTGCTTTCAAGTTCAGACTTTATTAACTCTGGATTGGTGTTGACCGGAAGGCCCCCTAATCACGACTTTTAGCGGTTTTTCGTTATTAAGTATGTTTTGCACTGCATATTATCTTCTCTTAATTTTCATTGGGTAGCTATATTTCTCACAATAATCGACATCAATTTTGAAAAAGTCACCTTTAAGCTTTTTCTTAAACTTTTGCTTACGGGTGGGACAGCGTCCATCCCAAACGAAGCACCTCTCTAAAAGACAGGTATTTGACATACCCTATCCCAAACAGTTTGATCCCTGTTGCAGGCATTGGCGTCCATGGACGTCAATCCCTGCAAAGGGGGCGTCCATGGAAGCCACTGCTTGCAAAGGGGGATCGAACTGTTTGGGATAGGGTATGTCAAATACCTGTCTTTTAGAGAGGTTCTTCGTTTGGGATTGATGCTATCCCACCCCTAAGCTAAAGGTGAAGGGAGGTGGCTAAAGTTTTGAGATGTCCTAAGTAAATGCGCAATCCTTGATGGTGGGCGCTGCTCTTTGGCGGAAGCCTCACTAGTATCTATAGCTTAGCAGTGCTAGGAGAATCTACATCAATTTCTAAGACTGGTTTGATAACCGAAATCGGTTTAGGGAATTGTGCACGTGTGTTTGGCACGTTGTACACGGCGTGTTGTGCACGTGCGGTTTTAGAAGCTTTTTGAAAACCATCTTCATCAGAAATCCTGGGTTGTTTTTCCTAGGTTTGATCAGTACGTCGGTTTTAACAACTAAGTCAATCGAGGCGGCGGTGCTTGGTAATGGGGGAAAGTGCTGAGAAAAAAAAAAGAATACTCCCGTGAGCAGGACTCATGCGGGGATCACCTAGTTTTGCATCCATCCTTCTGAACTTTAAGTAATTCGTCAAGCAAGTTCCATTTGAGCTGCTTTCGCTTGGATTTGATACATATTCCGGATATTGTTTTTCCTCCTGCAGAACTCGTGTCTTTTGACAAATTCAATAATATCCTCTTGTTGGCCTATTGCGCATCATATAACTTCCTAGTAAAACTACCAGCACCGGTGATTAGCGGCGATCTCAGAAACTCCTCCTATAAGCTAAAAGCGTCGGAAAAGAGAACGTTACAAGCAGGCATGGAAAGTCAGAGCTCAGACGAAACACACCTATACCCTCGGAGGTCATGATCAGAGTGATTTCAAAATAATGACTTCAAAATAATCTTCGAAAACACTATAGATAACGAAAATATAGATTTTTAGACATATTGAATAATTTAAATGCATTATATACAAATGACACATCTACCAGTAATATATGAAACTACATTTCCTTTATAGAAATAACTTACGTATTTGCAATGAAAATTACCTCTATCCAGGTCGTTAATAATTTATAACTGCGAGATTACTAAACGTCCTGACCTGGTGTCACGAAAAATATTACAATGTTTGGTCCGCACTTTGGCTTTTAACGAGATTAAGTGAAGTATTTCAGAGCATTAAAAGACGCTAATTAGCCAAGCGCCGGAGAGGTAGTTATTTCAGAGCCAGAATAGAAGGATTAAAATAGTATTTTCGTAGACAGAGGGGAAATTTGTATCTAGAGAAATGCCTGACAGTGAGTTGATAATCCGTCTAATAAAAATAGTGCGGATATTTGGACATTTTATTACTTTATTGCTTATATTACTTTTTAAGGGGGGGGGGAATTCTTGAATAATATTGTTTATAATCTTTTATTTAACTTGATCTGACATTTGTTTGTTCGTTTGTCAGTGTGATTCAAATCTTTGAGGCCCTAACTAATAAAGTTCATTAATCAAGGAACATGAAATTTGGTATGTGGTTGCTTCAAAAATAAGAGCTTGCAATTCCGTCCCAGTAGCTCAACGGTAGAGCGTCGGCTGCCTGGTTCGATACAGGGTTCGATTCCCGATTGGGACTCAAGGTGCTTTACAATGGTACCCGAACCCTGTATTAATCAACCCTGTAGGTTAGTGCAAAAATGTCTGAGGGACACCTCCGACATCACTGGGAAAGGATCCCTCCTGCACTCAGGAGGCACCCAAGATCTACCATCCAGCCAAACGAACATTTATTTAGGTCTAAAAAGATAACAATCGATGAAAACTATTGTGGCTGATGAAAAATATTATGGTTAAACAGACAGTTTTACATTATATTTGAACTTGACAAGTACGTCCAGTTTTCAAAAATGGGAAAAGGGTTATTGTGAATATAGATAAGACTATCATTGAAAAATAAAATTTAGAGTGAGGTATATTAACATAATGAGAAATAGATTAAAATTAAAGAAAATAATAAAATTTTAAAAGTAAAATTTAGAAAATATATAAAAAGGAAAGTGGCCCTAGTACGACTAGCACGAATTCAGTGGATTCTGGGATATTGACCACCGATTTCAAATCGAGAGGATAACAACCACGCAGGATATTAACCTGGTGGATAAAAATAGCAACAGGTGGCTAACCTGGGATACAAATAACAGAAGGTGGTGAGTCAGATTGTCAGTTGCACGCCAATTTGACATTAGAAAATGGAGAATGCAGAGTCCACTTCCACAATTAGAACTTGCAATTTCGTCCCAGTAGCTCAACGGTGGAGCGTCGGCTACTCAGTTCGAAGATTCAGAGTTCGATTCTCGGTTGGGACAGCAAGGTTCTTTATATATGTCGCTGTCTTTCCATTTTAATTACTGTGATTTTTCAGTCTTATCGGGCCAGCCAGTTCCGGGCCCGCCATAAGACTTTACTCGTTTTAGGGAAATACCTCGAGAACCGGAACAAGCTAGATAATTCAAATCCTGTATGTTATTATTTTATACGGCATATGTTGATTTCTTGGATTTTGAACTTTATCGGACTACCCTGTCCTGGGCACGCCATAGGAATGTACTCATTTTGGGGGAATAACTCGAGAACCAGAGCAGCTTCGAAGTCCAAATTTAGTATATCTTTGCTTTTCGTCAGGTATTTTATTTCTTGGGATTTTGAACCTTATTAGGTTGAACGTCCTGGGCTTGCTACAAGAATGTACTTGTTTTTCGGGAATAACTCAAGATCCGAGTAACTAGAAAGATCATATTTGGCATATCATCAGTTTCCATGGTATATTTCAATTTTTGAATTTTAAACCTTACTATGCCAGCCCGTCCTGGTCCGTCATAGGAATGTACTCGCTTTATGGGAATAACTTCAGAACTTATTTTATTTCTACCTTTTACTTTTTTATTTTATTTGTTTATTTTCTCTGTAATATGTGATATATGAATTGGTAAATATTGTCAGAGTCGTCCATAGGGAGAGGGAGGATACCACTCGAGTGTGTGTGTGGTGGGGGGCGATAACACAATATTTTTCTTTGGAACAGAGAAAGACATGACAAATTAACAAAAATGGGAAAATCAAATATGGAGAGAAGGGCAGACGTGATAAATGTTTGTAGGGAGGCTAACAATTTATATATGCGGCTCTATTGTTGTAATAGGTCAAAATGCAGACTCTCCGATATTGATGTATTAGCACGTTTTGGGTATTCCTGAACATAAATAAACTGCTTTTGGCTAGCGTATGTGTGTCTGTTTATGGACACGGCACCTCTTGCGCAAAATGAAAGATTCAGATTAAATTTGGAACGATTATATCAATTGATAAATGTAAGATTCCCCATTGATTGTCAGCAAACAGAAAGAAATGGTGTAACCAGGGAAATGCTCTTCAACTTTCGAACATTTAATGGAAAAGATAATTATAAAATATAACTTTGTCAAAGAACTCATAGTCATTTTCTATTTTTTTTAAAAAGGTATTCTTTAAAAGATGCCCCCTTTCATAAGATAGTGTGTGTTTTCATATAAAATGGTAAAAGTCATAACATTATTTTAACTCATTTAAAAGATGAAACACTCTTGTCAATATTTTATAAGCATTTTTAACCAAATATTGATTGGCACAATTACAGGAGTTAAGACTGTTCTCTAGGTAATAGAAATGTAACTTTCTACAGTGAGAGCGATATAATTCACGAAATAATTCAGCGATTCAAATAAAACTTGATGTGATTATTTCCATTGGTAATTATAAGAAACCGGTTTAGCATTATTTTAATACAAAATAATTTTTTTTTTAATTTTTATGTATTGGACACATTTCTTTTGAAAAAAAATCTGATGTGGGCAGCACATGACTTTCCTTATATAATGAAATGAATTTACTACTTTTACAGTTAAAAAAAATGTTATTCTTATAGTAGATACTTATATTCTTTAAAAGATATTAAATTTTCTTCAATTAGTCGTCATTTTCATTGATTTAGCTTCATTTTTATCAATTTGGCGAGATTTTTGTTAATTTGGCAACAATTTAAAATGTCGCCAAGTTGGGGATATTCCGCCAAATTTGTCGCCAGAATCTCGCCAAGCGTTATGGACGGAGAAATAAGTTATTCTTACAGCAGATAAATGACTATTGGCGTTCAAATTCAAAAGTATTACTCAAAGTATCTTTTTTCATGAATGGAACGAGCTAGATCCACGAGAATAATGTCACCAAATTTATCGCATGGTATTACATATGAAAAGTTAACATGTTTCTCAATAGGAAATATATTTTTTTTATTTCATATAACTTTTTGATAATTTTTTTGAAAAATATGCAATATCTCGAGAACGGTTCATGTTAGAGTTCTAAAATTTATGTCAATCGTTTTCTAATAAAAAATTACATAAGAAATGTCTATTTGCGTAGCTTTATTAGCGATTTTGATTTTTTGACGATTTTTTCAAATTTCACTCAAAAATTTAGGAGGGTTCTGAACATTCGATTGCGTATAAAAACAATAGGTTTCCAGTGTTTACGGATTGTGATTTTTGTACCAAATTTCGTTCGAATCGGTCCATTCGTTCGTCAGTTATCGTCTCCACAGACTCACTGACACACACATATTTTCACAGACACACACACAGACATCACTTCAAAAATGTTTAATTCGTGATCAAGGATGCTTGAAACGTGCTCTCCCGTCGAAAACTCGAATTCGAATTTTCGACCCCGTCACAATATTTTTCCTTATACATTATGTATATAAGGAAAGTAATAAATTAAATTTTGTATTGTCCTTTAAAACTGGGATTCGAAGAGAAAATGTACCACATTTTGCTAATTGATAGGTTTAAACAAGTTGGTACTGATGATTGTACATAAACTTTTCAGTATCAAATTGGCATCAACTCTCTTCATCGTAATCACTTACTTAATTCTGTGCTGTAAACATAATTTTTCTTCGATGTACTATATGTAATAATAAAAGAAAATACGAATTTGACAAACAGATGGCGTTAAAGTCATTAAGAAATCATGTCCATGTTGTAGGTTTCACGAAAAGAGAACATTTACAATAAAATTTCAACTTTAAAGAAAATGGGGACATTTTACGATTTCTAATTGAGATTGTTGATCCGTATTCAAGCCCAACATCTGGAATTCTACAAATTCTATTATCAACACCATATGACCTACAGATTCAAATTCATCTTTGATTTATTCTATAACGCATTAATTTGAGTTTTGTTGTGCAAAACTAACGCATGAAAAGAGTGTTTATATGAAATGATATCGAATGTAGAGTTTTTGAGTCACCCCCCTTCTTATTGGACAATTTAGCGGCTCTTTAAAGTAGCACAAAGTCGCCAACATAAAGAAAAACTGAAGTATCTTGAACGGTTTTTTTAAGATAAATGAGAAAGATTTTTATATTTTGTCATAATAATTACGTATAAAACAAGTTTTTAATTAATACATCTAAATATATTTATTATTATTATTATATTTTTAGTTTTTGATGACTTTTACGGGGTTTTTCTAAAACCAATGACAGTTCTAATTTCCCCAGTTGCACCCAAATTAACACCATAGCAAGACATAAATGGATTGTCCACCAATTGTCATGAAATTGCGTCGAATAGATTTTACACTAAATGGATATGTAACATGGATTGCATATACTCAGACAGATAGACGCACACACAGAGATGTGGGTACTTAATTTTGACCACTTTGTTCAACAAACTGCCATTAAAACGTCATCAATCAATTTTAACTGTAATCTGTACCTCTATAGGCAAGGCAGACACGGGAAGTTATTTGGTAAGGATGAATAATTCAGAAATATTTCCCTTCGAATCCACACTGAGTAATGTTTCAGCCTGAACAATTAAAGAAGATTGAAATAATTAGTTATATGCGTAAGACCGTTAACGTTAAAATTGTTTAAATTCAAATGAAATATTAAAACTGAGATAAAATGATTTAAAATAAGCTTCGTTAATAACAGCATAAGTACGTGATTAAAAAATTACAATAAAGAAATACTGTCTCATTGAAAAATCGAGTCACTAGTTTCCAATAGTCCAGACTGCGCGCTACACAACTAATACTATTACCCTTTCTTCTAAATTTTACGTAGCCATCTCCTCCTTCAGGTTTCAGATCGAAGGGCAATTTCTAATTTTTACGGTCTCCGTAGTTCTCTGCTTGTTTATATGGACATTACCCTGTTGTAACCGTCGCTGAATTTAAACCATTGCTATAAACCGCAAGGTTTAAAAAATTCCAATTTTGGTGTATTTAATTGCAGCAGCACCACCCAGAGAAATTGTGAACCCCCTACAATTATTTGTCACGGTCCCCCACCCTCTCTCTATCTGATTTACCCTGTTTGTGAATTGTTCATATCTATCTTTCCCTGCCTCAGAAAACATATTGGGGGGTTCTGGTCTCCCTTGGAGCCTACCCCTGTACTCGAGTGGTGTCCGTCCCCTCTATGGGCTAACTTGACTGCTGGTTTCAGTTCATAGCCAATTAAGTTCTCAGGAGTCATTGTAAAATACATGCCTCAACTGGAAATCAAACCATTGATCTTGGGCTGGCTATACGACACATTTTCCATTGAACTACTGAGATGATTATTTTTCCTTCTATATATGAAATAGGCCCTACAAATTTATACAACGGTGCCATAAGCATACTGGTCGTGAGTTCAAGAGTCAAAATATACTTATAAACATCAGGTCACGGCGATTCATTATAAATAATAATCACTTTTCCTGGTGTAAATAAATGATTTACTTTTAAAAAATTGCCTATGGAGTGCTTTAATAATGAATAAATATAAGCTCATTTCCGAATGCTAGGAAATTCCATAATGCACTGTCGCAAAATATTATATTGCATTCCTGTTAACAAGATTATGTGATGCAATATTAAATGGATGCTAATTAGCCGACGGTATACAGGAAAGTAGTTTTTCTGCACCGGAAGCGGAATGTATTCATAGCCTAAGAGATAACATTTGTAACTGGATTAACCACTCATTTAGTACTGTTATTGCATTGTTAAGGTTGGAAAAAAATAATGCTAATTGAGAATTTTAGGCATTAAAAATAAATTTTCTATTAAGAATTTGAAATAGCTCTTGAGAAATAATAGTTTTAACAAATAGGTATTTGCCAAGGCAAATTGGTTAAAAATAAAAATGTGAATGAGGATAAAAATATACTTTCCCGTTGCAGTTTACTCATTTAGTTTCCGATTCCGGTTATTTTCTGCAAGTATTCCTCATTCCTGACTCCTGTGAGTTTTTATTTAACGAAACTGTTTTTTTTTTTTTTTTTTTTTTAAATATGTAACTGCACTGTTTTCTACTTTCATGATGCAGGTAGCTCATTTAAATTCCGAAACATGCTGTTTCTTGTACTACTGATCTAAACTAAAAAATAAATAAATAAAAATACGAAAACTTCAAAAACGGAATGAAAAAATGTTATTTATGGCAGCACCTGACTTTCCCTACAGATTCAAATTCAATTTTTTCTTTACGTTTATAATTTATTACGTTGAGTTTATTTACACAAAATAACACAAACAATTATTTATAATTAAACTGAATTTGAAACGTTAGTTCAATTTACGTTTTTATTTGACGAGTTTTTTATTTTAAATGTTGACGATTTTTGTGGGTTATTTCGCATAAAAGGCAGGTTATTTTTTTCTGAATCATACCAAAATCTAATCAGCACCAGGGTATCCCCACAAATGACATATATATACCAAATTTTATAAAATTTGGTCTATTAGTTTCTCAGCTAAAGTGGATAAATATATTGCACACACAGACACACACACATACACAAAAACATAATCCCCTCTCTTCCTCTCGCAGTCCCCTTTGTTTGTCTACCCTGCCGCCCTTCTTGTGCGGGCGCAGCAATAGCAAAGCAACAAAATTCGATGCATCAAAATTGGAACAGGCGTCACTTAAGAATAAACTTTTTAAATCTGGTGCATAAAAATCCGAGTAAACATTGTATAACAGTAAACTTAAAAAAAAAAACAAAAAAAAAAAAAAAAACAAAAAAAAAAAAACTAAGATTTAAAAAAAATCCCTCTCATCCCCTCTCACAGTCCCCCGATTATTAATTTTTAGAATAGAAGCTTAAATAAACAAGATATATCAATCATGAATAAAGCATTGAATATGAAACGCTTTCCAACTGAAATACAAATTTATTTAAACATCTATAAAATGCGATATATCCAGCTCTTATATATTTTAAATTATCCACAGTACTACAATCATTTATTATGTTTGAAAACTTAAAACTTCATCGAAAAAAAATGAACTTTATTCATATGACGTCATCGAAATATAAATCGTCTGGCTCTCTATGTAGAAGCAATGAATATTTCATTCATACACTTTTATTCTAGACCGCAGAGTTAAATAATTTTGCGTGAAAAAAAAATCAGCAATTTTTATACAACTCATTTTACAATCACTTGTTTACATTCTGAATTCATTAAAATTAGGTTTCGTTGTAGAAATAATCAAAGTTTGATTATCATTTAAACTCAAAAATATTGTAATTGGGTTAGCACAGAATATACGTTGCACAGAAAATATGTATTTTGAAGTGGGTCACGTGATCCCTTCATATTATATGAGTGTAATTATTATTTTAATTCTACCGAACATATTTTGCTAAATTTTTTTTATATATTTTATAGGATAATTTAAATATTTTCTAAAATTTTTGAAGCAATTTGGGAATTTTAACTTTGTTTAAAATATGTTTGAAAAATGTTATTTTGCTGAAATTTTTTTTATATATTTTATACGATAATTTAAATATTTTCCAAAATTTTCGAAGTAATTTGGGAATTTTAACTTTGCTTTAAAAATATTTGAAAAATTAGACCCCATAGGGTTTAATGTATTTCATTTCTTCAAGCAGGGTTCAATCCAAAACTAATTGGGTGATATTATTCATTTACATTCCCATATATCCCACAGACCGTCTCAACAACATACTAAAATTTCATCTTGATAAATTCAACTTTACGGCAGTTATTTTGCGAACGGACAGACAGACAGAATGAACAAAGTCATAAACACTTTTCAACTAATGTTGGAAAGTGTTAAAAACGAAAATTGTTGTAATAGAATATAGTAGACAGGATGCATTTTTCACAGAGATCTCCTCTACACCTTCCCCCATTATAGCGAGCCTCAGAGGAAACTCAATGTGTTTTGCAGTGTTTATGGAGATCGTAAAGGAAACTCGAGCCTCAATATTCTGAAAGCGTTTTATGGTGTTTTCAGCGATTTTTGTAAATCTAAAAATAAAATAATAATAATAATAATAATAATAATAATAAACTTTTGACTAATGTCTCTCTCTCTTTCTCTCTTTTTGCTTTCCTTATATACATAATGTATAAGGAAAGTATTGTGACGGGGTCGAAAATTCGAATTCGAGTTTTCGACGGGAGAGCACGTTTCAAGCATCCCTGATCACGAATCAAACATTTTAAAAGTGATGTCTGTCTGTGTGTGTGTGTGTGTGTGTGAAAGTATGTGTGTGTGTGTGTATGCGTGTGTGTGTGTGTGTGAAAGTATGTGTGTGTGTGTGTGTGTGTGTGTGTATGTGTGTGTGTGTGTGTGTATGTGTGTGTGTGTGTGTGTCAGTGGGTCTGTGGAGACGATAACTGACGAACGAATGGACCGATTTGTACCAAATTTGGTATAAAAATCACAATCCGTAAACACTGGAAGCCTATTGTTTTTATACGCAATCAAATGTTCAGAACCCCCTAAATTTTCGAATGAAATTTTGAAAAAATCGTCAAAAAATCAAAACCACTAATAAAGTTAGGCAAATAGACATTTCTTATGTAATTTTTTATTAGAAAACGATTGACACAAATTTTAGAACGCTAACACAAACCGTTCTCGAGATATTGTACATTTTTCAAAAAAAATATCAAAAAGTCATATAAAATAAAAAAAAATATTTCCTATTGATAAACATGTTCACTTTTCATATGTAATACCATGCGATAAATTGGGTGACATCATTCTCGTGGATCTAGCTCGTTCCATTCATGAAAAAAGATACTCTGAGTAATACTTTTGTATTTGAACGTCAATAGTCATTTATCTTCTGTAAGAATAACTTATTTCTTAGTGCATAACGCTTGGCGAGATTTTGACGACGAATTTGGCGGAATGTCGCCAACTTAGCGACTTTTTGAAATGTTGCAAAATTAACGAAAATCTCGCCAAATAGATGAAAATGACGCTAAATCAATGAAAATGACGACTAATTGTCGAAAATTCAATGTCTTTGAAAGAATATTAGTATCTACTATAAGAAAAACCTATTTTTTTACTGTAAAAGTAGTAAATTCATTACATTATATAAGGAAAGTCATGTGTTGCCCACATCAGATTTTTTTTTTAGTTTTTACGCATATCCCCTTTTTTACCCTCAAAAATGTGGTTTTTTACAAATATTTAAAAACCTGTCAAATTTTTCGAATTTTCGAAAGTTTCCGGACACTTTTGGTTCGATACCTACGTTAGAGAAAAAAAAAACGCTTCTAGGCTCAGTATAGGCTCCAAAATGATGGCTACATACATATATAGATACTTACGTGGCCCACTTTTAATAGTACACATAACGATGTCGTGGAGAATATTATAATGCTTGATTTGCGAATGAGATTATGAGTCATAATGTAATGAGTAAATAATGCTAATTAACTGAGCGCTGCAGAAAGTGGCTATATTAGAACTGAGATAGGACGGTTATAAAGTGGTATTTTCGTAGCCTCTTAGAAAAAGTGTATGACAGGAGTAGTGATTGATATAGTGCTGTTAATAGGTTCAATGAAATTAATGTAAATTACGACACCTTTGGCGTGAGTGTATTGGCGTGAGTGTTTAGCGTGAAAGTATGTGTGTGTGTGTGTGTGTGTGTGTCAGTGAATCTGTGGATACGATAACTGACGAACGAATGGACTGATGCGAATGAAATTTGGTACAAAAATTACAATCCATGATTACTGGAAGCCTATTGTTTTTATACGCAATCGCATGTTCGGAACCCTCCTAAATTTTCGAGTGAAATTTTGAAAAATCCTCAAAAAATCAAATTTAGTGACATCATTCTCGTGAATCTAGCTCGTTCCATTCATGACTCGTTCCGTCCCGACTAATTGACGAAAATTCAATATCTTAGAAGGAATATAAGTATCTACTAAAAGAATAACTAATTTTTTTAACTGTGAAAGTAGTAAATTCATTGCATTATATAAGGAAAGTCATGTGCTGCTCACATTAGATTCTTTTTCTTAATTTATGTGCATCTATATTTTGAAACAAAAAAAATTACAATATTGTGAGACCAGAAATAGATCTTACATTATGTGTTGTGTTATGGTGAGACAGTTTTATACTAGTTATTTATTGATCTAGAACGTTGGACAATACTGACAGTCTGGATGGCACCGAGTTTTACAACCCATGAACCTAAGGGTCAGAAAACCATAAATTTAGGGGTACCATGACAGAGGGGCTGAGCTGACCCTTACGAGGATGTGGAATGGTTCCATTGGTTAAATATGTAACCAATGGAGAAAGAAGCTTGTTGCGTCACACTGAATGCGGCAAATGAAAGTAAGGGGAGAATGACACCCCCGAAAAAGAGGGAGCTACAACCTGTGATCGAATAGAACGACAAGAGAGATACCAATATGACTTGAGAGAGTAAACTTTAACAGATAACTGAAATCAACGACGAGAGCAGTGATGGTTTAATACGACTTAAGATAACTTCGACATTATGACTTGTGCAGACACTACAGAGATGACTTGATATACTAAGAGAATAAAATAAGTGCGAGTGTTGGACTCAGCAGTGCAATATGATCGACGAAGTTAGTAGTGGATGCCTTACACTACGAGTTGATGCGGGTAATAAAGACGACATCAAATACGTGCTGCGACCAAAGTCCAAGACAGATTTGAAGGTATGTGCCTATTGAAAATAATATCTGGTCCTAACTATTATTTAGGCGTTTCCGTTTTGGTCACATATGTCCCCTCCGCGCTGAAATAATATAATTAAATATTGTAATTGAATTTAATAAGTATTTATGTTTTTTAATAAATGTTATTGTTAAAGTTAAAATGGTGTGATCCATTTAGCATTTTATTAACTAATAATTCCTTTACAGGACTCATGGAAGGTTAAATAATTGGAAGGTTTATAGCGGCACAACTAACAATGTACGATTAAATAATAAGTCCACTAATACGAGAATTTACGGCCATGTTAAAAGGTAAAGATAAATATGTTAATGATAAAGTAATTGGAGGGTTATTGCAAAACACAACGCACAATAATGATAAATAATGTTAATCATAAGTTCTTTTATTTTTATTAGTTCCCACAAATATATTTGAGTTTAAATGATCCATGCCATCCATCTTGTGAAAGCCCCAGGCCATCCATCTTGTGTCACAATTGTCAATTTTAAAGTTTGTAATTTATATTTAGTGTTGTATCCGTCCTGAAACAGCTTTATGTTTGCTTAATTTCTGTGCATCTGTAATCTGAAATAACGCAATTATAATATATTTGAGTTTAAATGATTATCAAACTTTGATTATTTCTACAATGAAGCCTAATTTTTACTTATGGAGCATGTAAACACATCAAGCTGTAAGATGAGTTGTATAAGAATAGCTGAATTTCTTTAACACAAAATTATTTAGCTTTGGAGTCTCCAATATAGCTGATATGAATGATACATTCATTGATTTTACATAGCGAAGCAGACTATTCTATAATATTGTCTTTCTCGATGAAGTTTTAAGCATGGAGTTAGAAAGTACTTCCACAGTTTTAAGTTTTTAAGTAAAATAAATTATTGTAATATCATGATAATTTAAAAATATCGCGGCTAAATGAAAGGAATGGAAAAAAGTTATGAATGAAGTATTCACTGCTTTTATATAGAGAGCCAGAAGATTTATATTTCGATGACGTCATTTGAGTAAAGTTCCTTTGTTTTCGATTAAGTTTTCAAATATAATAAATTACTGTAGTATTGTGATAATTTTAAAAATATTACCGCTGAATGTATCACATTTTAAAGATGTTTAAATAAAATTGCATTGCAGTTGGAAAGTGCTTCATTTGTACTTCGATGACGTCATTTGAATATATTTCGATGACGTCATTTGAATAAAATTCATTTGTTTTCGATTAAGTTTTCAAATATAATAAAGTACTGTAGTATTGTGATAATTTAAAAAATATTACCGCTGAATGTATCACATTTTAGAGATGTTTAAATAAAATTGCATTGCAGTTGGAAAGTGCTTCATAATGAATGCTTTATGAATGATTGATCTTTTTTGTTTAATAATGGCCAGGCACTTGATACATCATCATTCGCCTATACATTGGCTAGACTCGTGAACCATTTAGCTGTCACATCACGTTGCCTCGGCGTACCAGTGGGGGAGGAACACACTACGCCCAACAGCACAGCATCCATGTCCGCAGGTGGGACTCGAACCCCCAACTGGTCAACCGAGTGAGCACGAGAAAACGTTTGCATTTACCGCTTAGCCACCGTGTCGGCTAAGCGTCAATAGTAATAATGATATGTTTTATTATATATTATTATATATTATTATAATTTATTATATATTACTATATATTATTATATTTTATTTTATATTATTATATATTATTATATTTTATTATATGTTTTTATATATTATTATATATTATTATATGTTATTATTTAACTTGTTCTTAAATACATTGCTCAATTTTTTTTCCTTTTATATAAAATTTATTTTTTACTTTTCCATGCGTCATTCATGAAGTCGAAGATTGGAACTTTTAATTCCCCATTCCTTTGAATTCACAAAACAATTAAAAGCAATTTCATTACGCTTTGAAGCAGGTCCGAAAAATTCAAGTTATTTTATTGACCTGCTTGGCTACGTGCGGCATCTCACGGTTTTCAGGGCGGGGAAAAAAAAGAAAACTCCAATGTGCGGTCACGGCAGGAAGTTTGCGTGAGACAATCCCATTGATACCCTAACTTAGTTTCAAGGAAGGCAAAGAAATGGGTAACTAAGCAATGGTTCAGCGCGGAAAAGCGAGGTGGTCGTTCCTTGACAAAATTATGCCTGTGATCAATATTGTATGCATCGCCATTCAGTCTATTTATTAACACAAGAATAGTTTTTACTTTCCCTACAATGTATGGTAAAGGAAAAGTATTGAAATAGTGTCGAAAATCGAATTTTTGACGGATTTACACGTTTTGAAAACTCTATAAACTTTAATGTCACATATGTGCGTGTGTCTTAATATATGTCTGGGCAATATACGTAGTGCCACGAACTTGTAAAACGCTTTGGAGTATCTATCTATTCCCCTTTACACTTTCGTCTCTTTCGAAGATCAGACGGAGAAAATATTCTATCCGTGCAGACATCCTTTCCCATGACGTAAGCCAAGGGTTTCCACATGCTGAAGTTCAAAGAAGGGTTGCCAGATTTTGCGATTTATCGTCATTTTTGGGGACATTTCCCTCACAGCAAAGATCGTCACATGTATGACAGTGACGTTGTAGTCACGTGACACCTGGGTCACAATGTGGCATCATATTTGTAACTTCTATTCGACGTTACACATTAGTAACTTTGTAACTTCATTGTGACTATATTCTGTGATCTTTCCACAATTTAATTAGCACGTAACAATGTGACGACATTACAATGGCAATTACAATGTGACGTCACAAGTTAATATGCGACGTCACAAACGACCACGAAAATGACCAAAATGACTTCGCTGTGACCTCAATATGAAATTGCCGAAACGTACTACGACGTTCTGTGACGTCCCAAAGTCACAGTGTGACGTAAATCTTACGTCACTGTGAAAAAAATGCTATTAGGGTTGGCGACTTCACGAAGGTTCGAGAAGCGCCTCGAAATAATGATTATTCTACGAGATATGAGAAATTTCTAGAAGTTTTTACAGATAAAGTTTATAAAAGGAGTCACAAAGTAGTTGGAGGGCAGTTGGCGTAATATGAGCTACATAGGACTGGGACTTTTGTCAATGTTTTGAAAATAGTAACAGCTGTTTTGTGAAATCACTTTCGTCAAACTTTTGATAATAGTACCCGTTATTTTGTGAAATTAGTGGAGTATTTAAGTGCTGTTTAACTGTATATTGTTCTTGTTTACGCTGTGCTTGTGAATAAACGTGTTAGTTATCCAGAAATTCGGACTCATTCTTGTATCCTAAGAGCACACCCACGATTCCAGAGGATAATTTGTAACAGTATCTAATTTAGCTCAAAAACTGTTCGACAAAACTTCCCGAAATTTGGTAGGTTAGTCACGTGTGTATTGCCTTGGTGCTAATTAAATTTTGGTACAGTACGGAAGAATATAACCTACCTTTTCCTTGCGAAATGACCATCAAAGATCGTAAAATCTGAAATACAAAACTGAATGTGCTTAAAAGTATTTATTAAAGGCTCGTTTTATATGTAATTTTTGACGACAAAAATAGTAAAATAATAACTCAAGGGCTAACCATTTTCGGGGATTTTCAGTTATGTTTGGCTTTTTTGCAACGCCGTCATGTAAAAATGTGCCCAGTCGCCAAACGATAACGAAAATTGTTACTTTCCTTATATACAATATTGTATAAGGAAAGTATTGTGAAGGGGTCGAACATTCGAATTCGAGTTTTCGACGGGAGAGCACGTTTCAAGTATCCCTGATCACGAATCGAGCATTTTTGAGATGATGTCTGTGTGTGTGTGTGTGTGTGTGTGTGTCAGTGAGTCTGTGGAGACGATAACTGACAAACGAATGGACCGATTCAAACGAAATTTGGTACAAAAATTACAATCCGTGAATACTGGAAACCTATTGTTTTTATACGCAATCGAATGTTCAGAACCCCCTAAATTTTCGAGTGAAATTTTGAAAAAATCATCAAAAAATCAAAACTTCTAATAAAGTTATGCAAATAGATATTTCTTACGTTATTTTTCATTAGAAAACGATTAATATAAATTTTAGAACACTAGTATAAACCGTTGCACATTTAAAAAAAATTATCAAAAAATTAAAATTAAAAAAAAATTCCTATTGAAAAACATGTTCACTTTTCATATGTAATATCATGCGATAAATTTGGTGACATCATTCTCGTGGATCTAGCTCGTTCCATACATGAAAAAAGATGCTTTGAGTAATAGTTTTGTATTTGAACGCCAATAGTCATTTATCTGCTATAAGAATAAATTATTTCTGAATCCGTAACGCTTGGCGAGATTTTAGCGACGAATTTGGCGGAATGTCGCTAACTTGGCGACTTTTTAAATATTACCAAATCAGAGATAATCTCGCCAAATGGATAAAAATGACGCTAATTTTGTTTTTACTGTAAAAGTAGTAAGTACATTGCATTATATAAGGAAAGTCATGTGCTGCCCACATCAGATTTTTTGTTTTTACTGTAAAAGTAGTAAGTACATAGCATTATATAAGGAAAGTCATGTGCTGCCCACATCAGATTTTTTTGTTTTTACTGTAAAAGTAGTAAGTACATTGCATTATGTATAAGGAAAGTCATGTGCTGCCCACATCAGATTTTTTTCAATGTGATCGATGCCTTTTCAAATACGGATCCGTGTCATTCTGAACAAAGAAACTCAATTTAATGCATTAAGCAAGCAAAAAAAAAAAAAAAAAAAAAAAAACATGGACTTCAGTCTGTAGGGAAAGTCGTGTTCTGCCCATATAAGAATTTTACTTTCTCAATTGGTATCATTTTCCCCGAAATATTCAAATTCGAGATTTGGATGAAATTATATTACATTTTAAGATCTTCTAGCAAAATCTACTGCAAATAAGATAATCATGCAGCATACAGCTGTTTCGAGGATACACTGGATCCCCTACGTCAGTGCAAAAGTACCAAGAAACCCGAAGTTAAACAGACGAAATAAGCCAATCGCCCATTTCGTCTTTTTGACTTTGGGTTTGTTGATTCTATTGCACTGACAAAGGGGATTCACAGTGTATCCTCGAAACAGCTGTATGCGGCATTATTATCTTATTTGTGCTTAAATAAGTTGCTCAAGTTTTTCAATAAAACATGTTGTACGACTTTCTAGTACCTCCTTGAAGAAAGCAGGCATAAGCAAATTAGGTGGAAACAATTGTTCTGAGGTAATTTTTGACGACATAAACGAATGTTCTTCCTCATGTTAAATACGTTGTGCCCTGAACAAACGCTAAAATACAACTGAGGTAGCTGAATTTTATCATAATCGATATTTTTGCCAGTCTTCCATTTAGATGTTTTAAATCCCCAGGTCAGCTGGACGGTCTGATTAGTGTAAAGGGGGAAACAATGAGATGACCAGAGAGTGCAAACATCATTTAAGAAAGGATTTTATATTTTTTCTGGGTAAGTCGTTGCCCTTTTCTGCGGTGGAGGACGATGATCTTATTCGAATAAGGGCGATGCTACGGAGTTGAGTGCAGTTTCGAATGTGGTTCATCAGTTCAGAATTTTTTTTTAAAATTATGTGAAGTTTTCATTACTTTTCCAAAATGTGATGTTAGTATGACACAGTTTCCCTTAACAATGTAAAACCCATCCCACCCTCAGATCGATTAGGATATCAAGCAATTGTTTAATATTGGTTGCTGCCTCTTAATCCAGATGGTAAAAAATATGGAATTTTTCAGTCAAAAAGCAGTTTCTGCGTATTTTACTATACTAGTAACTTACTGCACTCCATACAGTCGTGTGATGTCAGGGAATTCCCAATATGCATTTTGTAAACTCCGCAATGGAATTTCCTGTTAAATAGATTTGCTAAAAGCAGTATATAATTCTGCTTTAAAAATATATTATTTTTCAAATTTTAAAATATAGTCAAAATATATTAAGTATAATTAAGTTTTTTTTTCAAAAGAAAATTTTTCTAAAAGTCAATCGTCGGGCCCTAAAAAATTAGGCCCTGAGCCGTATACGACCAGCGGGCCACAGGTTGAAGACCGCTGCATTATACAATGCTCTACAATTCTGTAATTGTATTTTTCGTTTATCTTGCCTTGTTTCCAAGTTCCTGTTATACAATTACTTTAATGTTCCGCTAAGGGAGTTGCAATTACTTTTATTTGATCGGGAATCACTTTACCATACCTGTATATGGACTTAACGTACACACTAATGGACTTTTTATTACAAAGTTATTAGGGTTTTCAATAGCTTTACTACAATTCCTGTATATTAAAATAACAATATTTTAAACCTTGGAATTGTAACATTTCACAATGTAGAAACAATTTTAATTCTAATGAATTTGTCCTGTAGGTACCAATACCTAGTAGCGTCGTCAGTAAATATTTCAATGGGGAGTGTTTCTTTCAAGACTTTTGGCCGAGGGGGAATGAAATTAGAGGGCAAGTTTTTGTAGTTTTTTATTTGCTCTATATAAATATATCTAAATGAGGTGTCACATAAATAGAGACTAGGTTAACATAAAATGTCTCCGGGGGGGGGGGGCACTTCCGGATGTATGCCTAAAAGAAACACTGGAGTGGGATGTAACGAAATATTTCGTCTTCCATTTCTCCATAAGCTAAAAATGGAAAAAGCTATGGAGATCGATGGTTGTTGGATACCGCTGCTAATACCGTTTTAAAATGACAGTTTTAATATGGCAAATTCGCATCTCCATTAAAATACCATGAAAATCTCAGAAACAACATTGCAAACGCAGTAGAAACATTTAATTTTTACGCGGAAAATACGAGCGTACTAAAACTTTTACCCCTAATTCTCTTTCACTTCACGAAACAATTAAAAGCAATTTTATTACGCCTTGAAATACACCAGAAGAACTAAAAGGGTATTTAAAGAATGGCCTCCTTGCCCTACGTGCTGCACCTCACGGTTTTCGGTGTGGTAGAAAACAACTCCACCGTACACGGCAGGAAATGTCGTGAGACGGACCCATCCCATCGATACCTCAACTTAGCTCGAAGTACATGGAGAAGGAGAAGGAGAATTAGCAATTACTTTCTTACGAATATGTCGGGTTGTCATTCTAAAACAAATTTATATGTAAGATAATTATTTTTGTGAATTTCATTTTTTTTTTTACTTACATCAATTCTTAATTTCAGCCTCTTTTTGTCAGTACTTCCGTTCAACATTTTAGACGGGTTCATTCTCGGCTTCCAGAAAACGCAGAGAGCTGAAACTTGGCCCGCAGTTTTCCCTCGCGGAACATTTTCACAAATCAACTTTTCAAGTTATTACGTTACGTTGTTGCGTCATTTACGTACATCATGACCATGGTTTCGTCTGTTTTGTACATTTTCTTTACAAATTACAGTCCTTGTCTTAAATTGTCTTGCCCTGGTTCAAACGCGTTGATTCATGCAAAGTACTATATAGGTTTGTAGTATGTACATAAATTGCGTTAAATTAATAGTAATGAGAGGAGGGAGGAAAACCTGAAACTAGAAATGGAAACTAAAAAGTAAAAAATAAATTATAAGAAAAAACAAGTTTACAATGTCCTTCTCTACACAACAATGGTGCATTGTAAATAAAAAATAAATGTTAATTAATCACACACGATATTGAAGTGGCGATGCAGTGGCCCATGAAAAAAGTAAGAAATAAATTATAAATTTTAATCACACTCGATATTGAACTAAACTGAGGGTGTTGCAGATTCAATTCAAAACATGTAAATTTTATTATTCGACAATTTTGCATAATATCAATTTTGAGTAGACCATTTCATCTGCCTATACCCTCATTTCCCTTTGAAAAATTTACATAATATTGTGTTCAAGTTTACATGGACTATTAAGGTATTAATGGATACCAGGTTAATTCCCGTTACTTTAAAACTACAAAATTAATCAATTGTTGCGAAATTACTAATATTTACATCTGTCACAGCTATTAAAAAGTATAGTTTTTTACCTCCTAAGTCACTGATGTACATTAAGTTGCCATATACAGTTTCGTAGTTGAAAGAGATACGGCCGGTAAAATAAAATATTTAAACCCCTGTAACATCTGACGCTGACCTTGCTGCTAGATTCATTGAAGCAGCAGCATGTGTCGGCGAGCGTTCTGGCATTTTTGAACGCGTTCGCCAATCCATGCATGTGTCGATATTGCCAGACATGCATATATACAGTAGAGGCCAAAATTGCGAAAACCTTTTGGAAAAAGTGTATTTTTGAGGTTTGATGGCTCATAACGCCACTTTTTTTTTTGTACCACTACCATTATATCAAAGGCAAGATAATTTAATTAAGATTGTAATGCAATAACGTTTGTTCAATTGTCTGTATTCTATCAAAAGTTATAGACAAATAACCAGAAAAAAGAAGCACAACTTGCTTAGGTTTATATGTAGCTTCCCTTCATTTGAATGTAGCCAGTGAGCATGGGTGTTTAGAGAGCCAATCAGGTGTCATCTTGTTTTGGCAATGAGCCAAAAGATCACAGGACATTTACCAGTGTGTTATGTGATTGCTATCAGGTTGTTTGGTTTTTTGTGTTATTTAATTTAGTGAGCTTGTAAATAGTAATAAAATTAAAGAAATGGCGCAAAGAGTTGACTGGTCACCTAGAAAGTGATGTAAACTAGTATTATTAAGTGAGCAAGGCTACAGTTATGAAGAAATTAGAAGAAATATTGGAGGAAACTTAACCAAAGATGGCATTTCTAAATTTTTGAAGATGTATAACGAGACTCAGGCACTACAAAACCAGACTGGTAAAGCCAGGAAAAGGTGCACAACAGCAAGTGATGATAAAAGAATTAAGAGACTGTGCTTAGGTGACAGAAGAAAACCATCTCGGTGTATACAAGGTGAAATGGTGCAATGCAATGCGAAGTTGAGTGCAAGGACTGTTCGGAGCAGACTGTCTGAATTTAGTCTAAATGCTAGAATTCCACGAAAAAAGCCATTTTTTTCTCTCAAACAAAGGTTGAAAAGATTAAACTGGGCTAAAACCCATGTTAACTGGACAATGGAATAATGTTACAGTGTAATTTAGAGTGATGAGACCAAAATCTCCTTGTTTGGTAGTGAAGGTGTAAAATACATAAGGAGGAGAATCGGAGAAGATTTGCATCCTGATTGCATTACACCTACAGTGAAACACTCAATTAGTGTTATGATCTGGGGTTGTATGACATCAAGAGGTGTGGGCAGAATTTGCGTGATCAATGGAAATATAAATGCCCAAAGATACATAAATGAAATACTTGAGTCCAAACTGCAGCCTTCTGCAAGTGATCTCGTCTAAGATAATGAAGCATTTATATTTCAACAGGATTCGGCTCCATGTCATGTTGCTCGTGTGTGCAAAAAGTTGCTTTAAGATCATCATATTCAACTGCTGGAATGGCCTGGGAATAGTCCAGATCTTAACCCCATAGAAAATCTATGGAGCCGACTAAAGAAACTTGTTAGTCAGAAGCAACCCAGCAATAAACCCCAATTAACAGAAGCAATAATTGAATCTCCGTTTTACATTATAACAGTTGCAGAACTAAAAACTTAGTTCACTCCATGGGAAAGTGCTGTAAGGCCGTAATTAAGGCTAAAGGTTATCCAACTAAGTATTAACTGACATGGTGAGAATTTTTATATGTCTCATTCTTTCTATGTATTTCACTTTTCTTTATCCGACCGGGAATACATGCCCTATAAACTCTTGGGTTAGGGCCCTCGGTCTGGGTTTGCACTTTTCTTCCTTATAAATGGTGTTCTATTAAAAAATCATTCATAAATGCTATTGCATTGCAATTTTGATTAAATTATTTTTCCATCGATATATAATTTTATGGTATTGGTACGAAAAAAAATTGGTGTTATGAGCCATCAAACCTCAAAAATACACTTTTTTCAAAAGGTTTCTTTAATTTTGTTCACTACTGTATATCTGCAGATGGTAAGACCTTTGAACACCTACTTTAATACTATGATAAACAACTGTAATTGATATTTGTAATTGTTATGTCTAATAAATCTGTGTTGTATTATTTGCATTTCTTTCTTTTTGTTTCCCCACGGTGGCGTTTGCGGTCACATGTCCCTATGCAAAACGGGCTTGTTTTTGTATGATTAGGTAAAAAATCTGATGTGGGCAACAGATGACTTTCCTTATATAATGCAATGAATTTACTGCTTTTACAATAAAAAAATAGATTTTTCTTATAGTAGATACTTATATTCCTTCCAAGATATTGAATTTTCGACAATTAGTCGTCATTTTCATTGATTTAGCGTCATTTTAATCCATTTGGCGAGATTTTCATTAATTTGACAACATTTCAAAAAGTCGCCAAGTTGGCAACATTCCGCCAAATTCGTCGCCAAAATCTCGCCAGGCTGTACTGACGAAGAAATAATTTATTCTTATAGCATATAAATGACTATTGGCGTTCACATACAAAAGTATTACTCGAAGCATCTTTTCTCATGAATGGAACGAGCTAGATCCACGAGAATGATGTCACCCAATTTATCGCATGGTTATTACATATGAAAAATGAACATGTTTCTCAATAGGAAATATATATTTTTTATTTTATATGACCTTAAGATAATTTTTTTGAAAAATGTGTAATATCTCGAGAACGGCTCTTGTTAGCGTGCTAAAATTTATGTTAATCGTTTTCTAATGAAAAATTACATAAGAAATATCAACTTTATTAGCGGTTTTGATTTTTTGACGATTTTTTTAAATTTCACTCGAAAATTTAGGAGGGTTCTGAACATTCGATTACGTTTAAAAACAATAGGCTTCCAGTGTTTACGGATTGTGATTTTTGTACCAAATTTCGTTCGAATCGGTCCATTCGTTCGTCAGTTATCGTCTCCACAGACTCACTGACACACACATATTTTCACACGCACACACACAGACATCACTTCAAAAATGTTTGATTCGTGATCAGGGATGCTTGAAACGTGCTCTCCCGTCGAAAACTCGAATTCGAATTTTCGACCCCGTCACAATACTTTCCTTATACATTATGTATATAAGGAAAGTAAAAAACAAAAAAACCCGGATTCTGGAATTTGAAAGTGGAGTTGAGCCAGTTAATTTCATTTGGACCTCCTGTAAGTAAGTTGGCCCATCCCTGCTCTAGTGGAAGATATATACTAAATATATCATATTTTGTTAATAAATTATGTGCATTATATCATTTCATATACAAAATAAGGATATTTTTTCCTTTAAAACCACAGTGTTCTATCTATTTTAAACTGACCCAATCGCACATGTTCAGCTATCTTATGCGTTGTTAGAAAGAGCTTAAAGGCTTTGTTTAAAGACAGTCATTTCTTATCTTTTTATCTTTCGGAGTATTCTACAAAGTATTAACTTCCATATATTTTACCTTTCCTTAATCAGCTCCGTTCAGTGTTGCTCTCGCATACTCAAGGGCATTTCTATCGTGAAACTCTTTCACAGCTCAAAAGCAAAGGGGAACTGAAAAAATAAAACATTGAAGTTTGCTTCTTGAACTGTTAATTATACTTTATTTTGTTGCTTCCCCTACAATATGTTGTATATATGTAAAATATTGCAAAATGCAGACTTTTACATTTAGATGGGATTACACGTTTTAAGCATTTTTGAACACGAATCAGTAATTTTTTTAATGACGTCGGTGTCTGTCTGACTATAAGTCTGAGGGTAGGATGTTTTTCGAACAAAATGATCGAGTCGAATGAAATTCGGGACGATTGTAAGAATCGGCAGTGAAGCCTATTTATTGATTTGGGGCGAAATCGGATAAAAAGAAGCTATTAACTGAAAAAAAATCGAAGGGGAGAAAAAATCAGATTCCTCTTGAGGTCTGAGCATCTAACCCAAATTAACTAAACAAATGCTTGTGTCGGATATGTCAATACTTCGTGTCTATAACTACCTCAGCGTAAACTACAACCATAAATAGAGGATAAAAAGAAAAAATATTAAGAAATCAAGTATTACCATGAGGCAGAATTACTGAATCTATGTGTTGAGCAGTTGAGATCGAATGACAGAAAGTTGAGCAGTGTCCAGGAGAACGGTTCTTGCTAACGTTTTAAATTTTTTGTCATTCGTTTTCTAATGAAATATTACATAAGAAATGACCATTTATATAACATTATTGAAAGTTTTGATTTTTTCAAAATTTCATTTGAAAATGTGGGGGTGTTCGGAATATTCAATTGCGTTTGAAATCAATAGGTTTCAGTATTCACTGATATATTTGTACTAACTTTTGTTTGAAACGCTCCATTTGTTCGTGCGATATCACATTCACAGACTCACGGACACACACATATGCGCACACACACACGCACACACATGCATACGCATACACACATACGTACATACACACACAAGCGCACACACACATACACACACACATTCGAGTGTGTGTGTACGTATGTGCATACACATATACGTACACACACACTCGAACGCACACACACAGACACACACGCACATACACACACACGCACGCACACACACACGCACACGCACACACACGCACATACACACAGACATCATCTCAGAAACGTACTCTTCCGTCGAAAACTCGATTCGAATTTTCAACCCGTCATATTGCTTTCCCTATATATTACATTATGCATATAAAAAAAAATATAACAACGTATAAATAAATTAAACATGTACGCTATTACCACGTGAGTTGATGATTTATAGGTACAATTTTATATATAAAATTCAAATTTAAAATCCTATTTTTTTTTTTCAAATTGATGATCTAAGACCACGTGGAAGATCAGTATCATACGCCGCCAGATCCCAAACCTGGTCCTCAATTTAGAATTTCCAACCTGGAGTACACATACTTCTAGAGATACGCAAATAAGTCCTATGATGTAACTGTAAAAATTTCACCAATAGCGTGTATGTACAAATTATTTCTTTTATCGTTTGGACCTTTTTTTTTTTATTTTTTTTATTTTTTTTATTATTTTTTTTTATTATTTTTTTTTTATTTTGAGCTTTAATAACTGTAAAGAAAAAAAAAATTATAATAACAACATAAAACAAAAAAATCTGATGTGGGCAGCACATGACTTTCGCTACACACTTATATACACATTCTCTTTATTTTAATTAAATTTAATTCACTATTAATTCAATTTTCGTTTTCATTTGGTAACTGGACTCATTTTCAAAGGTGGCGTAGAGAAAAAACGAATAAACTAAAATATCTCGAGAACGGCTAGTCCTAGTGTAATGGGGTTGGTTTTATTCTTTTCTTCGTTAAAAATTACGTATAAAACAAGGTTTTAATGGATATATTTGGGCAAACGTAGTTTTTTATTTTAGATTTTGGCGATTTTTGCGGGCCATTTTTCAAAAAAAGGCAGGTTATTTTTTCTGAATCCTACCAAAATCTACTCAGCACCAGGGTGACCCACAAGTGACTTATCTACCGAATTTTGTGAAATTCGGTGCATTAGTTTTTCAGCTAGAGTGGATACAAGCTTTTGCGGGCCATTTCGTAAAAAAAAAGCGGGTTCCGTTATCCCGAATCATACCCAAAACTAATCAGCATCATATGCGTCGACAAGTGACTTACCTACCAAATTTAATGAAATTCGGTCCATTAGTTTTTTAGTTAGAGTGGATACAAAATCTGCACAGACAGACACACAGGCACACAGACACACACACAGACGTCACGCTAAAAACAGTTTATTCGTATGCTACAGGTCTCGAAACATGTAGATCCGTCGAAAACTCGAGTTGCGATTTTCGGCATGATTCCAATACTTTCCCTATACATTACCATGTATTGCAGGGAAAGTAAAAATCTGATGTGGGCAGCACATGACTTTCCCTGCAGACTTACATTCACGTTCTCTTTATTTTAATTAAATTTAATTCACTTTTAATTCAATTTTCGTTCTCATTTGATAACTGAACTTATTTTCAAAGGTGGCGTAGAGAAAAATCGGAAAACTAAAATATCTCGAGAACGGCTAGTCCTAGTGTAATGGGGTTGGTCTTATTCTTTTCGTCGTTAAAAATTACGTATTAAACGAGCATTTAATGGATATATCTGAGCATACCTAGTTCTTTAGTTTAGATTTTGACGATTTTTGCGGGCCATTTTGCAGAAAAAGGCAGGTTAATTTTTTCCGAATCGTACCAAAATCTAATCAGCACCAGGGTAACACACAAGTGACTCATCTAGCGAATTTTGTAAAATTGGGTCCTTTAGTTTTTCAGTTAGAGTGGATACAAGCTTTTGCGGGCCATTTCGCAAAAAAAAAGGCGGGTTCTTTTATCTCAAATCGTACCCAAAACTAATCAGTACCAGACACGCTCACAAGTGACTTTCCTACCAAATTTTGTGAAATTTGGTCAAGTAGTTTTTTAGTTAGAGTGGATACAAAATCTGCACAGACAGACACACAGACACACACACAGACGTCACGCTAAAAATGGTTTTTTCGTATTCTAGAGGTCTCAAAACGTGTAGATCCGTCGAAAATTCGAGTTGCGATTTTCGACATGATTCCAATACTTTTCCTATACATTACCATGTATAGCAGGGAAAGTAAAAATCTGATGTGTGTGTGTGTGTGGGCAGCACATGACTTTCCCTGCAGACTTATATTAACGTTCTCTTTATTTTAATTAAATTTATTTCATTTTTAATTCAATTTTCGTTCTCCTTCGGTAACCGGGCTTATTTTCAAAGGTGGCGTAGGGAAAGTACGAAAAACTAAAATATCTCGAGAACGGCTAGTCCTAGTGTAATGTGGTTGGTTTTATTTTTTTCGTCGTTAAAAATTACGTATTAAATCAGCATTTAATGGATATATTTGAGTATACCCAGTTCTTTAGTTTAGATTTGGACGATTTTTGCGGGCCATTTTGCAAAAAAAGGCAGGCCATTTTTTTCCGAATCGTACAAAAATCTAATCAGCCCCAGGGTAACCTAGAAGTGACTCATCTACCGAATTTTGTGAAATTCGGTCCATTAGTTTTTCAGTTAGAGTGGATACAAGCTTTTGCAGGCCATTTCGCAAAAAAAGGCGGTTTCTTTTATCCCGAACCGTACCCAAAACTAATCAGCACCAGACTCGCTCACAAGCAACTTACCTACCAAATTTTGTGAAATTTGGTCCATTAGTTTTTTAGTTAGAGTGGATACAAAATCTGCACAGACAGACAGACAGATAGACACACAGACACACAGACAGACAGACACACAGACATACACACAGACGTCACGCTAAAAATAGTTTTTTCGTATTCTAGAGGTCTCGAAACGTGTAGATTCGTCGAAAACTCGAGTTACGATTTTCGGCATGATTCCAATACTTTCCCTATACATTACCATGTATTGCAGGGAAAGTAAAAATCTGATGTGGGCAGCACATGACTTTCCCTGCAAACTCAAATTCATATTTTTTTCCTTAATAATTCATTAAATTGAGTTCAATTGCACAAAATAAAACTAAATTTGCATTTTTAATTCAATTTCTGTTTTTATTTGGTAATTAGACATTTTTCTAAAAGTGGCATAACTAAATTCGAAAAATCTCAAATATCTCGAGAATGGTGAGTCCTAGAGTAATAGAGTTGCTCTTATTATTTTCCTCATCAAACATTACGTATAAAACAAGCATTTAATTGATATATTTGAATATGCGTAGCATTTTTTAGATTTTACGATTTTTGAGGGCCATTTTGTAAAAAAAGGCAGGTTGTTCTTTTCTGATTAATACCAAAATCTAATCAGCACCAAAGTATCGTACAAGTAACTTATCTACCAAATTTTGTGAAATTTGGTCAATTAGTATTTTAGCTAGAGTGGATACATGAAATTTTTACGGGCCATTTCGCTAAAAAAGGCGGGTTCTGTTTTAACGAATCGTACCAAAAACTAATCAGCACCAGAGTTAAATCTAAGTGACTTACCTATCAAATTTTATGAAATTCGGTCCATTAGTTTTTGAGTTAGAGTTGATACATACATTGCACAGACAGAGACACAGACAGACAGACACACAGACAGACAGACACACACACAGACGTCACGTTAAAAATGGTTTTCTCGTATTCTACAGGTCTCGAAACGTGTAGATCCGTCGAAAACTCGAGTTGTGATTTTTGGCATGAGTCCAATACTTTCCCTTTACATTACCATGTATTGCAGGGAAAGTAGAAATCTGATGTGGGCAGCACATGACTTTCGCTGCAGACTTATATCCACGTTCTTTTTATTTTAATTAAATTTATTTCACTTTTAATTCAATTTTCGTTCTCATTCGGTAGCAGGACTTATTTTCAAAGGTGGCGTAGAGAAAATACGAAAAAATAAAATATCTCGAGAACGGCTAGTCCTAATGTAATGGGGTTAGTCTTATTCTTTTCTTCGCTAAAAATTACGTATTAAACGAGCATTTAATGGATATATTTGAGCATACGTAGTTCTTTAGTTTATATTTGGGCCATTTTTGCAAGACATTTTGCAAAAAAAGGCAGGTTATTTTCTTCCGAATCATACCAAAATCTAATCAGCACCAGGGTAACCCACAAATGACTCATCTGCCGAATTTTGTGAAATTCGGTCCATGAGTTTTTCAGCTAGAGTGGATACAAGCTTTTGCGGATCATTTCGAAGAAAAAAAGGCGAGTTCTTTTATCTCGAGTCGTACCCAAAACTAATCAGCACCAGACTCGCCCACAAGTGACTTACCTACCAAATTTTGTGAAATTCGGTCCATTAGTTTTTTAGTTACAATGGATACAAAATCTGCACAGACAGATAGACACAGACACACAGACAGACAGACACACAGACACATAGACACACACACAGACGTCACGCTAAAAATGGTTTTTTCGTATTCTAGAGGTCTGGAAACGTGTAGATCCGTCGAAAACTCGAGTTGCGATTTTCGACATGATTCCAATACTTTCCCTATACATTACGATGTATAGCAGGGAACGTAAAAATCTGATGTGAGCAGCACATGACTTTCCCTGCAGACTTATATTAGCGTTCTCTTTATTTTAATTAAATTTATTTCACTTTTAATTCAATTTCGTTCTCATTCGATAACCGGACTTATTTTCAAAGGTGGCGTAGGGAAAGTACGAAAAACTAAAATATCTCGAGAACGGCTAGTCCTAGTGTAATGGGGTGTGTCTTATTCTTTTCGTCGTTAAAAATTACGTATTAAATCAGCATTTAATGGATATATTTGAGTATACCCAGTTTTTTATTTCAGATTTTGGCAATTTTTGCGGGCCATTTTGCAAAAAAAGGCAGGTTATTTTTTTCTGAATCGTACCAAAATCTAATCAGCACCAGGGTGACCTATACCTGACTCATCTACCGAATTTTGTGAAATTCGGTCCATTAGTTTTTCAGCTACAGTGGATACAAGCTTTTGCGGGCCATTTCACAAAAAAGGCGGGTTCTTTTATTCCGAATCGTACCCAAAACTAATCAGTACCAGCCCCGCCCACAAGTGACTTACCTACAAAATTTTGTGAAATTCGGTCCATTAGTTTTTTAGTTAGAGTGGATACAAAATCTGCACAGACAGACACACAGACAGACAGACAGACACACAGACACACAGACAAACAGACACACACACAGACGTCACGCTAAAAATGGTTTTTTCGTATTCTAGAGGTCTCGAAACGTGTAGATCCGTCGAAAACTCGAGTTACGATTTTTGACATGATTCCAATACTTTCCCTATACATTACCATGTATTGCAGGGAAAGTAAAAATCTGATGTGGGCAGCACATGACTTTCCCTGCAGACTTATATCCACGTTCTATTTATTTCAATTAAATGTAATTCACTTTTAATTCAATTTTCGTTCTCATTTGAAAACTGGACTTATTTTCAAAGGTGGGGTTGAAAAATACGACAAAAACTAATATATCTCGAGAACGGCTAGTCCTAGTGTAATGGGGTTGGTCTTATTCTCTTCTTCGTTAAAAGTTACGTACTAAACAAGCATTTAATGGATATATTTGAGCATACGTAGCTCTTTAGTTTAGATTTTGGAAATTTTTGCGGGCCATTCTACAAAAAAAGGCAGGTTATTTTTTTCTGAATCATACCAAAATCTAATCAGCCCCAGGGTGACCTATAAGTGACTTATCTACCGAATTTTGTGAAATTCGGTTCATTAGTTTTTCAGCTAGAGTGGATACAAGCTTTTGCGGGCCATTTCGCAAAAAAAGGCGGGTTCTTTTATTCCGAATCGTACCCAAAACTAATCAGCACCAGCCCCGCCCACAAGTGACTTACCTACAAAATTTTGTGAAATTCGGTCCATTAGTTTTTTAGTTAGAGTGGATACAAAATCTGCACAGACAGACAGACAGACAGACAGACACACAGACAGACAGACAGACAGACACACAGACAGACAGACACACACACAGACGTCACGCTAAAAATGGTTTTTTCGTATTCTAGAGGTCTCGAAACGTGTAGATCCGTCGAAAACTCGAGTTGTGATTTTCGACATGATTCCAATACTTTCCCTATACATTACCATGTATTGCAGGGAAAGTAAAAAATGTAAAGAGATATTGACTAATTTCGGAGAATCCTTCTTCAGGATAAATGAGGCATAGCAGATGAATTAAAGTACTTTTAACTAGAAATAAGGGGATACCATCGTTCAGAAATTGTTAAGAACTGCTCTGGAGGTATTTTAAATTTCATTATTTTAGAGGGTGCGTGATATTTTTGAAAAATATCAACGGATTTCCTTATAATTTTGCATGCTTTATTTATGCAGTAAAAACAAGAAGTCAACAGAAGTTCAGCGAGACAATATTAAGAAAATCTTAATTTGAGCTTTTCTGAATCAAAGCTCGTTAATCGGCAGGAAATGTCATGTGTTACACACAAGTGTTTTTATGGTTTTTTCCTAATTTTCACAAAAAAAAAGGGGGGGGGGGGGAGGGTCTACTTTTTACTATTTTGAAAATCAACAGGCCTTTTTACATCTATCTATTTGAGATAATCTTGAAAATGTGGACTGACTAACTCTGTTGATCCGAGATTCATCTCGTTCTCAGACTCACAGGAAGACACTATTGAAAAAAATATTGTTGATTCGTATTAAGCATGCTCAAAATGTGTTAATATTCGAATGTTAGACTGTACCCATGACATGGCCATCCCTAAAAATTGTTGGCCCGTTATACATATTTATCACGCTACTCCTCCCCCCCCCTTCTCTATTTTTGATTTTTTTTCCCCCCATAAATATATTGAAGGTCAGGATTCTCTCTGCAGCCCGGACCCCCTACTCGAGAGGTAGCCTCCTTCCTATAGGCGACTCTGCCCATGACAGTATTCTTCATTTACATCTCCACTTTGTGTTGCAGAGAAAGTAAAAACGGCAATTTTCGGGCCACTTTGTCGTCGTATTGACAAACCGTGATCGGTGTTTCAAAGTCAATTTTCGAGCAAGAGTCTTTGGCGACGAATTTGGCGGTTATTTCTTTTCCCGCCAGTGGTAACCCCCCAGTGTTGATCGTTCGCCGCTCGGGCGTTTTGGATCTACTGCTGATGAGCGGAGCAGGCGAGTGAGAGTTATTCTACGTCGTGTGTTTCGATTTTTTTGTTTTTGCTCAAATCTTTGCTCGTTTTTGATTCCCCCTTTTTAATTATACTTCGGTTTTCGTTCTCGTGGTGTGTAATTCACATTCGGAAAGACCAGTCACCATGTCGGAACAGGATGATACATTCCCTGGCCAGGAAGTGGAAACAACGGTGAGTGTTCTGTTTTTACTTTTATTACTTTACCGCCGCTCGGGAATATTTTTGTGAGAGAATTTTCGAATCGAATGTTTTGGCTTTCCTGGAACGTAGTGTTGTGTTTATATAGGAGGTCGATTCTTGATTCTGGTTGGTTCTTGTGAGGGTGGAGTCCTGCGGGCGTCGTGTATAGTCTGTTGTAATGTGTGGTGGTCTTTTATTTATAAAGTGAAGCGGGAGATGTTTTATAAAAATGTATGCTTTATTTTGTTAATGCAGAGCTTCTTTTGGAATTAAAGCCTAGATTTTGTTTAGTTGTGTATTTCTCATATTGTTTAGGTAAATCTGTATCGTAATCAGGGTCGTTTTTTTATCACTGGACCCCTCAGGCCGATAGGTTAGGGCAATAAATTATGGATTATTAATATTTAAATATGTAAAAATTCGTTCGAACTGTTTACATTAATTAATCTGTATAAATAAAAATGAAAATCCATATGTTTGTCTTATCATTACGGAAACGCCAACCTAATTTCATAAAACTTTGATTGGTGCATTGCTACGGATCCACTTAAAATTTAGGCGTCCGTCTTTTCTGTCAGCTTGTTTGTCTTCTGTTTCCTCACTTTGAGCGTGACCCAATCGTTGTATGAGCCTCCAAACAAACTCGACCCAATCGTTATTTATGCCTCCAAACTAACGTGACCTAATTGTTTTGAGTCTCTTTACACTAAATGCAATTCAAAATCAGTAAACGTGATCTGAATATTGTTTATTCATCTATCTCTAAAATTACGTAAGCTTTTGTATATTAACGAAATTGAAAACCTTTTTAATTTGCACCGCATACAATATTTAAAAAATAAATATTGTATGCGGTGTTATTCTCTTTCATTTGAGTATTTTTTATCGCCTGTCACGAATTACTACAATATATTTGCATGTATATTTTTAGCAACAATAAAATTTTAATTATTTGCTTATTGCTGAGCAACAGTATTAGGTCATTTGTTATTATCAACAGCGTCGTTTAGAAAATTATATGCATAAGATGTTCAACAAAAATTGTGAATTAAGTTTCTTTGCATTACATATTTCGTTCGAAGACGGGCATATAGCTAGTCCGCAATAAAAATACTCCTTTAGTAGCAGCATAAATAGTTGATTGAAAGTAACAATCGCATTTAATCCTCATTTTAAGCTGTTATTAACGAAGTCTTGTACATCAGATGGAAAACATGGTTATAAATTTGAGAGGCGATTTGTTTCAATCTAGAATTTAGGTAGTTGTAATCATAATCTGTGAAAAAAAAATCTGACGTGAGCAACACATACATGACTTTCTTTACAGTCTAAAATTCATGCTCTCTTAATAAATCATTAAAGTAAGTTTCATTGCACAAAATAACATTTATAATTAATTGAAATGACACTAAATTTGCCCTTTTAATTGAATTTTCGTTTTCATATAGTAACTGGACCTATTTTCAGTTAGACGGCGTAGCGAAAAAATTAAAATATCACACGAACCGCTAGTCCTTGAGTAATGGGGATTAGTCTTATTCTTTTCACTGTCAAAAATTACACATAAAACAAACATTTAATTAATACATTTCAGCATGCGATTTCTTTAGTTTAGATTTTGACGATTTATACTGGTCATTTAGCAAAAAATAAGTAAATAAAGGCCGGTTATTTTTTCCCGAATCTTACCAAATAATAATGCAGGGCGTGTATAAGGAAGGTATTGTGGTGACGGGTTGAAAATTCGAATTCAAGGAAAGAGCCAGTTCCCGGAACTCTAATCGAATGTTTTTGAGATGCTGTCTGTGTATGTGTGTGACTGTAGATGCGATATTTCGCAAATAAATGACTATTTCGAACGAAATTTGATTCAAGTATTACAATCTGAATATTGGAACCCTATTGATTTTAAATACAATCGAATGTTCAGAACACTCGCAATTGAATGTTCAGTTACTCGCCCCCGAGAGGGGCGGGGCCCGAACGGGGCGACGTCACGAACAAAAAAACTGTATCACGGCTGTATTTCACAACACTGTTTGAAGCTGTTAAATCTGATCTTTGAGATATAAATAAACCCTTTTTATGCATGATTATGTCAAATGTTGTCTTATGCTGCCATGTTAAAAAAAATATCGAATAAATTTAGAAGTTTTCGTTGACATTAAAAAAAAATTCTGTATAGATCTAGATTTTTTGATAACAAAAACGGGCAAAAAGTTTCGTGATAATCCATTAATATTTTTTGGATATTTATGCCATTAGGTTTAGCGGCACTTAGGTCGCATGCCCTTAAAAAAGAATATATATATATTTAACAATATTAATCAAACACTTTTGTTTTATACGCACAACTTTATAACTAAAGTAAAACCAAACCACTCCCAGTAAACTAATGTAATCCGTTATCAAAAAAAAATTTTCGTTTTTACTTTCCTTATAAACATAGTATAATGTATAAGGAAAGTTTTGTGACGGGGTCGAAAACTCGAATTCCAGTTTTCGACGGGAGAGCTCGTTTCAAGTATCCATGAACACGAATCAAACGTGAGTCTGTTGAGACGATATTTTTCGAACGAAATTTGGTACAAAAATTACAATCCGTGAATACTGGAAGCGTATTGTTTTGAAATGCAATCGTATGCTCAGAACTCCCCTAAATTTTATTATGATTAAATTTTATTATCTCTGGCGATTTTCCGGATGACAACATATAAAACTATTTCAAAGTACCCAATTAACTTATATTTCGCGCAACTCTAAATAAACTATTATCAGTATTGGTAGCATCATCAATAAACGATATAGTCTATATATTAGAATATTTTAATAATTAATTCATCAATTAGACGTCATTTTCATCAATTTAGCGTCATTTTTGCAACTTTGGCGATATTTTTGTCAATCTGGGGCGACATATCGCCAAGTTGGCCCTACTTTGTTGAATTTCTCACCAAGTTCGCCAAATGCATCACCAAGTGTTACAGACAAACGGAGAGAAGAGCATTTCTTATATACTAGAAGGTATGCCCGTCAGAAATTGCGAAACATTTTGGCGTCATTTTTATTAATTTGACGACATTCTTGTCACTTTGGCAACATTTAAAATAGCTGAATTTCCCGCTAAATTTCTTGCCATGCGTTACGGACGGACGGAGAAATGAGTTATTCATATAGTTCAAGATATTGAACTTCCATCAATTAGTCGTCTTTTTCATTGATTTAACATCATTTTTATCAATTTGGCGATATTTTCGTTAATTTGACAACATTTAAAAAATAAGTCGAGTTGACGTCATTCCGCCAAATTTGCCGCCAAAATCTCGCCAAGCGTTATGCACGGAGAAATAAGTTATTCTTATAGCAGATAAATGACTATTGGCATCCAAATACAAAAGTATTATCCAAAGTAACTTTTCTCGTGAATGAAACGAGCTAGATCCACAAAAATGTCATCAATTTATTGCATGATATTACATATGAGAAGTGAACATATTTCAGAATAGTTAATATATATTTTTTTATTTCACGTGATTTTTTGATAAATTTATTTAAAAAATGTGCAATATCTCAGCGCGGTTCATGCTAGCGTTCTAAAGTTTGTGTTAATCGTTTTCTAATGAAAAGTTACACAAAAAATGACTATTTGCGTAACTTTATTAAAAGTTTTGAATTTTTAATGATTTTTTCAAAATTTCACTTGAAAATTTAGGTGGTTTTGAACATTCGATTGCATATAAAAGCAATAGGCTTCCAGTTTTATGGATTGTAATTTTTGTACCAAATTTTATTCGAACGCTCTATTCGTTCGTGAAATATCGTCTCCATGCACATCATCTCAAAAACGATGGATTCGTGTTCAGGGATACTTGAAACGTGCTCTTCCATCGAAAACTCGGAATTCGAATTTTGACTCCGTTGCAATTCTTTCCTTATACATTTGTATATAAGGAAAGTAAAAATATTGACTATTGTGAAATATGTTCACTTTTCATGTGTAATATCATGCGATAAATTTGGTGACATCATTCTGGTGGATTTAGTTCTTTCCATTCATGAAAAGTTACTTTGGCTAATATTTTTGTATTTGGACGCCAATAGTCATTTATCTGCTATAAGAATTACTTATTTCTGCGTTCATAACGCTTAGCGATATTTTGGCAACGAATGTGGCGGAATGTCACCAAATTGGCGACTTTTTAACTATGTTGTCAAATTTAAAAAATGTCGCCAAATTTACAAAAATGTCGCCAAATTGATAAAAATGCCGACTAATTGACGAAAATTCAATACTTTGGAAATAATATAAGAATAACCTATTTCTCCGTCTGTAGGGTTTGGCAAAATTTCGGTGACGAATTTGTCAGAATATTTATAACTTGCTGACTTTTTAGATGTTGCCAAATTGCCGATAATGTCACCTAATTGATAAAAATTCGCCAAATTGATGAAAGTTCAATATCTTGGAAAGAACACAAGAGTAGACAAGAATAACCCAGTTAGTTCTCCGTCTGTCCGTAACACTTGGCGAGAAATTTAGAGGGGCGTCACCAACTTGCCGACTATTTTAAATGGTGCCAAAGTGACAAAAATGTCACCAAATTGATGAAATTGACTCCAAAGTGGAAGTAATGTTTCGCAAATTCTGATTTCCGTCACATGACGGGCATATCTTTCAGTATATAACAAATCCGATGTGGGCAAGATATGACTTTCCTTATATAATGCAGTGAATTTACTACTTTTACAATAAAAAATAGGTTTTTCTTATAGTAGATATTTATATTCTTTCCAAGATATTGAATTTTCGTCAATGAGTCGTCATTTTCATTGATTTAGTGTCATTTTTATCCATTTGGCGAGATTTTTGTTAATTTGGCAACACTTAAAAAGTCGCCAAGTTGGAGATATTGCGCCAAATTCGGCGCCAAAATCTCGCCAGGATTTATGGACGGAGAAATAAGTTATTCTTATAGCACATAAATAACTATTGGCATTCAAATTCAAAAGTATTACTCAAAGTATCTTTTCTCATGAATGGAACGAGCTAGATCAACGAAAATGATGTAATCAAATTTATCGCATGATATTACATATGAAAAGTGACCATGTTTTTCAACAGTTAATATATTTTTTTTAATTTATGGGATTTTTTGATAAATTTATTTTTAAAATGTGCAATATCTCGAGAATGGTTCATGCTAGCGTTCTAAAGTTTATGTCAATCGTTTTCTGAGAAAAAATTACATAAGAAATGTCTATCTGCGTAATTCTATTAAAGGTTTTGATTTTTCGATGATTTTTTCAAAATTTCACTCAAAAATTTAGGGGGTTCTGAACATTCGATTACGTTTAAAAGCAATAGGCTTCCAGTATTCACGGATTGTGAATTTTGTATTAAATTTCATTCGAATCGCACTATTTGTTCGTGAGATATCGTCTCCACAGACTCACTGACATACAGACATCACCTCAAAAATGTTTGATTCGCGATCAGGGATGTTTGAAACGTGCTCTCCCGTCGAAAACTCGAATTCGAATTTTTGACCCCATCACAATACTTATATATTATGTATACAAGGAAAGTATAAATGCTCATCTCTCCGTTTGTCTGTAACACTTGGTGATGCATTTGGCGAACTTGGGGAATAATCTAGCAAAGTGCCGCCAACTTGGCGATAGTTCGCCCCCAGATTGACGAAAATATCGTCAAAATCGCAAAACACGCTAAATTAATGATAATGACTCCTAATTAATGAATACATTATTAAAATATTTTAATATATGGAATATGTCGCTGATTGAGGATGATATCAATATTGATAATTGTTTAATCGGTGTAGCACGAAATATACATAAAGTAATTTGGTACTTTGAAATAGTTTTACAAGTTGTCATCCCGAAAATCGCCATATGTACAATTTAACGTTAATCACAGTACTGTGGATCTTATACATTATTTTTTGACTGTAAAAAGAGTAAATTCATTGCATTATATAAAGAAAGTCATGTGCTGTCCACATCAGATTTTTTAGAATTGGCGTCAATTAAATCTGTGCCAATTCACCAAATAAAGGAAGTACTAGAAACTCAGACCAGTGTAATTTGAGATCGGTATTGGATTTCATGATTTTTTTGTGCAGTATAAAACTCTATTTAATAAACGCAAGAAAGAAAAACATATGTTTCTAGGGGAAGATCTACTGCGCCAGACTTTGTTATTGTTGTTGAGGTGACTTATACCCCGTGGTGAGGAGCGCCTATCACCAGGCGTCAGGCTTTACCGCTGTAGTATGACCACCGCCGTGAAACACGATTTACAGGCCCAATTCATTTACAAGTATTACGGGATGAGAGGCAGTGGTTGGAAAAACTACGTTATTATTGTTGTGATCTACAACTACATTATGATAAATGTAGTTAACTACAACTACTATTTTTTTAAAGTAGTGACTACAAACTACTTTTTAAATGTAGTCAGCTAGTTTTATAATACAAATTTTGCCACAACTTCAATTTTCACAAAAAGTTGAGGATAGGGGTATACTGTAGTAATTTAACATACTTATTCTGAATAATTAAAATTTACTGATCAACTTACCAATCTTTACTCTTTTACCCACGTTTAGAAACAGTAAAATAAAATAAAAGTATAAACTTTAAAATCAAAGACAACCAAAAATAAGTTTAAAAGTCCTTTTAATAGAATTTCCTTTCTTCGACGTACAAAAATTACACGGAGATTGTATTAAAAAACCTATTTTTGGTTGTCTTTGATTTTAAAGTTTAATTAAAGTTTACGTGTATCCATTTTATTTATTAAAAATATAAAATAAAAGTAAAAACTATTTATTTAAAAACATGTTTGTCCATTTTTAGTAGAATTTGCATCTCAAAATTGCAATCAGATAAACAGAATCTGTTGGGAAATAACACATCTGAATATATTCATATAAAACCCCTGCAGCCATTCATCATACATCGTTGCGCAGAATTTCGTACAAATAAAGAAAGGGCGATCACATGATATGTAGAATGGCACCTTGTTTGTTGAAGTAACGTTAAAATTAGCATCCAAACTCGATAAAAACTAGCGATTTATTGTATCGCGCTACTCGCTACACTACTTATTTTTTAAAGTAGTGCGTTACACTACAAACTACGAGAAAAAGTAGTGACTACTGTAGTTTCGCTACTTGTAGCGCGCTACTTCCGACCACTGGGATGAGGTGTTCATAACATAATGCTACAAAGAGAAAAACTGATGTTGCTTACACATGAATTTCCCTATATATTGCAATGAATTCACTTTTTTCACAGTGGAATAAGATCTACGGCACGCTTTTTACTTTCCTTATATGCATATAATGTATAAGGAAAGTATTGTGACGGTGTCGAAAATTTGAATTCGAGTTTTCGACGGGAGAGCACGTTTCAGGCATTCCTGAACACGAATCAGGTGTTTTTGTGATTATGTCTGTGTATGTGTGTGTGTCAGTGAGTCTGTGGAGACGATAACTGACGAACGAATGGAGCGATTCGAATAAAATTTGGTACAAAAATTACAATGTCATTTCTTATGTAATTTTTCATTAGAAAACAATTGACATACATTTTAGAACGCTAGCATGAACCGTTCTCGAGATATTGCACATTTTTTAAATAAATTTATCAAAAAATCCCATAAATTAAAAAAAAATATTAACTGTTGAGAAACATGTTCACTTTTCACTGGTCTTCCGAACATTCGATTACGTTTAAAATCAGTAGGCTTCCAGAAGTTACTAATTATAATTTTTGTACCAAATTTCATTCAGACTCCACAGACTCACTGACACGCACACACACATATACTTACATACACATACTTACACACACACACACACACACACACACACACACACACACCCTTATACATCCACAAATACTTACACACATATACACAGACATCAACTCAAAAACGTTCGATTTAAGTTCAGAGTTGCTTGAAACGTGTTTTTTCGTCGAAAATTCGAATTCGAATTTTGTTGTGATGAGGTCGAAAATTGTGATATGAGGTCGAGCTATTGTGATGAGGTCGAAAATTCGAATTCGAATTTTCGACCTCATCACAATAATTTCCCTATACTATATATATAGGGAAAGTAGAAATAAAAAGTTTGTAAATTTAAGCACATATATGTATTTTATTGTGTGCTATAGCAAATAATAAATGTTTTTTTTATGACTTAATAGATATTTAAATACGAAAACTGAAAAAAAAATGTACCTGCCTTAATATGTTATGTGGGAATACATTATGTAGTTAACTAGAACTGGATATAATTTGAAGTAATTCTCGTGATTAGAATTCGAAATTAAAGATTTTCGTAGCTATTTCCTATGGAGAATAGGCGCCTAGCTATGAACTTAGCCATTGCAAAATCATGTATACTGAGCTACATTTTTGTAAAATTTTAAACAGGCTATATGGAAATATTGAATTTGTCAGTTTGTAATGGAGGTTCGTTCAAAACATTGTAGCATATAGCAATTTATTGGCTGCCATGCAAGATATCAGCTGTTCCATACTGACGAACACATAACTACAAAACTGATCTATGCTGTTATCTGTTAGAGAAGTATGTTCCATACTTTATTAATGTTCTAATATCTACGATTCCTCTATAGAACCATATATTCTATGGTTCCATAATCTATGAATGGTATAAAATAGTTTTAATTTTACACATATAAGCCCAATACTTCAATCAGCTGATGCAAACTTGAAAAAAAAATTAAGAGTTTATATGAATTATTTTAGAAGAATAACTTTGGTACTACTAAATATGAAAAAAATATAGTTTTTTAATTTTTTTCATTCTGTTAATAATAATAATGAAACAAGTAGTACTAAACACCATAAATATGTATGTGTAATAACAGTTTTCATCCCATCTAACATGGAAATTGCTGTATGTAAAACTATATTTGATCTCCGATCACAATATATTTCTTTATTTTCAATGTTTTGAAACATTTTAATCTAAAATTCAATCATTAATAAAAAAATACCAGAAGAAAAGGCAGCAGGCGATTTCGGTATTTGAAGCGTAATTGTTACTATAGTTACTCATGTAATCAATAACTGCATGAATAAATTGAATTAAAAAAGAAATATGCATAATAAAAAATCCTTTGCTCTAATTATAAATTTAAATATACCAAGAACGGTAAGTAAAACTAATAGAGTTAATTTAGAAAAGTGTTAGAGTTTTTTTTCTGCGCAGGATGGTATGCAAACGAATTTTGTGTATCCAGCCGTTCTCATGTTATAGCTGGATGAATGTTGGAACAAGAAATTCTGAGATTTATAAATTTTTTTTAATAAGTTTCTATGATTTTTTCGCACCACTTAAGGTCAAGTTCGACGTGCATGCAAAGTTTCATGTTTCTGTCTTCAACAGTTTGGCTATGTAATCAATCACTTAGTCAGTCAGTCAGTCTCACTCAACTGTAGATATACAGATAAAAAATCAAGTGGCGACTCGCAATTCAGATTTTTTGATTTAAAAGCTATCTAGAATTTGATAACACGTTACACTTTTAACACTTTACAACATAGTTGAAAAGTGTTTATGACTTTGTTCATTCTGTCTGTCTGTCCGTTAGCACGATAACTGCCGTAAAAATGACTTTATCAAAATGAAATTGTAGTATGTTGTTCAGACGGTCTGTAGAACTTATGGGAATATAAATAAATATCACCCAATTAGTTTTGGATTTAACCCGGATTGAAAACATACATTGAACCCTATGGGACCTAATTTTTCAAAAAACATTTTTTAAGCAAATTTAAAATTCACAAATTGCTTCGAAAGTTTTAGGAAATATTCAAATTATACCATAAAATATATAAAAAATTTTTTAGCAAAATATTATTCAGTAGTTTTTAAAATAAAAATTAAAATAATAATTACACCCTTTATATGAAGAAATCATGTGACCCACTTCAAAATAAAATATGGCATTCATCTTGTGTCAAAATCGTGATTTTTAAAGTTCTTTTTAATTCATATTTAGTGTTGTATCCGTCCTAAACCGCTTTATTTTTGCTTAAATTCTGTGCATCTACATACTGAAACAACGTAATTACAATATATTTGAGTTTAAATGATCATCCAAATTTGATTATTTCTACAACGAAACCTAATTTTCACTTATGGAAAATGTAAACAGCAAAAGATGTAGAATGAGTTGTATAAGAATTGCTTCATTTCTTTAACGCAAAATTATTTAGGTCCTAGAGTGTGCAATATAGCTGATATGAATGAAATATTCATTGATTTTCCACAGAGAAGAAGACCCCGGTCGTTCAAATGGTTACTCAAGTCCTCTGGATGAGTCGGACGACCTGGGGTTTCCACAGAGAAGAAGACGATTATTTCGATGAAGTTTTAAACATAGAGTTAAATTACTTTAGCTCCATGGTTTTAAGTTTTTAAATAAAATAAATTATTATAGTATTGTGATCAATGAAAGGAAGGGGAAAAAGTTTTTGAATGAAATGCTGCTTTTATAGAGAGAGCCAGGCGTGTTATTTTTTCTATGACGTCATTTGAATGAATGTCGGTTGTTTTCTATGAGGTTTTCAAATATAATAAATTATTGTAGTATTATGACAATTTTAAAGATATTACAGAGATGAATGTATCACATTTTAGCGATATTTAACCCAGGCAATTTATGATTCAATGCCGTCATTTGAATGAAGTTCATTTTTTTCGATGAAGTTTTAAGTTTTCAAATATAATAAATTAATGTAGTATTGTGATAAGTTTTTAAATATTACCGAGAAATATATCACATTTTAGAGATGTTTAAAATTTTATTTTGATAAAGTCATTCTTACGGCAGTTATCGTGCGAACGGACAGACAGAATGACCAAAGTCATAAACACTTTTCAACTATGTTGAAAAATGTTAAAAATATCCGTTGAATGTATCACATTTTAGAGATGTCTAAATAAAATTGCATATCATATGGAAAGTGTTTCATAATCAATGCTTTATGTATGATTGATCTTTCTTGTTACTTTCTCATGCTGTGTTATATATAAAGTATTGTTTTCACGAAAATTTTCAATTTCGAAATTTTTATGTCAAAATATCTTTCAAGATCTCCTGAACACATGTTGACTATTTTTGGAGTGATGTCTCTCTGTCTGTTTGTCTGTATGTATGTTTGTCTGTGGTCGAGTTCTTGTGTGCACAATAGCGACCACAAATGTTAATGGACTTTTTACGAAACTTTATATCCGGCTTTGTTATAAAAAAAATCTAGAACTAGATAGAATTTTCTTAATTCAAGTGAAAACTTCAAAATTTTATATTTTTTTAACATGGCAGCATAGGACAAAATTTGACATAATCCCATATCATAAATAAACCCTTTTGTATATATTTATAAAAGGGTTTATTTTTGACTCAATGATCACAAGGCTTCATGGCTTCAATCGTTGTAGAAAATAGCTGCGATACATTTTTTTTTGTTAGTGACATCATTATCCACCTTGCGGGGAGGGGGGGGGGGGCGCATATTACCCCCTGATGGGTGCATTTTCAAAAGTATGGTATCAAGTATGTGTTTTTACAAGTCATTTAAAGTGAAGGGTAACACTTTGTAATTGTAATCATTAGGATCCATGATACCGATTTTTCAAAAATTTCTTGTAAAATATGAAAAACCCCCTACTAAAAATGGATTCTGGTATGAGAAAGTCATTTAATTTATCTGGCAACAAAATCATTGTTTTCACCTACTCTCGTTAAAATCGCTAATAACGGCAGCTCGATCCATGATGCACTATATCTTTCTCTACATATGTAATGTATTGTAGGGAAAATATAAACGCAACCGCATCACTGTGATGCGACAAATGGAGGCTTATAAAATGTATTGTTTGGCAGCTTATTAAGGCGATGAATATTTGAACTCGTTGATTTCTTCTTTGTTGAGTCATGTTTCCAAATGATGACGCGGTAATACGGCTGAATTGCTACATGCATTCACTAAAATATGCATTAAAAAAATGCGTTTCTATATTTATTGCGGAATTTTGTGGTGTATTATTTCCCCTAAATATCATAGACCTATATATACCTCTTATCATAGTACAATGTATAGTATAGGAAAGTATTGTGTTGGGGTCGAAAATTCGAAAGCGAATTTACTATGGAAAAGCACGTTTCAGCATCCCTGAACTTTAACAGTACGCTTTTAGGTGTGTATATGTAGCAGTATGTCTGTGTGTGTATATGCATGAGTGTCAGTATGGGTGGATTTGTGAACACCATACCAAGAACTAATGGTGAGTCAAATGAAATTTGGTACGATTATAACAATATGAGTACTGGAGCCTTATTGATTATATAAACTATGTCGAGCATCTTAAAGCTCCTACAGGATCTGATATTTTTTTAAAAACAAATTAGAAAAATCGTTTATGTGAATGAAACTGACATTTGATGCTTGATTTGTCATAAAACATCGACTGGCATTTATTTTAGAACGCTGGCATGAACCACTCTCGAGATATTATATACTTTTTTTCGATGTAAGTTTATCAAAAATTGTATAATTAAAGAAGTATTGTTAAACAAGTTAGCTTTCCATACGCAATAATGTGATAAGTCATTTTTAACATATTTCATTTGGTACGTTCCATTCATTAGAAAAAAACACGCTTTCAAATAGTATTTACGTTTCAAGGTTAACTAATTTGCCAAATTTAACTTATTTCACGTGATATTAATTAAATATCAATGATAATTTGATTTGAATTTTGCACGTGCATATAAATAACCAAACCACACATGACACTACAGAGGTATAGGAAAAGCTTGTAAGTTACGTAGTTCATCTTATAAATTTTATTTATAAATGAAAACTAAAACTATTTTTTATAAAATCGACGTGTTGAGTTCAAATCTATCGATTTCTAAAATAAATATTCAGCATTCTTCTGATGTTTTTCTATATTTAAATAGAAAAAGTATTCTAAATTGGTATGTATAAATGCACTGAGTGTTTATCCGGTCATAGAGTCTACAGTGTATTCAAGTTAACCTCGCTGCGAGTATCTTTAGCTAAGAAAGTCGCTCTAAATTTTAATTTCTGGTACAATCTTGAACGCGAATGTAAATAAGAGTAGAAGTAAAGTTTTCTTAATATATCGAAAATAATTATGTGCTATGCACATCAAAGTTGTTGTGCTATGCACATCAAAGCTATGTAGTGTACTTTTTGTTGCATAATTAGATGTTAGTTTTAACGAGTATAAATTTCGATATTTTTTTTTTTATGATTTCCAGAATAATATTTCAAAAGTTTGGCGGCTGAATTAAACTATATCACTTTCTCTGCATACACACTATAAATGTATAGGCAAAATATTGTGACGGAGTTAAAAATTCGAAAAATTTTATAATGAAAGATGCATTTATTCTTGACTTATCTTCCCCCCCCCCCTTCTATCCCTCTCTCACACACACAGGCAGACAGACATCTTTTCAAAAGTGTTCAAAATAGGATCAGCAGGTCTAAAAACATGCTTATCCGTATTCAAATTATTTTTATTATCTCATATTGAAAAATTTTGGGGAAAATATTACTTACAAGAGTATGAAAATTTTAAAATTATGCTTCAATTTGTAAGTAAAATTCCAGTTTGGCGATTGAAGATATTTTATCGAATAAAAACTGCATTTTACAAATAAAAATTGCATTTGGCCACTGGGCTAACGAAAAAAAAATCCAAATAACAGCCCCCCCCCCCCCCCTTCGTATCAATGGAACAGCGCAGTTATAGCCACTAACCTTATAAACGCAATTTTACCGAGATTATATAAACAGCTAACACATTTATTGCATGTATAACATGCTTTAACTATTCATCTGCAAAATAAAAAGTTCTCAAACGCCTCGTCTTCGAAGGAATTATTTCAGAGTCCGGCAAAAGAAAAAAACAGCTAGCGAAATTTATCGACCCGCCATTTTGTCGACCTTGAAGAAAAGCTCTGCTTCTCTGGGTTCGAACATTCTCCCGGATACGGAACATTTCAAAGTCTCGATTTCTTCCTCGGAATTCTGGACTTGTACGAATAGTTTGTGAAGCTTGTTATAATAGGCTACTTAGTTAAGGCTGCTTTGTGCTATCGTTGTAGAATTTATTTTATTAGAATTCAACAAAATATTATTCAGATTCATTTTTACTCACTCTCTTATTATTTTATAGGTAAAAAGATTGTTTTCTTGACGATTTTTGAATTGGATATTTTGATGAGGGGAAAGCACGTTTTCGGAACACTTGAATAGATTTCGACCGTTTTTGGGAATATGCGTATCTGTGATATCTAAGGTGTTAACACTAATTCTCAAGAATGACTATACGTATCGCAGTATTGTAAGTGTAGATACAATATAAAAAATCTGATGTGGGCAGCACATGACTTTCCCTGCAGACTTATATTCACGTTCTCTTTATTTTAATTAAATTTAATTCATCTTTTAATTCAATTTTCGTTCTCATTTGATAACTAGACTTATTTTCAAAGGTAGAGTGGAGAAAATACTAAAAAATTAAAATATCTCGAGAACGGCTAGTCCTAATGTAATAGGGTTGGTCTTATTCTTTTCTTCGTTAAAAAGTTCGGATTAAACAAGCATTTAATGGATATATTTGAGCATACGTAGTTTTTTAGTTTAGATTTTGGCGATTTGCAAAATTTTGCAAAAAAAGGCCATTTTGCAAAAAAAGACAGGTTATTTTTTTTCGAATCATTCCAAAATCTAATAAGCACCAGAATGTCCCATAAGTGATTTATCTACCGAGTTTTGTGGAATTCGGTCCATTAGTTTTTCAGCTGGAGTGGATACAAGCTTTTGCGGGCCATTTCGCAATTAAAGGCGGGTTCTTTTATCCCGAACCGTACCCAAAACTAATCAGCACCAGATTCGCCCACATGTGACGTACCTATCAAATTTTATGAAATTCGGTCAATTAGTTTTTTAGTTAGAGTGGATACAAAATCTGCACAGACAGACACACACACAGACGTCACGCTAAAAATGGTTTTTTCGTATTCTAGAGGTCTCGAAACGTGTAGATCCGTCGAAAACTCGAGTTGCGATTTTCGACATGATTCCAATACTTTCCCTATACATTACCATGTATTGCAGGGAAAGTAAAAACGCTGATGTCCGCATCATATGACTTTTCCTGCGAACTCAAATTACTTTTTCTCCATTCCATAATACTGTTACAAATGTATCCGCTTAAATCGTGGGTGTGCGCTCAAGATACAAGAATGAGTCCGAATTTCTAGATAACTGACACGTTTTTTACAAGCACAGCGTAAACAGAAACAATATACAGAAAAACAGCACTTAAAATGCTCCACTAATTTCACAAAACAGCCGATACATTGACGCATTTCATTTCACAAGCAGTCGCTATTCTCAAAACAAACTATTGACAAAAATCACAGTTCAATGTAGCCTGTATCGCGTCAACTGCTCTCAAACTGAGTGATGACTCCTTTTATAAGTCCTCTCTGTAGAAACTTCTAGAAGTATCTCATATCTCGTAGAATATTCGTTATTTCGAGGTACTTCTCGAACCTTCGTAAATTCGTCAAATGTTGTCAAATTGACTATAAATCGGCCAATCCGGCAACTCTTCTTCAAACTTCGGCATATGGCAACCTTAGATTCATGTCATGGGAAAGGATGCCTGTAGGGACGTTTTCTTCGTCTGGTTTTCAAAAAAAGATTCCAGCAACAACATACATTAATGCGTGTTTAATCGCATAAAATGCAATTGTTTATTTAAATACTATTCCATTTACACCCGGAAAGGACAGCGGTCACTCAATGTGATACTTGAACATAAAAATGACGCACATATTATAATTCTGTTAACATGAGAATTTCGGTATGCAAAACAATATTTCATCTCAGATCACTATATGTTTTCTTATTTCCAACGTATTCAGACATTTCAATCTAAGATTCAATCATTAATAAGAAAACATGCAGTATTTTGATCAGAAGAATAATAGACAGTAGGCGATTTCGGTGCTTAAAGCATAATTCTGTTACAATGGTTGCAAATGCAATCAAAAATAGTATAAATAATTAAATTAAATAAAATATGAAAAAAAATCTTTTGCTTTAATTATAAATTAAAATATATCAAGAACAGTTGGTTATATATATAGAGAGAGTAAATAAAAAAAAATAAAATTTTGTTTGTTTGGGATGAAAAACTAATTTTTAGTAATTAGCCGTTCTCGATTTACATCTGGAAGAATATTGAAATTAAAAAAAATCCCAGATTTATAAATTTCTTGAACAAATTTCCAAAATTTTAGATTTTTCTCATTAATTGTAGGTAAAATCACACGTGGATACAAACTTTCAAGTGTCTGACTTCATTGTATGATATGTATTCAATGGAACGTCAAATTTACTGTTTTGAAATAATTCCATTTTTCAATTTGGCGCATTTTAATAAAACTCCAAGTCGCTAAAATTCCAGTTGTATCAGCATCTATTCAACGCAAAAGTAACTTAATTATCAAATTTAAGAGAACGCGCTTAAAATCAGGGAAACAAAATCCATTTTTTTTCATTATCTAATTATACAGTCTTATCATTTCTAAACAATTTGGTACCATTGGTATTTCAGAATGTTAAATATTTCTGGAGATATTAAGAAAATACAATGGATCGACAATACAATACCAAGCATAAATGCATACTTTGAACGAGTTTTTATTCAACGCAAATGTAACTTAATTATCTAATTTAAGAGAACGCCCTTAAAATCAGGAAAAAAAATCCATTTTTTTTTCATTATCTAATTATAAAGTTTTATCATTTCTAAACAATTTGGTACCATTGGTATTTCAGAATGTTAAATATTTCTGGAGATATTAAGAAAATTGCATCGACAATACAATACCAAGCATAAATGCATACTTTGAACGAGTTTTTCTCAAAATATTTTTCTGAAAGTATATAAAATGACTATTTTTCCAACAATTTTTGGCATATTTATTTTTCTACATTTTCCTAAGATTTAAAAAAAAATATTTGTAAAATTAAGGGTCTTCCTCTTGCCCGAGCTCTTGTGGTTACTAATTATAAACATCGTACTAAATTGAAAGTGATAATATCAATGCGTTTGAGAGTTATCGTCTACGTAGACTCGCCGACAGACATTATTTAAGAAACGTTTCATACGCATTCATAAATGGTCAAACAGGGGTCGCGCTGCCGATCGCTATTGTTACATTTTGTGAAAAAAAAAATTCAGTTTGGCCAATAGCTAACAATCAATGAAGAAAAACCCATAAAATAATGAGTATTCTAACACAGAAAAAACGAGGCAAACATGCCGATAAAGTAGAATAGTACTAAGCTTAATTTGGAGCTCGATATAGAATATATTTTTTGCCAAGGCTGAGTATGTATTGCAAATTAACCTAGACATATTATTGTTTCTAAATATGGAGATAGTTAATTACTATGGACACCGCATACTCTCGACAGATAAGCATAAAAAGATAGAAAAAGTATAAAGAAACCATATAATTACCAGATAAAAAATTTGATGTGGGCAACACATGACTTTCCTTATATAATGCAACGAATATACTACTTTAACGGTAAAAACGATAGGTTATTCTTATAGTAGATATATTCTTTCCAAGATATTGAGTTTTCGTCAATTACTCGTCATTTTCATTGATTTAGCCTCATTTTTATTCATTTAGCGAGTTTTTCGTTAATTTAGCAACTTTTAAACAAGTCACCAAGTTGGCGACATTCCACCAAATTCGTCGTCAAAATCTCGCCAAACGTTAAGGATGGAGAAATAAGTTATTCTTACAGCAGATAAATGACTATTGGCGTTCAAATACAAAAGTATTACTCAAAGTATCTTTTTTCATGAATGGAACGAGCTAGATCCACGAGAATGATGCCACCCAATTTATCGCATGATATTACATATGAAAAGTGAACATGTTTCGCAATAGGTAATACTTTTTTTTTATTTTGCATGATTTTTTGATAATTTTTTTAAAAATGTGCAATATCTCGAGAACGGTTCATGCTAGCGTTCTAAAATTTGTGTCAATCGTTTTCTAATAAAAAATTACATAAAAAATGTCTATTTGCGTAACTTTATTAAAAGTTTTGATTTTTTAATGATTTTTTCAAAATTTCACTCGAAAATTTAGGTGTTCTGAGCATTCGATTGCGTCTAAAAACAATAGGCTTCCAGTATTCACGGATTGTGATTTTTGTATCAAATTTCGTTCGAATCGCTCCATTTGTTTGTGAGATATCGTCTCCACAGACTCACTGACGCACACACACACAGACATCACCTCAAAAATGTTCGATTCGTGATCAGGGATGCTTGAAACGTGCTCTCCCGTCGAAAACTTGAATTCGAATTTTCGACCCCGTCACAAGACTTTCCTTTTACATTATACTATGTACATAAGGAATGTAAAAATTATCCATGTACTTCTTAACACGAATGGCTATTGTGAATAATGCAAATTAACTGTTGCCACTCCAAAGATAAAAATAAGTGTTGCAAATAAGAAGTAAAAGTAGGAAATACTGTATGAAATACAACTTGAATAAAGTAAAAGTAGGAAAAGTAGATTTAATAACAGAAAGTAATTAATAATATGAGCACCTTGATTTATCTGTCTGTTTATCTATCTATCTCTGCTACAAAATGTTGCCAAACGTGTTTCAATCACTGATAAACATTTCAATTTAGATACTAACCCAGACCATCAGCATTTTCATAACCCTCCACATGAATACTAAATTTTTCCGATCCCTCATTGACTTTTCACGTTCACTGCTGCTTGAATTCAGTGTTCATATTAAACACCGGAGCGTTCTTCTTAGCTAATTAAATGTTTGCTTGAACGCTGCTCGTTTTTTTCTTTTCTTCAAAGAAATATACCAAATGTAAATTATTGTTCTGCTAAAGTTTTCACACCAGAGTGATCGCATTGTCGAAAACAATAAATGTAAATGTTTCCTTCTTTCGAATTATTTTCAATCTATCTTCCTTAGTAATCTTAAGTTCACGGTTGTTTTTTCTTCTAAATGCTTAGATAAAATTAAAATTCACTTATTTCTTTTCAAAGGGGTCAGGGTTATAATTTAGTGGGAATACAAAAATCGAAGAAGTGATTTATAATGATAATATAATATTAAGAAACAATTGAATACAGTTACATGAATAAAATGGTAATAATTTATTAATATGTAAGAAGTATAATTTTTTCGTCATAGAGATTGACATTATTAAAATATTAAATTTCTAACAACGTCTCCTCTATAACCACACAAATTACAATACACTTCTTATTCTAACTTTTACGTAATTTATAAATATAAAATTTCATGGCTTTAAATGTACTCGTTCTAATGACAGCTTGTTTACGCGTCATAGACACACGCATGCGCACAGACGAACATAATTTCAAACATGTTTGAAACATGTCCATGGGTTATAATGTGTATTTCAGCCGAAATCTCGAAAATTTTAATGAAGCAATACATTTTCTCTGTTATAATATTAAAAATCTGATGTGGGCAACACATAACTTTCCTTATATAATGTAATAAACTTACTACTTTTACAGTAAACGTTTATCTTATAGTAGATACTTATATTCTTTCCAAGATATTGAATTTTCGACAATTAGTCGTCATTTTCATTGATTTAGCGTCATTTTTATCAATTTGGCGAGATTTTCGTTAATTTGGCAACATTTCAAAATGTCGCCAGGTTGGCGACATTCCGCCAAATTCGCCGCCAAAATCTCGCCAAGCGTTATGGACGAAGAAATAAGTTATTCCTACAGCAGATAAATGACTATTGGCGTTCAAATACAAAAGTATTACTCAAAGTATCTTTTTTCATGAATGGAACGAGCTAGATCCACGAGAATGATGTCACCCAATATATTGCATGGTATTACATATGAAAAGTGAACATGTTTCTCAAAAGGAAATATTTTTTTTTATTTTATATGACTTTTTGATAATTTTTTTGAAAAATATGCAATATCTCGAGAACGGTTCATGTAAGCGTTCTAAAATTTATGTCAATCGTTTTCTAATGAAAAATTACATAAGAAATGTCTATTTGCGTAACTTTATTCGCGGTTTTGATTTTTTGACGATTTTTTCAAAATTTCACGCGAAAATTTAGGGGGGTTCTGAATATTCGATTGCGTATAAAAACAATAGGCTTCCAGTGTTTACGGATTGTGATTTTTGTACCAAATTTCGTTCGAATCGGTCCATTCGTTCGTCAGTTATCGTCTCCAGACTCACTGACACACACACACACACACATACTTTCACACAGACATCACTTCAAAAATGTTTGATTCGTGATCAGGGATGCTTGAAACGTGCTCTCCCGTCGAAAACTCGAATTCGAATTTTCGACCCCGTCACAATACTGTCCTTATACATTATGTATATAAGGAAAGTAAAAAAATGTATCCTGCACAAAACTTCTTTTCGGATTTTCATTGTACAAATCTGGATATTCAATATTCAAATCTGGACACTAATGCATTTCAAAAACAAAATCTTTCATAGTACCTAATGAGGCAGTCTCCAGAGGAATCATAGTCTCCTGGTCGTATAAAAGAAAAATCTTCTGATGTGAAATGTATCGATCTAGCTAGCATTCCACCGACCTTGAAGACAAACTCTTGCCGCTTGATTCGAACATTTTCCCGGATTTGGAACGTTTCTAAAGTTTCGTAGAATTTATTGATGACTTGTATATTTGCGCGTATTTATAACGATACCGAGGTGTTTTATTTTTGTGCAATTTTCATAACTTCTGAAGTTTGGATTTGGAGAATTCCGAATTCCTTGATTGCGCCTATACTTATAAAGTTGCAGGGCTTTTTATTTTCTCATTGTACATTTTCTTTTTCTTATATAAATTCTTGAATTTGGATTCAGAGAAGAATTCCTTAAAAGTTTGAATACTTGTGCGTACATACTTAAGTTGCTGAGTTGTTTCATGTTTGTACAATCTTGATAATTTCTAAAGATTGGATTCAGAGAATTTTTTGATAGTTTGAATGCTTGTGCGTACATACTTGTAAAGATACTGAATTGTTTCATGTTTGTTCAATTTTTATAATTTCTGAAAGTTCGGATTCCGAGAATTCCTTGATAATAACCTAAACTTCCTTGAAGAAAATAGACAAATGTTCTTTAGGTGACGACAGTTGTTTCGTGGGCGGTATAATAAGCCCCCTTTCTTCAAGCCCCCTTCTTTTGCGCTTTTCTGGATGACAACATGTAAAATTATTTTAAAGTACCAAATTAACTTGAATTTCGTGCAACTATAACTTGACAATTGGAAATATTTCTAACATCTACTAAGCAATATACTCATTTATATTATATTTAAATATGTTAATTATTATTAATTCATCAATTTGGCGTCATTTTCGTAACTTTAGCGTCATTTTTGTAAATTTGGCGAAATATTCGTAAATTTGGCACTACATTAAAAAGTCGCAACATGGATACATGGATATTCAGTCGCAACATTTGGCGATATTTCGCCAAATTTATCGCCAAGCGTTACATATTTGATGAAACAATTCATTTTTATTTAATATTTTACATTTATTTAAAAAACGTGCAATGTCTCGAGAACAGTTCAAACTAGCATTCTAAAGTTTATCATTCGTTTTAAAATAAAATACTAAGTACAAGATGATTATTTATGTAACATTATTGAATACCCTTATTTTTTCATGATTCGAAAATTGTGGGTTTTTCCTAGTGTTTGATCGCCTTTAAAATCTATAGGCTTCTCGTATTAACGGATTGCAGTAATCGTGCCAAATTACGTTCAAAACATTTTATTCGTTTGTAAGATATCGCATTCACATACATACACACACACACACATCACCTCAAAAACGTTCGATTCGAATTCAGGGATATTTGAAACGCGTTCTTCCGTTGAAAACTCGAATTCGAGATTCGAAATATTGGGCTGTCTTGTACACTATTATTTTTCTGTGAAAGAAGTAGTCATTTCATTATGTATAAGGACGATCTTGTGCTGCCCATGTATAAAGACAGTCTTTTGTATCCATTAAAAGTTAATTTCTTTGTTAAATTTATAAGTTCGCCAAATACGGGCTCGTTATAATCGAGTACTACTGTATTTAAACATTTTCTTGATTGAACTACCAGAACAGGATAGAAAATCGTAGAAATATTCTTCGTTCCCGTTTTTGATTTCTATTACCCTTGTCATATCACCCCCTATAGAAAAAAAAAATCTGGTGACGAGCCGGAATTCTTGTGGGAAAACCGTGAAAGGATAATGCCGGATGCGACGGATAGAAGATGAAAATATCGACCCACGAACGGCCTTGACTTTGAAAAGTGTCAAGGGCGTTTTGCTCCTTCCCCGAGCTTTTGATATTTCCATGAAGTTGGACTTGGGCCGAAAAGACATGTTAATGCATGGAGCAATTCGTATTTATAATTACGTGCTTTTAAGTCTTACTATCCGAATAGCCTTTGAAAATCATGGGTGTAAAAATATATAAATCTCGAATTGCAATATACATATTTATATAATTATTTAAAGGTTTCTTACGTCATTGTTCAATGAATAAAATTATAGGATGCCGCGCTAGGAAGGTATCAAAGTTCTACTTCCATACCCGATCCTACCGAGTTTTACAACTTTCAAATCAGTAGTAAAATGCCAGACGTGTGTTTTATAACTTGCTACCCTTTCCCCATCGCAAGTCAATCCGTAGCTTATTAATTCTAAATAATGTTTTATTTGATATTTCCTTTCAGTGCTTAATTGCGGCCCTTAATCACGTTTATTAAACAAGTTGATTGCTGTGACAAACACGCTTTGGAAATTAAGTTGCAAATTACGCATGTATACCGATTAAGTATTTATCGATCATCGAAATCTGGAGCCTTAATTATTTGCATAATTGTGCCTAGGCATAACTTCGTGTCTGGAAAAGAAACTGCTCTAGTTTGTTTTCGGTATTCTTATAAACGTATATAATATTCCCTTTCTTCTGGAGTCTTTCGTCTCTTTCGAAGACCAGACGGAGAAAACACCCATAAAGGCATCCTTTCCCGTGGGATCCTTTCCCAAAATTCTATTGCAGAACCCAAAATGAAAAGACTAATGTATATGTTAGTCTTCTAATGAATCCGCTTCTTTAACAACATAAAACAACTCCAATAAACTTTTTGAAAACAGCGTCTAAAAACGGCATAATTAAATTGTCGGATAATCGGTTTGTTGTATTACCAATTTTCGGATGTGTGACGTTTTACTGTATTTATTGTTCAGGTGAGACCTTTTTATCAAAGTTCGCTTGGGGTCTCAGAAAACCTCGGGTATTGTTCAGAGGTCATTACCCAAAGAAGTATCCAGATAGAGTTCGGTTATTTCTTTGTGGGAAATCGCCCATGAGAAAATAACCGAACAACTATTGCCCATTATTCACAAGACGGAAATAAATTCTCATAACGCAAGTTAAAATAATTTACATATTGCTAATTGTTATAGAGCTTCATCCCCTCGTTAAATCGCATGGCAATTTTACATATGCGGCTCATTCTATGCATTCAAGGGCCAAATGCGCCCCTCAAGTACAAAAAAGTTGCCTATTCTTATTCTAGAGCGCCCCAAACCTGCAAATACCTCGCAAACTCGAGTTTCAATTCTCGACCCTATACAGTTTCAATACCTTCCCTATGCATTGCCATGTATTGGAGGCAAAGTAAAATCACAATTATGTAATTATCTAACTTAATTACCGTGCTTTTGTCTTTCCAAACCTTCCAGAAGCTCCCCCCCCCCTCCTCCGATAACCTGCAGTTCTGAATTTCTGCACACTATCAGCTACGGTACAGAACCTAACGGAGCCAAATTTTCGATGTACTCCCAAGAGAGCAGAGAAAATTGGAGTTTCGAAAAGTCTTTCCAGACCCTCCAGAAGTCCCCCTGGCAACCTAAAAGGCTGAATCTGTGCACATTTACGAGTGCATAGTCGTATAGTATTGGCGATCAGACAGATCGTAACGTGGTTTGATTTTCGATACCCTCCCTCTGGGCGGAGATTATGAGTTTAACCTTTTGCTTACGGGTGGGACAGCGTCCATTCCAAACGAAGAACCTCTCAAAAAGACAAGTAGTTGACATACTCTATCCCAAACAGCTTGATCCCCCTTTGCAGGCATTGGCGTCTATGGACGTCAATGTCTGCAAAGGGGGTAAGCAAAAAGTTAAGGTCTTTTCCTAATGCAAGGGATGCTGTAAGGAAAAGGTTAAAGTCTTTTCCTAATGCAAGGAATGCTGTAAGGAAAAGGTTAAAGTCTTTTCCTAATGCAAAGGATGCTGTAAGGAAAAGGTTAAAGTCTTTTCCTAATGCAAGGAATGCTGTAAGGAAAAGGTTAGTCTTTTCCTAATGCAAGGAATGCTGTAAGGAAAAGGTTAAAGTCTTTTCCTAATGCAAGGGATGCTTAAAGTATTTCTCTAATACGAGGGATGTTTAAAGTCTTTCTCTAATGCGAGGAATGCTTAAAGTCTTTTCAGACCATTAGTGACTTAGAAAGCTGAATCTTAGCACACTATCAACCACAAGCCGGCCGTCCAAATAGCTGCTCTTAGTCCTCTGGACGAGTCGGACGGTCTGGGTCTTCAACACTATCAACCACTGGATCGAACCTTACGGATTATGTTTTTTCGATTTTGCTTCTGAAGTTTACAGAAAATGGGAAAGATAATGCCAGAAGCTTCCCGAAGCCGGACATAAAAAGCTTAACTCAATCACGGAGCAGAACCTAACTGGGCCAATTCTCAATTGAGACAACTATTTTCAGCGTTAAACAGTAGCGTCCCGAGGTTTTCTGAGTCCCCAAGCGAACTTTCATAAGAAGGTCTCATCTGAACAATAAATATAATAGAACGTCACACATCCGAAAATTGGTAATTCGAAAAATCGATTGCCTGACATTTTAATTATGCAGTTTGTACAAGTTCGGGATAATAATAATATTAATAATAAAATACGGATTTATTAAGACTTTAGTATTTTCACTTTAGGTTATGGAATAGAATTTATGCCACCGAGTCACAAATATTTTGGAGGTCTTTGTATGATATAAAATACTTCCGGGTTCGAACCTACCTGTTTTCCCCCCCTCATCTGTACATCTAAAATGTTGCAGCTTAACTTTTTAAAAGTGTTAATTTCCTTCTCTTCGGCAGGCTTAAATACTAGTTTCATCATAATCATTGTTTGCTCATCACTGCCCGCAATCTTAAGACAGAGCCTGTTTCTAATCCTAGATATTAAGGGTTATAAGTCTTTTCCATTATCGATCAAGTTTAAGGGTCAAAAAGGTGAAAACTTAAAACCGGCCGGGAAGCGATTAAAAGGGTTAAAAGTGAGATAAGTTGCATGAGAAGGGAGATGATCTTATCGCGAGGAAAGTCAAGGTTTGCATTTGATTTATGTAATCGCACTTTTACTTTTTACATGTCTGATGTACTTATAACACTTGTTACTGAGAGATATGGCTTATAAAAAGATCTGCAAAGTGGAGAACTTCATGTAACAGCATTTTAGATATTTACCCGTACCGAGTTTACAGTTTTTTTTTCATTTTGGTACTATGATTTTGTTTTTGCTTTTTATCCCAACGTAAGTAGTATATTTATTTTTTTATTTCATTTTTTGCGATATTCATACATTTCGATACAAGGGTCAAAATTGAAGAAAACACTTTTATTGATAATTACTGCTGGATAACTAATTATCTTTTTTTTTTTTTTTTTTTTTTTCATTCTGCCGCTGTTTGTCAAAAGTGTCAGATTATGAATTGAATTTCTTTGAAACTTTTTATAGCAATAAAGATTACACCATTCTGGGGAATGATCTGTCGATGGCAGATTACTTCTCTGGGCAGATTACTTCTGCATGACCATGTTTCATTTGTTTTTGTTTTTTTCTGATCGATTTCTTCTCACTATTGAACTTTTTTATTTGCTCTAGTTCCTTGTTGCACCCCATTTTACTTTTCTTTTGCTAAATTTTGTTGCCCTACCTCTGTTGTACTTGAGTATCCTCTCTGGTGCATGTTCCACATTTAACGTTCAATTAATTCTTTATTGCTTACTTTGAAGGAAGAGAAAACGCGCACACTTCTGAAAAAATCGTCTGCTTTTTACTTTCTCCACATTGCATAGCATACGTAAAGGGAAAGTATTATGGAGTCAAAAATACGCAAGACCGTTTTAACACTTGTCGGAGAAGTAAATTCTAGGGCCTCCCATAGAAATTTATTGTAAAAAAAGTAAATTAAGCTCATGGTTTTAGAAAAGAAACTCAATGGATAACGAACAGTTAAGTGTTACTCAAAACTGCAGCCGCCGAAGCAGACGAAAAATTGAGAACGGATGTCATGAGTGATTTGTGCCGTTGTGTAGCATTGATATTTTGACGTTAATTTTGAATTTAAATAAAGCCGTATCAACTAAAATTTAAATACCATTTCATTAAGATGCTTTCGAAGTAAGTAAAAATTCAAATAAAATAAAGTAGAAACCCCGACCTTTAAAAATTCAATGTATTTTCAGTGGAGAATTTGACGTCCACTGCTCTAAAATCGTCTGCTACCTTGGTTACGTTTTCTTTAACATTATGATATCCATCCAGTTCTCTTCTGTATGATTACGCTCGGAAGATTGGCCTCCAGACCCCAGAACTTCACGAGCCTCTAGCTTACTTTATCCATGATCAAAATCGACCTTGAAAATACGATTCGGTTTTAATGGCTTGATGAGTTTTGAGCATTCTTGGCTGAATTATTTTTCAATGATGTCTGTGTGTCTGGCTGTTCGAAGCTTTGACTATGACATCATTCGAACAAATTGAGTAAATCGAATAACATGGTTATTGCAATCGATAAGCTTCGGGAACCTAATAATTACTAAGAGGGTAATAATTACTAAGACGGTAATAATTACTAAGACGATAATAATTACTAAGACGGTAATAATTACTAAGAGTGGTCCAGGGGAAAGGGATTTTCGAACATTTTTGGGTGGGTGGGCTTTTTGTGACTGCAGTGGTGTAGTGTGACAATTTTCTTTGTTGCGAGTCGGGTAACGGTAAAGCCTGTAGGACTGTAGTTTGAAGCTACCAGCTTAGAACTCAATGAAAAGGAACTCAAATCGCCGGAGATTGAGCCAATTTGTGGCAGATAGCTAGCTTTTTACGTGCCCGCAGAGATGAAAAGAACCCATCACATGTTTTCAAAACTATAGAAAGCGTACTGCATTTTATTTTCACAGCATTTTATGATGTAATATATTTATTGTTTGCGGTCAAAGTCAAGTTCTGTATTTACTGGGATAAAAGGATTTTAACTACACTATCACAGCTGAAATCCAAACTTGAATTTGAAAATTCTTAATCAAGCTTTTATTCTTTAACCTTATTTTATTCTGTTCTTCGAATGGTTGAACGAGCGCGATTTGAGTGCAGGAAACTGAAATAATATTTTTCTATGTGACATCCTCATAAAAGAGAAACCAAACTTAAACGCAGGATGGAGCATGCTTTAACAATATTATTTAAATCGCCATCTAGATTAAAAGATTTTTAACTTGCATTTCTTCCAATCTGCAGTTGAGGCCAATGGTCAGAAAAAAGAACCGTAATGAAAGTCTAATAACCTTATAAAGAAGTTGTCAAGGGTAGAAATTGTTTTCAAGGGTAGAAATAAAAAGTAGGGAAGGGGTTCTATTGGACCGAGCCCTATGTAATCAGTGTCTTCCCAACAAAGAACAATTTCCTTATAATTTTCTTACAGTATTTTTTATGCGTACTTGAGTAATGCCCATTTGAACATCCACTGTATCATAATAATAGTAGAATCTCGTATAACTACTGCTTTTATATCTCGACTAGTATTTAAGTCTGCCAAAGACAGGAAAACTTAACATTCTTAAATTATTAAGTTGCAGTCATTTTTTAATAAGTTTTCATTTGTTTAATATTGTATGGAGGAGCGTTCTTAAATGTAGAATCGAGCTCCCATGCATAGTACGAGTGCTCCCTGAAAATGTTTTACATAGTTCTGGTGCTCCCTGAAAATGTTTTACATAGTACTGGTGTTTCCTGAAAGAACTTAACATAGTACTGGTTATTCCTGAAAGAATTTAACATAGTACTGATAAATTCCTGAAAAAATTTACATTGTACAGATGTTCTCTGAAAGAATTTAATTTAGTACTGGTGCCCCTTGAAAATAGTTGTAAGTAGTCCTGATGCTCCCTGAAAGAATTTTAAGTTGTCCTGGTGCTCCCTGAAATAATTTTAAGTAGTCCTGGTGCTCCCTGAAATAATTTTAAGTAGTCCTGGTGCTCCCTGAAATAATTTTAAGTAGTCCTGGTGCTCCCTGAAATAATTTTAAGTAGTCCTGGTGCTAGGAAAGAATTTAACATAGCACCGATGTTCCCTGAAAGAATTTTAAGTAGTTCTTGTGCTCTCTGAAAGAATTTTAAGTAGTCCTAGTGCTTCCTGAAAGAATTTAACATAGTACTGATTCTTCCTGAAAGTATTTTAAGTAGTTCTTGTGCTCCCTGAAAGAATTTTCAATAGTTCTTGTGCTCCCTGAAAGAATTTTAAGTAGTCCTAGTGCTTCCTGGAAGAATTTAACTTAGTACTGATTCTTCCTGAAAGAATTTAACATTATACTAATAATCTCTGAGAGAATTCGCATTGGACTTGTGCTCTCTGAAAGAATTTAACATAGCACTGGTGCTTCCTGAAAGAATTTAACATAATACTGGTGCGCCCTGATAGTAAAATGTTACAAATACCATTTTAAGAATTGAGAGATTTCCTAATATACATTAAACAAACTCAATAATGAAACATGCTTTGTTTAAATACTTTTTCTAAAATTTATATCAAAGTTTCAATACATTGAATATTTTACAACCTAATTTAACCGAAATTCCAACGCTGATCTTCCCAACAAATAACTCTCCCGTCAAACTAGTAGTGATACACCCTATATCGGTGAAACTGTTAATTGCATTCAACTCGATCCTTCAATATGCGTCTGGGGCAAGCCGTTTGTTCTGTTGACATTCCGCAGATTCCTACCTGGCTCGAGGTGTTCGAAATTTGATCTGTGGTAATTCAATAACTTCAACGTTCGTACGGTGAAATATAAATGCATTATTCTATTATCCGTGATTTGATACTGTTAATATGTACTTCCAGAACCCGCCTACATAGGGGGAGGGTCTCAAAATTATCATCGCGCTCCCTTGCATCGTATCAGGGACTTGTAACATTGGTGCATCTGCAAGCAATGTTTATCAAAGAACTCAGTCATATCCTTTCTCAAATCCAATTGCGCATTGTTGCTGTGCTAACGAAGGGAATTCTGAACAGGCCGTCCATGAGATTCTTGTGCATTTACATGTAGTTTATTTTAGCATTCCTGAATAGTAAAGCTATTCGCCAATAACCACATTGGCTCAAATACCTGCTGTAGCAGTTTTATTGTCGGTTTCCACTATGTAGTCAATGCTCTAAAGCTTTGTAATTGTTTTTTCTTCATCTATCTCGCATTCTTGTTGAGTTTGCAATTTTTAATCCTCAAGAACCACTGCAATTATTTTAATTCAATCGAACATGGTCACATTCCTAAAGACAAACGTAACGTATACACTCATTAACCTTTGCTTACAAAGCTGTTGGAGGGAGTTTTTAAGCTTTTGCTTACGGGTGGGACAACATCCATCTCGAACGAAGAACCTCTCAAACAGACAAGTATTATACCCTATCCCAAACAGTTCGATTTCCATTTGCGGACATTGGCGTCCTTGGACGCCAGTCCTTCGTTCGAGATGGACGTTGTCCCACCCGTAAGCAAACGGTTAAGAACTTTCTTAGAATCATGTATATGAATACATGTTAATATTATTATGTTTAGACGCCCTGAAATATTATGCCACCCGAGGTCTATGCCTCATGTTGTTATCCTATGAGCCAACCCTGACGCAAACACATTTTTTTTTTAAAGTTAAGGGGCTACGACCTCCATCTCACTTTGCAGATCACAGCATCCATGGATCGACTTCATGTTTCCTATGAGTTGTAAGTGAGCTGAACAAGGATTCAGCGGCTTACTTATTCACACTCACGCCCCTCTACCTCCTTTGAAAGTTCTGGGAGTATGTGTTAAAGAGCTCATAAAGCACGCTTTACCCGTCAAAATTTTGAAAATGTTTGGGGAAAATAATTTTTCGATACGTTAAGTACATAGTGATTAACAAATCGAACATATCTAATTTTAAAATCATATTTAATAGTATAGATAATGTATAGTTGAATTTAATTTTGTTAGATGGCACTAGTGTACCCCCCAAAATATATAGGTGATATCGTCTGTTGTTTTTAATACGTCAGACGATCATTACAAACCTTTTTTTTTAAATAATCGAAGAACATCCCAGAGTTAATAATATTTATTTATTTTATTTTATTTTTTCCAGCTATTCTTATGAACAGCGGCGTCGCCGGGGAGGGGGGTGGGGGTGTCATAACCCATCCCAGGGACCCCCTCCCCCCCAAAAAAAAGAAAAAAAAAACATAGAAGTTCTTAGAAAGGATATTTGGGGAAAGAGGAGGCAAGATATTTGTTTACCAAAACCCCACCCTAATTTATTTTCTCAACGACGCTAGTACTTATGAGAGTGTCAAAGATTTTCAGAAGAGTTCCTTGAAAAATTTCAGAAACGAGTCTATTTTAAACAGTTTATCATGAGTTAAAATGGAAGGCCTGGCTGTTCTAGCTTTATCTGTTTCATAAAACCGCTTTATTAACCTCGAAATTGTTGAATTCTTAGGGGTTTGAGTGTTTTAGGGTATGGTTATTTCTTCTGAAAGTATTCAATGTCACTCGCAAAAGATTAATTAGAGAAATATTGCTCTAAAATGAAAAAAATATTTTTTTCTGAGAAAATGCCATATTCGTCGATTAATAATAAAAAAAAATGTGGGCAGCACATGACTTTCCTTATAGGCTCAAATCCCCTATTTTTTATTAGTTTCATAATTCATTAAACAGAGTTTAATTGCACAAAATAACATTGGTAATTATTTGAAATGACACTGAATTTGCAGAGTTAACCCTGTTTTCATTTGGCGACTGGACGTGTTTTCAAAGGCAAAGTTGTAAAAATATGAAAAAACTAAAATATCTCGAGAACGGTTAGACCTAGAGTTACCGGGATGGTCTTACTCTTTTTGTCTACCTATAAAAACGTATTTAATCAATACATTTGAGCATACGTGGTCTTTTATTTCAGATGCTGACGATTTTTGTGGGCCATTTCGCAAAAAGGACAAGTTCTGTTTTTCCGAGTCGTACCAAAATTTAATCAGAACCAAAAGCTAATCAGCACCGAAATCTAAACTACAAGTGACCAAATTTTATAAAAATTTGGTAACTTCGGCTCCACTCTAACTCAAAAACTAATGGACCAAATTTTATAAAAATTATGGTCCATTAGTTTTTGAGTTAGAGTGGATACATACATTGTACAGGTAGATACACAGACGTCACGCTAAAAATAGTGTTTTCGGGTTCTAGGGTGCTTGAAACGTGTAGATCCGTCGAAAATTCGAGTTGCGATTTTCGACACGATTTCAATACTTTCCCTATACATTACCATGTATTGAAGGTAATTTATAGGGAAAATACCTGAGCAAGTAATTGGTCAGTATTGATCGTCTGACGTATTATAAAAACAGCAGACGATGTACCTAATACATTTTTGAAAGTAAGCTTTTGTCACTTATTTGAAACAAAAAACTCTGCTTTTTCAATTTCTTGATACATTATTTGACTTTCAAATGTAATGTCCCAAAATAAATTCGAGTGATAATTCTGGCTATTTCATTCCATAATTTTTAACAGAACCAAAAACTTTTTTTTACATACTAACAATACTTTAGAGATGAATCTGGGTGAATGACGTGCGGAATCCTTCCAGTGGTAGAAAGAAACATCCTGGCCAAAATAACCACCTGATACATCCACCATTCCACGTGTCTGGCCTGGCCCCAAGCCAAACAAAGCCTTGGCAAACAGAACCTTCGTGAAAAAACGCATCCGGCGAAGTTTAGCATTGGGAGTAGTAGTTAAACTCGTATTTTTCTCCCGCTTTTCTTTCCCGAAACTACAGTGGTAATCACTTATTTACTTTGTTGATGACATTCGCTCGAGAAGGTTGCATGTATACACAGATATCCCGCGGCGACAATTTTCATTCTACATTCCAAATTATGATTTATTCAGAACTGCGCTTAATTATTTTCATTGCATATGTAGTGTATATGTAGAGAAAGCGTGCAGGGTCCGCTTCGATAATAAGAGACTGCCATTCTGCCCCAGTAGCTCAACGGTGGCGCGTCGACTAGCCAGTTCGAAGATCCAGGGTTCGGTTCCCGGTTAGGGCAGCAAGGTTCTTTATAATGGCGCCCGAAGAAATCAACTCTGTAGGTTAGTACAAAGATGTCGGAGGTCTGATAGTAACCCTAGTATGACTAGCACGGATTCAGTGAACTCTGCGATATGAAGCGCCGATTTCAAATCGGGAGGTCAACGACCATGCATGGTACTAACCTAGGTAAAAATAGTAGTATTAGGAGGCTAACCTGAGGTAAAAATAGCATGAAGTGGTCGGTCAGATTGTCAGTTGCACGCCAATCTGACATTCGAAAGTGGAGAATACAATTTCGTGCCAGTAGCTCAACGGTAAACCGTCGGCTGGCCAGTTCGAAGATCCAGGGTTCGATTCTCTTTTGGAGCAGCAAGGTTCTTTATAATGGCGCCCGAGCAAACCAACTCTGTAGGTTAGTTGGGGAAATGTCTGTGTTCTGATAGTGACCCTAATACGATTAGCACGGATTCAGTGGACTCTGGGATATGGAGCTCCGATTTCAATCGAGAGGCCAACGACCACGCAGAATACAAACCTGGGTAAAAAGAGTAGTATTAGGGGGCTAACCTGAAGTAAAAATTTCTGGGAGTGGTAAGTCAGTTTGTTAGTTGTACGCCAATCTGGCATTGGAGGGTGGAAAATGTAATTTCGTCCCAGTAGCTCAACGATAGAGCGTCGGCTGGCCAAGTCGAAGATCCAGGGTTCGATTTGCGTTGGGACAGCAAGGTTCTTTACAAGTATTGCGACGATTTCGATATAAAGTTTACTTTCGTTGAAAGAAAAAATTTGATGTGAGCAGCACATGACTTTCCCTGAAAACTCACATTCATCATCTCTTTGTCTTTCATAGTTCATTAAATTGAGTTTTTGCACAAAATAACATGGATACTTATTTGAAAATCTATTGAATTTGCAGTTTTAATTCCATTTTCGTTTTGATTTGGCGACTGGATGTATTTTCATAGGCGATTCTGCTAATATATGCTGGAAAGACTGAAATATCTCGAAAACGGTTAGTCCTAGAGTAATGGAGTTGGTGCTCTTTTTCTTTCCGTCGTCAAAAATTACATATGAAACAAGCAATTAACTTTTTGCTTACGGGTGGGACAGCGTCCATCCCAAATGGAGAATCTCACCAAAAGACAGGTATTTGATCTACCCTATCCCAAACAGTTCCATCCTCCTTTGCGGAATGTCCGCAAAGGGGGATGGAACTGTTTGGGACAGGGTATGTCAAATACTTGTCTTTTTGAGAGGTTCTTCGTTTGGGATGGACGCTGTCCCACCCTTAAGCAAAAAGTTTATTGATACATTTGTGCATATGTAATCATTAATTTCAAATTTTGACGATTTTTTCCATCCATTTTGAATAATAATAAAAAAAAGCAGGTGATTTTTTTTAATCGTACAAAATCTAATCAACACTCAGGTCACCCACAAGTGACTTACTTACCTTTCAAATTTTATGAAATTTTGTTAACTAGTTTTTGAGTTAGAGTAGGATGCATACAGTGGACAAACACCCGGTCGTCCATTTTGTTGCTCCAAGTCCTCTGGACGAGCCGGACGGCCTGGGGCTTTCACAGTGGACAAACAGACAGACGCAGACATGGACAGAGAATAGTCTTTTCGGGTTCTAGAGTGCACAAAACGTACAGATTCGCTAAAAACCCGAGTTGCGATTTTCGACACGATTCCAATACTTTCTCCATTCATTACCATGTATTATAGGGAAAGTAAAAAGGAAGTTTTGTTTTCGTATGTAAAGACACTTTACTAGTAAATTGAAAATCTCTTTGAACTCGCTTGGACAAAATCGTATCCAGTGGAACTATTTTTGTGGCGTAATGTACATTTTTATTTAATTTATCAAAAACTGTTAATAATTTGATGTAATAAAAAATCGTCTGCAGTAACTATAAATTAAAATATCTCAAGAACGTTTGATTGTACATCAATAGGGTTAATTAAGGAAAATTAGAATACTTTATTTCTGCGCATGATGGTATAGAAATGAGTTTTGTGTGTTTAGCTGTTCTCGAGTTATAGCTGAAGGAATGTAGGAATAAAAAAGTCTTCGATTTATAGAATTAGGATTAAAATTACAAGATAGTAGATTTTTCTCATGACTTATAAAGACTCACGTGTATGCAAGATGCCAAGTGTCTACCTTCAGCAGTTTGGGCTGTGCAATTAATCCCTTAGTGAGCCAATATGTTGTGCTTATTCCACACATAGCTGAAAGATGACTGACTCTTCGTTTGACGAATAAAATTGATAGTCCCGTCCGTGTAATTAGAACTAGGTTACAGTCTATTGTTTTTATAAAATATTAGACTTATTTAAAAAATCTTAAATTTATAAAAGATAGAAAGATTTTTAGATATATTAAAAAAATCTTAAATTTATATAAAAAAATAACTGAAAAACATGCTTAAAAAGCTATAAAATATAGACAGAATAGAACATAGAAATATAAACAGTTATAAAAATAATGCAGGAAAGATTTCTGGCTTCAAAATATGGCGCCAGTGGTTTTCCACCTGTCATTTAGACTATTAAAAATGTAAGTTCATATTAAATTCTAGTTCGCATCAATATTTGTATAAAATAACAATTGTATGGGGCTGTAAGTTTATCTGAATCTTCTATTTAATACAGAAAAAGAAATATTTGTGTGGAGAATATTTTAAGTTATTTTCTGTTTTAACTTTCTAGACTGAACATTTGTGCATTATGGTCGCACAGATCATTCACTAACCTAATTATGGTATAACAAACACTTATGTAAGTCTAGTTTACCTTTCTTATCTATGTAAATATAATCTATTATTTTCACCTTTTTTATTACTTATCTCGTTTATCTTCATTAAATGCATTATATGTTGGAAATTTACGATGATGTGATAACTAATTACTTATTTCTTAATTACGTTGTTTATGGTTTTCATAAAATGATGTTGGCGCTTTGCATCGACATTATGTCGAACTGTGCTATTTTTATTTTCTCATACGTAGTATTGAGAAAGTATCTTTCCCCCGAAAATTTTTGATTTCGAGATTTTGGTGTTAATATATGTTTTAAGACCTGAACACGTTTTGACTATTTTTGGAGTGATGCGGCTGCCTGGCGCTAATTTATTGTGCTCACGATAGCAACCACAAATATTAATGGATTTTCACGAAACTTTGTATCCGGCTTCGTTATCAAAAATCTAGAACTAGATAGAATTTTTTTTTTTTTAATTCGAGCAAAAACTTTGAAATGTATACAGAATTTTATATTTTTTTAACATAGCAGCATTTTACATAACCATGCATGAAATAGTTTATTTATGGTTTAATAATCACAAGACTTAATAGTTTCAATCATTGTGGTGAAAAATAGCCGCGATACAATTTTTTTTGTTCGTGACGTCATTAACTTTTCTTGGGGGAAAGTAACCCCCCCCCCCCGAGCACGCATATATGCTATATTTTACGCATTTACGCATTTATTTGAATTTTTTAACATTACTAGGGAATCAATCTCTTGACGAAATTCTCCGGCTTTTTTTTGTTTAAAATTTATCAATTAACCAGACATGGTATAATATCTCGGAAACACCGATTTTCCGCTTTTTTAGCACTTATTTCTACCATTCCCGGGATCGTAGCAAATCCATAATAAAATGCAGGGTAATACCAATCAAATTAACGGAGATTTACGGCCGCGTGTAATGTAAATGAAGATCTCGATCGCTTATTTTATGAAAGTAATAAATATACTTCTTCAAAGGTCGTCTAATTCAGCATAAATCGCTAAAATGTTATTTTGTTCATTAATTTCGCATAAACACTGCGATTGCGCAATTCAGTTTGTCCTTATGAATCGCCGAGAGTACAAAAGTATCTTTTTCCATCCATCTCAATCTTCTAAATATTGCATTTTTGATTGACTAAACTAGCTTATTTTCATGTTCTGATTAATTATTATGGTTAATTTCTTAATTATTTTCGCATAAACAGTGCGATTGCGCAATTCAGTTACTTCGCGTGAATTGCCGAGAGTACGTATCTTTTCCCATCCAACTCCATCATTTAAATGTTGCATATTAGATCGACTAAACTAGCTTATTTTCATATTATGGCTAATTATTAAACTAGCTTATTTTCATATTAAGGTTAATTTTTTAATTATATTTGCATAATACAAATTTTTCTATTTTGAAAAATGGGTATGAACTCTGAAGGGATATTTTCCAAAAAGTGGTATTAAAACAATGATTTAGGCAAATGAAAAGGAAACCATTTTGGTAGGAATATAATTCAGTGCTATTTTTTTTATTATTATTAAAAATCTATATTCGTTACTCTCTTTAGTGAAAACATAAATATTTGTTTTCATTATAAAGTAAATTTCACGGGATAAAACCTTTATATATTTTTTGTTAATTTATTGTCCTGAAATTTTATAAAATTGGTGTCTTGTATTTTCATATTCTACCAGTACTGTGCCTGATATTTAATGCAGTATTTTTTTACTGCAGGTACTTGTACATAGTTAAATTCATTAGAAATGTCGTTTACGCGTGTAATTAAAAAAAATCATTATAAATGTCATCCACGCAAAATTTTACACATTCCAATTTTCCCAGGTTGGCAGGTATGCATTATGAGCATGCGAAGTATAACAGTTACACTACACTGCTCAACAACCATTTGGCTCACTTGTACGGCTCCGATGCTTTTTAACATTGCCGATGCTTTAGTGCACATAGATCTGAATAATCTTTTAACTCCCTTTCATTAAATATTCTTGTACATTTTCATGACGTTCAGTTCCATGAATATGATCATGTCATTAATCCATATTAAAATATCAAATCTCATGAATTTATCTTCTCTCTTTTTAGGTAAGTGTCTTGAGTTTTCCAGCTCTATTTCAAACGCTGCTATGAAATATTGGATGCATTCTGGTTACATGCAAGTTACTGTTTATTATTTTTATTTATGCTTGATTCAATTGCTCAGACTGCAATTCCAATTCCATTTCCAATTTTATAATCGTATATTGTGTTGTTCCTCGTATCCTCAGAATTGGTGGGTGAAGTTTCAAAATATAAGATAAATTCCATGATCGGGATAACATCAGATTATTCCTTTAGATGGGGGTTGAAAATAAATAATTACTATCTGAATACCCACCGTCGCAAACCAACAGTGTGACAATTGGCAAACTCCGAACAATATTCCGTATATCTCACAAAAAACACCAGTTCATGGTTAAAAAAAACCTCTCCACCCATTACAAGAAATAAGAACCCTTTCCAAAAATGTTGTGAAATGTTAAGGGGACGGTGGACGTTGAAATTTTTTTTATTACTTTCCTTATATACATAATGTATAAGGAAAGTATTGTGACGAGGTCGAAAATTCGAATTCGAGTTTTCGACGGGAGAGCACGTTTCAAGCATCTATGATCACGAACCAAACATTTTTGAAGTGATGTCTGTGTGTGTGTGCCAGTGAGTCTGTGGAGACGATAACTGACGAACGAATGGACCGATTTGAACGAAATTTGGTACAAAAATCACACTCCGTAAACACTGGAAGCCTATTGTTTTTATACGCAATCGAATGTTCAGAACCCCCCCTAAATTTTCGAGTGAAATTTTGAAAAAATTGTCAAAAAATCAAACCCGCTAATAAAGTTACGCAAATAGACATTTCTTATGTAATTTTTCATTGGAAAACGTTTGATATAAATTTTAGAACGCTAACATGAACCGTTCTCGAGATATTGCACATTTAAAAATAAAATTATCAAAAAGTCATAAAATAAAAAAATAAAAAATTCTTATTGAGAAACATGTTCACTTTTCATATGTAATACCATGCGATAAATTGGGTGACATCATTCTCGTGGATCTAGCTCGTTCCATTCACGGCAAAAGATACTTTGAGTAATATTTTTGTATTTGAACGCCAATAGTCATTTATCTGCTGTAAGAATAACTTATTTCTTCGTCTATAACGCTTGGCGAGATTTTGGCGACGAATTTGATGGAATGTCGCCAACTTGGCGACTTTTAAATGTTGCTAAATTAACGAAAAACTCGCCAAATGGATAAAAATGACGCTAAATCAATGAAATGATGACTCATTGACGAGAATTCAATATCTTGGAAAGAATATAAATATTTACCATAAAAATAATATATTTTTTTTACTGTAAAATTAGTAAATTCATTGCATTATATAAGGAAAGTCATGTGTTGCCCACATCAGATTTTTCATTTATTGACTTGGAAACGTGAAAATTTTTTTTAAATATTCTTTGTAGTATTACTATATACAATACCATTAAATTTTTTTTCAATTTTGTTATAATTTTGTATTTTTTTTTTTTTAGCGAAAATTTGAAAATGCTCCTTGCATGCCATTTGTTCACATTTTTGATTAATTTTACATTATGATCACTCAAAAACACATTATGAACAAATTTGGGTATTTATTTTTAAATACCTCAGAAAGTTAATTTTTTAAAAATATTTTTTTGCGTTAAAACTTAATTTTCATCATTTAATTAGATTCTTATTCACTTTTAATTACCTTAATAAAGTCCAATTTTAAAATGCATGCCCAGTTTCATTAAAAAGTATGAGAGGTGCCTTCTTGCCAAATTTCATGCATCTCAGACAAAAATTAAGACGCATGGAGCATTTTAAAAATGTAAAACCTTTGAAAATTCCTTTTCGAAAAAAATGCATTCAACCTTTTGCTTACGGGTGGGACAGCATCCATTCCAAACGAAGAATCTTCCAAAAAGACAGGTATTTGACATACCTATCCCAAACAGTTCGATCCCCCTTTGCAGGCATTGGCGTCCATGAAAATCGCCTGCAGGTGCAATGTTTCTGTCGGCGATTTCCATGGACGCCAATGCCTGCAAAGGGGGATCGAACTGTTTGGGATAGGTATGTCAAATACCTGTCTTTTTGGAAGGTTCTTCGTTTGGAATGGACGCTGTCCCACCCGTAAGCAAATGTTAAATGTGTAAAATAATGTTTTATATTAAAACTTTTTTAGTCGATTTTTGCTCATTTCAACGTCCACCGTTTCCTTAAAATGGCTTGTGCTAATTCCCCTATCAACATTCATATAGCAGCAGGCATTGGGACTATACTTTACAGCCGTGCACCATTTATTCGTTTAATTTTCAATATCTAAATCTTTAAATTTTAAAAGAAAAGCATATATATTCCAGTATCTCCATCATTCATTACTATCAGTTCAGTAGTTGAAACTTCAAAATCCGTCATTAAAAAAGAAAGAAAGGCTAGAACGGTAATCGTAAAAAAGTTCTTTTTCTCGGCTGCTACCGCGCCAATAGTAATTTTTCCTGTTTCGGTTTTCTCAACTTTGTGACCGCTTTACAGAGGAATAACACAAGCCTTTAGCTTTCTTGGGCTGAACTACAGAGCTTGAAATTCAGGGTTCGTCACGACAAACATTATATTCACTTGCCAACTACGGATTTGAGCATGATGATTTGGCGGGACAGAACACCGCCGTGTTCCAAAAATGTTTACTTCCAAATTATCATGACTGATACACAAAATTTCAAGTCTCTATCACGCTTAGAAAAGAGTGTTTCCGCCTTCTCTCAAGAAATCGTACATATTGATGTGAAGCACCCCCCCCCCCCCCCTGAAAAAGCAAATATCGGAAAACTGAAATTTCTCGCGTTTTCTATTGTAGCATGTTATCCTTAATTTTAAAGAACTTGAAAAAATCTTTCGATTGATACAAAGTTTGACAATATACCACGGGCAAATGATGTCACATAAACAAAAATTGCATTGCCTCTTTTTTTCACCAATATGATTGAAACTTGAACTTAGAAGTTTTGTGATCATTGAACCATAAGCAACTCCTTTTATGCATCATATTTTGTCTCATGCTGCCATATTAAATAAATATAAAATTTTGAAGTTTTCACTCGAATTTTAAAATATTCTATCTTGTTCTAGATTTTTCGTTAAAAGTTGCCATGGAAATCCATTAATATTTGTGGCAGCTATCTATTACTCAAGAAATCGACCACAGACAGATGAAAGACAGACGAACATCACTCTAAAATAGTCAAAACGCGTTCAGGAAGTCTTAAAACATAAATGAGCATCACAATTTTCTGATCAAAATTCAATAGTATTCACGTAGCTTAACTCTCCAAATACAAGCACAAACCCTTTTATTTCCTGTGGAAAATCTTAAAAAAAGAAAGAAAAAACACAGAGATTTTGAGCGAAATAATTGACTTTTGGTCTTTATTCTCGAGCTATCCAAATGCTGCCAAGTTGGCAACTTTTCGTCAAATTCTTCGCCAAGATCATGAACCCAGGCTTTTGTCTTATAACTGTAAAGGTTGCTTTTCCTTTAAAAGACTTTCAGAGCAGGGAAAATAAATATGAAAAAATTACAACAAAACAGAGCTTTGAATGATAACTAATTAAAATTTCTCCAACTGAGTTTTAAAGCTACAGAAGAGTCTAAGTATATAAGGAATGAGATATTATAAATCTTCTACACTCGGTAACTTAATGGCATAACTCGGTACTGTATCCTATTTTTGAACAGGTACTGTACTTTTATTGTGTTTTTTTTTTCTGAAGACATTTGTTTATTTAACCATTGCTCAAATGCCTTGAATGCATAATGCAATTTTGTATCAAAGCCCGCCCCTAGTTGTGTATACTAGACGTCTATCGAAGTCGCAGACTTTTACCTGGCATAACAGTAACAAATGCGAACCGGCCCGAGTCGAATGCAGTTTGCAATCTAAGAGGCCGACCCCGACCAGATCTGTGAGTCTCGGTTATATCTGTTTAGTTGTTTCAGAAAAAGAAAAATGTCTGATCAAAGATAACTAAAGTCAAATATCTGTGCTGTAGAATTGTTCAAGATTATGTAGAAAGGTGTTAATTATGATTTACTTTCTGTATTTCTGAACCAATAATCTATATTATACAGCTGAGTAACACTGACTGAATGACTAAGGGGTGAATTACACAGCCCAAACTGCTGAAGATAGAAACTTGATACTTTGCATATACGTAGGACTGACTCAACCTTTTTCATAATGAGAAAAAATCTGAAATTTTGAAATTTTGTTCGAAAAATTTAAAAATCAAAAAGTTTTCTTTTTCCCCGTATATAAAACTGCTGCGTGAGACTGATTGACAAAGGGATGAATAAGCCTAAACTTCTGAAAGTAGAAACTTGAAACTTTGCATATACGTGGGATTTTACCTATGTTTTACCCATAAATAATGAGTAAAATATAACATCTAGAATTTTGTTCAAAAAATTTGTAAATCTCAGAATTGTGTTCCAACATTCTTCCAACTATAACTCGACAGTAGCTAGACACACAAAATTCGTTTTTATACCGTTATACGCAAATAATAATAATCTAAATTTTCTTAATTTATTTTTTATGTACCACCAACCGTTCTGGAGATATTTTAATATATAGTTCAGCAAACGATTTTTTGTATTTTATAAATCAATTTTTATACAGTTTTTTTTATTCTTCCACTTGCAACAATAGTAACAGCGTTACGCTTGCAATACCGAAGTCGTCTGTTGGTTATTTTTCTGATCTTAATATTGAAAATACTTCTTTTTATGAATACATAATTGATTCTTATTTTGCTTAAAATTTCTGAAAATATTGAAAATAAGGCACCATACAGTGATCGGAGATGAAATATTGTTTTACATACTGCAATTTTCATATCAACAAAACAATAAAATGTGCACCATTTTTATGCATTTAATCTGAAGCGGTATTTTAATACTCGGAACTTTTATTAAGCATGTAGGTGTCAAATTGAGCAACAACTAGCCATTTCGCGTCTGCGAAAAGCGAGGAGAAATGGATATTTTTTCCATTCTCTGTACTATTATTCATACATAACTTATCACAACAAGAACCTCTTTTGGTATGGAGCGATATTTTATTTAGACCGATCCCAGTCCTACCATTCATAAATATATTAAATAGAAACAAAAACCCGGACGATTTAAAGCTATGAGTAAAACACGAGTCCGTACAGACCTATTATTAAATCCTCTAATTTTATCCCTTCCCTTCTCTCTTCCTAAAATAGCTGTGTATTTTATTTAAAAATTTTCTATAGCAGTGTATTTTATTTAAAAAATTTCATAGGACTATGAGCAAAGCCTGAGCTCGTACAAACCTTATAGTAAATCCTCTAATTCTCTCCCCCTCCCCTTTCTAAAATAGCTGTTTATTTTATTTTGATTTATTCTTAGAGTTATGGGCAAAGCCTGAGCCTGTACAGGCTTCTTATTAAATCCTCCAATTCCCTTCCCTCTCCTTTCACGAAATAGCTGTGTATTTTGTATAAAAATTTTAAATCCTATAATTCCCTCCCCTCTCCTCCCCCTTCCCGAAATAGCTGTGTATTTTGTTTAAAATTTTTCTTAGAGCTATGAGCAAAGCCCGAGCCCGTACAGGCGTCTTATTAAATCCTCTAATTCCCTCCCCTCTCCTCCCCCTTCACGAAATAGCTGTGTATTTTGTATAAAAATTTTAAATCCTATAATTCCATCCCCTCTCCCTTCCCGAAATAGCTGTGTATTTTGTTTAAAATGTTTCTTCGATCTATGAGCAAAGCCCGAGCCCGTAAAGGTCTCTTATTAAATCCTCTAATTCTCTCCCCTCTCCTCCCCCTTCCCGAAATAGCTGTGTATTTTGTTTAAAATTTTTCTTAGAGCTATGAGCAAAGCCCGAACCCGTACAGGTTTCTTATTAAATCCTCTAATTCCCTCCCCTCTCCCTTCCCGAAATAGCTGTGTATTTTGTATAAAAATTTTAAATCCTATAATTCCCTCCCCTCTTCTCCCCCTTCCCGAAATAGCTGTGTATTTTGTTTAAAATTTTTCTTAGAGCTATGAGCAAAGCCCGAGCCCGTACAGGTGTCAAGACGGGAATTCCGAGGGCATCAAACGTCGCAACGGATTCCCGCCAGACACTGCTGACCTAGAAAGTCTTAACTTTCTCAGAGAAATTTCTTATACCCAGGTTCTAAACACACCTCTCGTCAATTGGAAGAATTCCAATTGATGATCTGTGGAGAAACCCAAACAAAATCCAAAATAAACAGAAAAATACTTTTACCTTAAGCTCTCATCCAAAAGCTGAAATACATAAATTAACACAATTTCTACACAAATAAAAACTCAATTTAATTTTAAATTCAAATTTATTAATTATTTAAGAATGGAGTTAGCATAACAATACATATGCTGATTTATAATCAGCTCTAAACCACTGGACCACCTCTACTAAAAATCATCCGCTCTTTGCCGGAATTTAAATAATCAATTCTATAAACCTTCAATTCCAGAATTACATATTAATATCACATGTTCAATTATTCAGATAAACATGGTATGGTCAAAGAGAGAATACACACTCGAGGAACGCTTAAGGCTTAACTGTTAATTTACTTTAATTCAATTATTTTACTTCAAGGAATTAATTTAATAGCAATTTAATTTAGAAGATCTTGAGAATACATCAGGGGGATCAGTCCGCCGGTACACAAGTCAGTCGAGGCATCGCAGCCACCAATTACCGAAAGGTCGCTTACCTCCATATCTGAAAGGACTCAAGAAAAGACGAAGTCAAAATATCCACCCGAGTAACCTCGGAGAGAAATCTTCCCCGACCAAGGAGAGCCGGCAGGCTGGCAAGTAGAATACGAGCAACGGCCCGCACAGGGCTCAGGCTTCATCACGGACTCCATCTGTAGCGGTCTGCAGGCATCCGGAACAGGAGGTTCCCGGACGGTCAACGGCGGCAGGCAACATCGAGGCTCGGCATCAGTAGGGATCCAATTATGCAGTGGCGATGGTAGCGGCGTCTCCCCCCCCCAAGCCCCACAGCGACGGAATTCAGCCTGGGGGATAAGTTCTGAGCCGTTCGTGGGTTCGACGATGTTTTCCAGTGAGAGAGCCCAGAATCAAGAATCACACAGCTTTTAAACATTCCAGGTGGATCCAGAACCCGGCCAATCGAAAATCACAAGGGGCTCACATCTTCTCTTATCCACCAATTCAAAAATGCTTCCATTTCAAATATATCCAGGGATCCCCCCTTCAAACGACAAAGTTCAAGGCACGTGCAGAACAACACGAAATCCAGCACAAGATTGCATCACCCAACATAGCGAAAAAAATGGAGACAACTGTCTCCACCTGCAAACAAGTGCGACCTTGAATAACGGTCGCTGTTCCTGGAGTGTGAAAAAATTATTATGAAATAAAAATGGCCACAATTCAATACAGATTTAGATGCATTTAAATATGGTAAAATATATATAATGACATGAGGGTTCCGGGACACAGATTAATTAAATATTAATATAAAAGTTTAAAAAGTATCATAATTATATAATTTACATAAGAGTGACGAATTCCGTCACGACACAGGCTTCTTATTAAATCCTCTAATTCCCTCCCCTCTCCTCCCCCTTCCCGAAATAGCTGTGTATTTTGTTTAAAATTTTTCTTAGAGCTATGAGAAAAGCCCGAGCCCGTACAGGCCTCTTATTAAATCCTCTAATTCCCTCCCCTCTCCTCCCCCTTCACGAAATAGCTGTGTATTTTGTATAAAAATTTTAAATCCTATAATTCTCTCCCCTCGCCTCCCCCTTCCCGAAATAGCTGTGTATTTTATTTAAAATTTTTCTTATGGCTATGAACAAAGGCCGAGCCCGTACAGGCCTATTATTAAATCCTCTAATTCCCTCCCCTCTCCTCCCCCTTCCCGAAATAGCTGTGTATTTTTGTTTAAAATTTTTCTTTGAGCTATGAGAAAAGCCCGAGCCCGTACAGGCCTCTTATTAAATCCTCTAATTCCCTCCCCTTTCCTCCCCCTTCACGAAATAGTTGTGTATTTTGTATAAAAATTTTAAATCCTATAATTCTCTCCCCTCGCCTCCCCCTTCCCGAAATAGCTGTGTATTTTATTTAAAATTTTTCTTATGGCTATGAACAAAGCCCGAGCCCGTACAGGCCTCTTATTAAATCCTCTAATCCCCCCTCTCCATTCCCAAAATAGCTGTGTATTTTATTTAAAATATTTCTGACAGTGAAATCCTAGACTTGAAATAAATGGAAACATTATTTTTTCACTTTGAAGCTTGCTCAGACGATTTCATTAACCGAGTCTGGATAGTCTCCGAACTTTAATAACCCCAAAAGCAAACAAGCTTGTTTGCCGGGAGGAAGGTGGTTTTAAGTTGCTGGTAACTCGGTCCAAATACAGCTGTTAACTCATTTATTCCGACAGCTGCAGACGATAATGTTTTCCCGTTTTAGTAAAATGGAATGTGTAGAATTCGTAAAAAGCAAAATTAAAAAAAAAAAAAAAAAAAGAGTACAATCATCATTCTTTTACTTTCCTTACAATACGTGGAAATGTATAGGGAAAGTATTGGAATCGTGTAGAAAAACGCAACTCGAGTTTTCTACTGTTCTACACGTTTCGAGTACTCTAGATAGAATATGAAAAAACTATTTTTATCGTGATGTCTGTGTGTGCAGTGTATGTATCCAATCTAGCTGAAAATCGAATTGACCAAATTTCATAAAAATTGATGGATATGTCCGTTATGGTTTATTCTGGTGCTGATTAGATTTTGTTATGATTCCGGAAAAAAGAATAACCTGACATTTATTACAAAATGACCCTAAAAATCGTATGTGTCCACTCTAGTTTGAAAACGAATTGACAATTTCACAAAATTTGGAAGATAGGTCACCAATAGTCCTGGTGCTGATTAAATTTTGGTTCAATCCGAAAAAAAAAATTCTGTCTTTTTTTCGAAATGGGCAGCAAAAATCATCGACGTCTAAAATGAAAGATTACGTATGCTCAAATGTATCAATTAAATGCTTAATTTATACGTCATTTTTGATGGCGAAACGAACTCTAGGACAAATTGTTCTAGAGATATTTTAGGTTTTTTTTTTCGGCATTTTTACTACTTCGCCTTTGAAAAATACGTCCAGTTGCCAAATGAAAACGAAAATCGAATTAAAATTTCAAATTCAATTTTATCCGTCGTATTTTGTGCAAATAAGCGCAATGATTTATGAGAGAAAGTAAGATAATTTGAATCTGTAGGGAAAGTTGTGTGCTGCCCACGCCAGATTTTTTATTTTCTCTACAACATGTGTTATATGTTTATAGGTGAAGTAATTTAATAGTTTGGAAAATTCTATCTTGGATTCTATTATCGGAAGATCTTGCACGGTTTGAGTATTTTAAAACTCGAATAAACTATTTTTAGTTTGACGTGTGTATTTGTGTGCACGTAATGCATGTATCCACTGGAAATCTAGCAGATCAATTGATATTTGGTGCTGATTTATATGTTATCTTGCTTTGTGTCCTACGATTTACAATTTTTCGAATGATTGTCTTCCCCTGAAATGGAAGAAAAACAAAATATTTTTTTAAAGATGTTATCGATATGGATATTCTATGTGTAAATTTTTGTTAAAAGCAGCTAACATTTATAGGACGCTAATACACGCCGTTCTCTGGTCATTGCACTATTTCATCTGAAGTAAAAAAAAAATGTTAATAATAAATTCAAACACATCCACAATTACGAGTATATGATGTGTGCATGCTTTAAGTTTCTTTTTAATGAGGAATTATTCTTATTTCGGAGCTATCAAGGGCCATTTTCGAGAAATTTTACTGTCCTACATGAAGCATATAATTCAAAAAAATCAAGCAATTTCTGAGATTTGCTTTGCTTTTTAACACTTTACAACAAAGTTGAAAAGTGTTTGTTCATTCTGTCTGTCTGTCTGTCTGCCTGTCTGTCCCTTAGCACGATAACTGCCGTAAAAATGGCTTAATCAAAATGAAATTTTAGTATGTTCTTCAGACGGTCTGTAGGACCTATGGGAATATAAATAAATATTATCACCCAATTAGTTTTGGATTGAACCCGGGTTGAAAAAATGAAATACATTGAGCCCTATGGGACCTAATTTTTTAAGCGGATTTAAAATTCACAAATTGTTTCGAAAATTTTAGGTAATATTCAAATTGTTCCATAAAATATATAAAAAAAAATTCAGCGAAATATATTCCGTAGTTTTTTAAATAAAAATTAAAATAATAATAACACCTCTTATATGAAGCGATCACGTGACCATGATATGAAAAGATCACGTGACCTACTTCAAAATGATATATGGCATCCATCTTGTCTCAAAATCGTGAGTTTTAAAGTTCTTTTTAATTCATATTGAGTGTTGTATCCGTCCTAAAACAACTTTATTTTTGTTTAAATTCTATGCATCTACATACTGAAACAACGCAATTACAATATATTTGAGTTTAAATGCTCATCCAAATTTGATTATTTCTACAAAGAAACCTAATTTTCACTTATGGAAAATGTAAACGGCAAAAGATGTAGAATGAGTTGTATAAGAATTGCTGCATTTCTTTAACGCAAAATTATTTAGCTCCTAGAGTGTGCAATATAGCTGATATGAATGAAATATTCATTGATTTTACACAGAGAAGAAGACGATTTTTTCGATGAAGTTTTAAACATAGAGTTAAATATTGTAGCTCCATGGTTTTAAGATTTTAAATAAAATAAATTATTATAGTATTGTGATCAATGAAAGGAAGGGAAAAAGTTTTTGAATGAAATGCTGCTTTTATAGAGAGAGCCAGCCGGGCGTGCTATTTTTTCTATGACGTCATTTGAATGAATTTCAGTTGTTTTCGATGAAGTTTTCAAATATAATAAATTATCGTTGTATTATGATAGTTTTAAAATTATTACCGAGGAATGTATCACATTTTAGAGATGTTTGAATCAGGCAATTTATATTTCAATGCCATCATTTGAATGAAGTTCATTTTTTTCGATGAAGGTTTAAGTTTTCAAATATAATAAATCAATGTAGTATTGTGATAAGTTTTAAAATATTACCGAGGAATGTATTGCATTTTAGACATGTTTAAATAAAATTGCATTGAAGTTGGAAAGTGTTTCATAATCAATGCTTTAAGCATGATTGATCTTTCTTGTTATTCTTTCCCCACGTTGAGCTAGAGGAAAGTGCGGTGATAGTGATATGACAAATACCATTTTTCTTGATAGATATGTTTTTATCAGTAGATGAAGTGTAAATGGTGATTTAAGAACAAATCGAGTTTTCCCCGTAAATGCACCGGTGGTGTCCCTAGATACCAGAAGTGACTTTTGTCGATGTGTAATAGGTGGGTGGGTGTCAGTCAGATCGTCGGCCCTTCGTAATCGCGAAAGCTCGCTGAAGCGATTTGGACCCAATTTGGTTGGTATACTGCGTATATTGTGTCGATGTGAACGCAGAAAATAAATTTTAAAATCTGATGTGGGCAGCACATGACTTTACCCGTAGACTCACATTCATGTTCTCTGTATCTCTTCAATAATTCTTTAAATTGAGTTTAATTACACAAAATAACAACCATAACTGTTTTAAATTACACTGAATTTGCACATTTTATTTGCACATTAGCAAAAAAAGGCAAGTTAATTTATCCTGAATCGTATCAAGAATCTAATCAGCACCAGGGTTACCTACAAGTCACACTACCAAATTTTATGAAATTCGATCCATTAGTTTTTGAGTTAGAGTGGATACAATATCTGCACACACACACACACAGAGAGACGTCACGCTAAAATTGGTTTTCTCGTATTCTAGAGGTCCCGAAACGTGTAGATCCGTCGAAAACTCGAGTTGCGATTTTCGGCACGATTCCAATACTTTCCCTGTACGTCATCGTGTGTTGCAGGGAAAGTAAAAAAATGTATATAATTTGGCTCAGAGGTCTAATACCGACTTGTTTTGCGTGGATAATCTTAGGATTGTCTCTATTTTTTACTTTCCCTGCAATACATGGTAATGTATAGGGAAAGTATTGGAATCATGCCGAAAAACACAATTCGAGTTTTCGACGGATCTACACGTTTTGGGACCTCTAGAATACGAAAAAACCATTTTTAGCGTGACATCTGTGTGTGTTTGTGTTTTTGTCTGTCTGTCTGTGCAATGTATGTATCCACTCTAACTCAAAAACTAATGGATCGAATTTCATAAAATTTGATTGGAATTTGATACGAATCGGAAAAGAAGAACCTGCCTTCTTTTACAAAATGACCCTTAAAAATCGCCAAAATCTTGTATCAATTAAATATTTGTTTTATACGTAATTTTTGACGAGGAAAAGAATAAGAACAACTGTATTACTCTAGGACTAACTGTTTCGCACTTTTGTTATGCCGACTTTGGAAAAATGTCCAATTACCAAATAAAAACAGAAACTGAATTAAAAATGCAATTTTAGTGTTGTTTTGTGAAATTAAACTCAATTTAATGAATTATTAAAGAAAAAATGAATTTGTGTCTGCCGGGAAAGTTATGTGCTGCCCACATCAGATTTTTAGTTTTTATTAACAACAGCAACAAGCCTATTGATGTTCTATTTAAGAAAACGTTCTTCATTGTTTTCCCACAATATGGAAATTTGTTAATCTGCAAGAAAATCATGTGTTGTATCAGAATTTTTTTAGTAACAAAACATCTGCTTGGGTTCCAAAGGCCTAACTGGGCGAATAAAATAACCTTCTCCTCCCCTCATACTATTCTTTAAATTCATAGACATTTTTCACATCTCTTTTCACAAGGATAGTTTAGGATAACACTAATTTAGAGATGATTTAATTTATGTGAAAGAAAGGTGATGCTATGTAATAATTTATGTTTTGTTTTTCCTTTATTTTTGGTGGAGCAAAAACTGCTATTTCCATTTAATATTGACACTTTTCTGCTTGTGTAAATAAATGATGGGTTTGTTTCGCAATTATGTGAAAGTTAATGCCCAGTGTTTTAAATTGCTGGCTTCTAATTACCTGAAGGATTATTTGGATATTTCCTGTTGTATCCATTTATTTATAAATAGTTTTTATTTTACTGAAAGTAACTGTACATTATTTTGAGCGTTTTAAGTATATTGCTTTTACTATGCTCAAAATCCTTGCATAATGTGACTCGTTTCAAATCACTTTCGATTTTGCTAAATCTATACATGATTAAATGATGGTATGCTTATTTAAAAAAAACACTTTATGCGGAGGATAAGGAAAAACACAAACAACTTTATTTAGCACAAATTAACAAAACAAAGCAGCATATTTCACTTCGGATTCGTTTGTCGATCTTGCACTGAAAAAGTGGATCCAACTTATCCTCGAAACAACTGTATGCTGCTTGGTTTTTATTAATCTGTGCTTAATCAAGTTATTTGAGTTAGTTTTTCCTAATGTTATTTTTTTTTTTGCTTTCCCAACAATACATAGAATAGGCATAGAAAAGTAAAGTAACAGAAAAAAAATTTGTAGACATGCGGGTGTGCGTTGTAGGAAAAGTGAAAGAAGTATACTTAGAAAGTTCCAGCTGCAAGATCGGATGTTTCGTTAAATTTCAAACAAAAACGTTTTGTAAAAATATTATTTTCTAATTATATACTTTAAAAAATAAGCTTGATAAAACCTTCTACAATAATTAATTTCCATAATATGAAGGCTAGACCGGTAGTTGCTAAATGCAAAGAAAATCTGTTGGATTTGCCCAAGTTTTCATGGCAAGTTTTTCTAATTTTTTTTTACAAAAATTTATATTTTCTCCAAAATTTGAGACTTTGGTGAAAAAAAATAAATTCATAGAATCCCCGCTTTATAAATTCTCGAAATAAGCATCGTTCAGACGATATTTTTCTAAAACTTTATTTAAAGAAAATTTTATTTTGGCACTTGGCAACAAGTTACATTAAATGGGTTTATACTTATACAACAGACGATTTCCATTCAATTTATCGGCTTTAAGTAAAATAAATTGGCATAAAGATAAATTTTATAAATTAACCATGCTATATTGAGTTATATGGGTTACGGCATTGGATTATATAAGATTGTGGAAATTATTGATATTTTCAATTTCTGAAATCATCTGTTTCATTGGGGCTAAGATTTATTAAATTTATATATTTTCGTTTGTGTTTAACTGATTGATGCAACACGATAAAATATTAAAGGCATTTCTTTTAATATTTTTAGCAACTTTATTTTGGTGTATGTTAGCTAGATTTTTTTTACATGTGTTAACAAACGGAGTTATAATGAAAAACTTGAGCAACGTATAAAAAAAAAAGCACGAATAAACACAATAATGCAGCATACGGCAGTTTCGGGAATACGTAGGATCCCCTTTATCAGTGCAATAGAACCAACAAACCCGAAGTCCAAAAGAGGAATGGCCCATTCCTCTTTTGGACTTCGGGTTTGTTGGTTCTCTTGCACTGATAAAGGGGATCCTACGTATTCTCGAAACAGCTGTATACTGCATTATTGTGTTATTTATGCTTTTATACGTTGCTCAAGTTTTCTTATCCTTCGCACAAAGTGTAATATATTGATTGAAACGGAGTTATTATTCTTGATATTTAACTGTGCAGATAATTTTGCATAGCAAAAACAGAGATTCTTATATTTTTTAGGGGAATTAAATAAAATATTCTAATAGAATTTTTTTAAGAATATCATTAAGAATACTACTAGAATTTGCGCGTATTTTGAATCACGAGTAACTCCGGGTATATTTGCTAGTTCCCTATGAAACCTTGGCTTTGTACGTCAAGTGTATTATTAATACACTGTCTGGAAGTCCTTGGAAAATATTAGCAGGAAAAGAAAAAAAATGACTTCAGTAGATCAAATACAGCTGTAATGTGATCGCTTCCGCTCTTTAACTAGAGAAACTACAATGTCCTTTGAAAGTAATGCATATTTGTTGGGTTTATGGCTATGAGCTTATTTTAACCGAAACGTCTTCCTAACTATTCTATGAAACTTATTTTAATAGAAAAACTATTATTTTAATTGGTTTATTGATTTTCAAACATAATGTACTTAGGGGCAGCTCCTCAATTAACCTTTTGCTTACGGGTGGGACAGCGTCCATCCCAAACGAAGAACCTCTCAAAAAGACAGGTATTTGACATGCCCTATCCCAAATGGTTATCATGTTAACAGAATTCACCCATCCAAATTAAACGACGAAAGGTTAAATACATTATTGTCTTATGAAAACCTTATTAGACTTTAAATTTGGAATTTTATTCGTTTATTGGTTGGAACTCGATTTTATGTTGAAATATCAATTTCTAATAATTAAAATTGCTTAATATATATGGACAATATTGCTTAGCGGGTTCAAGCAATATTTCTAACTGCCAAGTTAGATTTGGGCGAAATAGAAGTTAATTCGGTATTCTTTGAAATAGTTTTACAATGTCATCCAGAAAAGCTTCAAATGTTAATGTACAATTCAGCGTTAAAAACCATTATGTTAGTTAATGTCTGTAAAGTGAGATCGAACTGTTTGGGATAGGGTATGTCAAATACCTGTCTTTTTGAGAGGTTCTTCGTTTGGGATGGACGCTGTCCCACCCTTAAGCGAAAGATTAATCGAACAAGTTATTTAGGAAACAAAATAATCAATAGAAATTGACTAGAGTGTGACTCAACTCGACCTTCGCATAGAAGAATTCATTTTTTTTGTTTTTTTTTTAATTTTATTTGAAAAAATTCGAAAAATCTGTGTCATGAGTCCAAATTATTACAACTATAGTGTATTACCCTTCTTTAAAGGGCTTGAAAAAATATTTCGATTGATACCATACTTAACAATGTACCCTTTTAGAAGGGGGGAGGTAACTTACCCCCTAAGGGGGTTAATGATGTCACGAACACATACAATTGTGTCGCAGCCATTTCTTACAATAATAATAGAAACTATTAAGTATTATGATCATTGACCCATAAATAAACCCTTTTATGCATGATTATGTCAAATTTTTGTCCTATTCTGCCGTGTTAAAATATATAAAATTTCGCTCCTATTTTAAAAAAAATTCTATCTGATTCTATATTTTTTTTTTGTAACAAAGCCGGATATAAAGTTTTATAAAAATCCATTAATATTTGTAGCCGGTATCGTGTACACAAAGAAATCGGCCACAGACGTGAGACGGACGGACATCACTCCAAAAATAGTCAAAACGTGTTCAGGAGGTCTTAAAATATATATTAGCATCAAAATCTGGAATTTTCATGGAAACTATACTTTCTCAATACTACGTATGAGAAAGTAAAAATAATTGGTAAAAATGATAGCGCAAAGCGGTATTTAATACTTCTTTAATTTTACGTAACTTTTTGATAAATGTACACGAAAAATAGAACATCCCAGAAAAATTTTGGTGCATGTGTCATTTGTTTTCTTATAATAAAGTAGAACGAATTACCCGTCGTTGCCGGGTTCTATAAGCGTTCGCTACTTAATACAAACACTCATAACACTACTCTGCGTTCGCATAATCCCGTGAACCTTTTTAACTTTCCCTACAATGCATGGTAATGTATAGGAAAAGTATTGAAAATCGCAACACAAGTTTTCAACGTGTCTACAATTTGAGTATTTAAGCATGACGTTTGTGTGTGTGTGTGTGTGTGTGTGCGCGCGCGCAATGTACTCTAGCTGAAAAACTAATTGACAAAAATTCACAAAATTTTATAAATAAGACATTTGTAGGGTACTCTACTGCTCATTACAATTTTGTTCGATTCGGATAAACATAACCTGCCTTTTTTGCTAATGAGAGGGTCATCCGAATTTTGGGAACGGTCCTTATAATCGACTTTTGTGCTTAGGAATTCACATTATCTTGAACTGGGAAACTTTTAATTGGGAAAATTACTTCCAAAGTTAGATAAACTTTTCGCAGAAAATGAATGTTTTTCAAATTTTTATGACTACCAAACTATATAAGTTTTTCTATTACAATTGATATTATAATTTTAAACCTGTATTTTTTATAATGTGTTGCCATATTAAACTTGTTTCTTTTTTTTTCCAGTCTGTAAGTATAATATTTTCTTTGTACTCTCGTTGTTACTAATTGTTCTAATTAATTATTAAACATTATCTCTAACTGTGAAACATTCAATTGGGAAAATTACTTCTAAAGTTTGATAAACTTTCCACCTTATTTATTTTATTTCCACCATCGAGTTTTTCTATTGCAATTGATATTATAATTTTAAACCTGTGTTTGTAATAATTTGTCATCACATTAAACTTGCTTTTCTTGTTTTATTCCAGCCTGTAAGTATAATATTCCCTTTGTACTATCGTTGTTTTTAATTGTTCTAATTAACACCAAATGATTTACCACCAAGGACAGAATTTAGAGCAGGAAAATATCTAGATTTCACCTTTTTTCATCATGTACATATACAGTTGAGAAAGACTGTATAAATTACACAGCCTAAACTGCTGAATGTAGAAACTTTAACTTTTGCATACATACGAAACTTGGCATTAAAAGAATAAGAAAAGTTTAAAATTTTAGAATTTTGCTCGATAAATGTATAAATCACGTAATGTTTTTGTTCTAACTTTCTTTCAGCCATATGTGTCTAGCAGCTAGACACAAAAAATGTGTTTTTATACCATCATGTGCAAAAAAAAATATCCTATTTTTTTTTTCAAATTAACCCTATGGGTGTACAATCGACTATTTTTTTATATTTTATCAATGAATTTATTTATAGTTTTTTATTCAAATGTAATAACAATGGGAAATGTGTTACGTTTCAAATAAATACCGAATTTGTTTGTTGGCTATTCTTTAAATCAAATAATTGAAAAATAATGGTATAAAATGAATTGATTTGTACGAAAATGTTAAAAAAAAAAAATGAAAACATACAGTGATCCGAGATGAGATGTTTCACACACTGAAATTTTAGTGCTTAAATTTGAAACGGTATGTGATATTCAGAACTTTTCCTCTGTGCAGGTATCGCATGTAGTGACCGCAAAGGTGGAAATGGCTAGTCTTCCACAGGGCCTGACTTACGCACGGGCCTCAATGCTACAATAAAGGTCTGAAATTTTAATAAATTTTATTAACGATGTGTAGGAAAATCTAAAAAAAAAAATGTGATGTCCCAAAATTTTTACTGTGTTTTGAAGTTAAATTAAAATCTTCAGCTTAAATCTTTGATTCTTCACAAAAACCTTAGTCATTGTACTCTAAACAGCTGCAGTTGCCACTCAAACATCCCCATTTTGCCACCCAAGCCTCATAGCTAAGGACGTGACTTCCGCTTCGCTGCTTTATTCACTGCTTTCTAAAGTTTTAGGATGCAACGTTTTTTTCCAGCGTAAGATATGAGCACAACTGTAACTGGCATTGCATTTCGTTGGCATATGTCATTAGAATTCAGTTGGTATAAGTTTTACTCTGTGTTTATTAATTTTAAATCCTTATACAAAGTAGGATAAAAAAGTTCGGAGACTCTGCTGATATCTTCAACCCTGATTGGAGAAGAGGGAACTATTTCACCGTGGCGTAGAGACACTTGTAACGCGAAAGGAATAGAGTTTCGTCCAGAACAGAGCACCAGGCGCGAAGCGCCTTTAATCTCCAATATCTAGGTGTGGTTCTTATCTTCATACTGTGACATTATTTCATTGGCCCATAGTTGGAGGTTCGAGGTTTTTGGTTTACTGTTTTTATTATTTGACCTAGCTCCTAGTGTGGCAGTTTGTTGCACATTTAGAGTTTAAGCAGTTTGAGGGGTTGATGAAGATCTGAGGGTTACCTAGCATTTTAGCAGTTTAGGATTTAAGGCATTTTGTAGAAAAGCAAGCAAAGATCGCGAGTTTTATTTAATATCAACTGATTAAGGTGGGACGTTCCTAGTACCGAATATCAAAGTTAAGTACCGAGCGGGGTCTCTTACGAGATTTAGCCTTGCGATGATCATAGTCATGCAGATTGAATAGTAGTTCATTTGCAACAGATTGCAGATTTTTGTAGAATTTAAGCGCTAGCTTTTTAATTTGGGCTCTAACAGTTTTTATTTTGAAGTCTTTCCTAATTACCGAATTTCTTAAGTATCTAGGGGCTTTCCTTATAATCCTTAGGGTTTTGTTTTGTCTTGTCTCTAATAAGTCTATGGTAGTTTTACAGGCATATCCCCATACGGGTGCTGCATACAGCATTCCCGGGCGGATGACCGATTTATAAATTAGGAGTTTATTTTGATAACTTAGATTTCCGTTTCCTATCATTGGGTATAAGGCTCCTATGGTTATATACGCTTTTTTGATTATGTTCGTTACGTGCAGTTTCCAAGTTAGGTGGGAGTCTATCGTTACACCTAGGTATTTAGTAGATTTTTCCGCTTTTAGGGCATGGTTGTTTATGCACTGTAACGCGAAAGAAAGAAGCAGGTCCGCTCTGCAGGGTTTTTCCAGACAATGCCTGTCAGTGAACTGTAGTCCTTCGCGTTCGTCGAAAACGGAAATGACGGTGCAATGTTTCTGTCGGCGATTTCCCTAAACGCTGGCAGAAGTTTATATTCGCACGTTGTTCTTCAAACGCCATTTCCGTTTTCGACGAACGCGAACGACTACAGTTCACTGACACGCATTGTCTGGAAAAACCCTGCACTGCGAACCTGCTTTTTGTTTTCGGGTAGCAGGTGCCTCTACGTCACGGTAAAATAGTTCCCCTCTCCTCCAATCAGGTTTGGAGATATCAGCACAGTCTCCGAACTTTTTGATCCTACCTTGTATATTTATTATTTAATGTTATTGATTAATATCTTTAATATTCATTATTTTTATATTTTTAAATATATATGTCGGAACTTCAAACAATGAAAGTATCAACGAAAGCGAAACTATGCTTTGTCGTGAGAAATTTGATTTGAAACAAACAAGACGTTTAATAATTTAGTATAGCATCTTTAATCCATAAAATTATTTGTACTTCAAAATATCTAGAGGTGTCAAATCGGAAATATTTGTCTGGTTGCAAAAAGTACCAAATAAAGTTACAGAAACAGACTGAATAAAAAAAAAAATTAAAGGATTCATGAAAAAATACCTTAAGGTAATTAATAATCTCTTCTGCAAATAGCATAACACAAAGCCTTGATAATGATAAAACATGGTGACGAAAATAAAACCAAGAAAATAATAGTGAACGTAAATGTAATTGGCTCAATTGATGCTCTTAAAAAAGCGAAAGCGAAGGAAATCGAATGTTTTGATTTGAAATGCAATAGTAGCAGTGATAAACTTGAACGTAGTTCCTCACAGACAGTTACATATTCAAATGATCCTGCCCTTTGGCCCAGTGTCATAACAGACGATATGCGTATCTTTTTACTGTTAATAAACCTTGCCAATATATATCTAAACTACGTCAAAGAAATATTATCTTAATAAAGACCGAATTCTCACAGAGCATACCGACTCACGCAAAATAATATAAAAAGTCAAAAGACAGTGGCCTCCAAAAATGTAATTTTTTGCTATGTCTGCAAACTTTTTAGTTGCAGTCACCAATGCTAAGAAAGCTTTAATTAGAATAATGTGTCAGAAGCTATAGGAACATGAAAAATCACAGGTTCACAGAGAAGCAATCTGCACTTTATCAATGCGTTCCATGTCTCATGCCCGCATAGATCTTTCATTCTTGAAGAGTGTGACAATTTCGAATTTAGATACTTCGTGGAGGGATTGGCAGGAGCACAAGCATTGGTGACAGCTAGTCTGAAAAAGTGACATTGCAAAATCTCAAGAATAAAAAACTTTTATAACCAAATTTATTGCCAGCACTGGGGACTGACCCCAAACTACTCGCTCGGGCTTGGCCTTGAGAAACTGAGATTGAGCCAACAGAAACCAATCATCCGCCAGTGCTTAGGGCAAGCCAATGAGCACTAAAGTGAACTGACCAACCAGAAGCTAGGAGCCAAAATGTGATATAACCCCCTCCTAATATGGGCCAAATAACTTTCAAAATGAATCACTTGGTGATGAATTTTGTTGATGTATGCTTGAATATGTGTCCATTTATCCAAAAAGGACGAAAATTTCTGATGATGAAATGTGAAATAGATTATACAAATAGTGTTAACGGGTGCAAGGCTGGTTGGTCTTCATAGCGGGATTGTGTAAAATATTTATAATTTTTTTTTCTCCGCACCCATACACAACACTTGGATGGAACACTTTAGATTAGCATTTTTTCGATACTAGAGGTAAATTCTTATTGGTTAAATCATTGTCAGTAATGAGGTGGCCGGATGAAAAGGATGCTAAAAAGGTATTGCGTATATTATATTCCATAATAAAACAAACGCTGTATAGCATTTCTGTAGATGAAATGAAGCACCTTCAACTTGCCGTGAGTGCTACATTCCAAGATGGAAAAAAATGAAACAGCTCTGATGCCAGTAATATGAGATACTATTTTGCAGTGCATCAATAAGGTGAGCAAAAAATCTTCAACGAAAGTCGGGAGATCTTTCAGCACTGAACCCATTATATGATTCTGTAATACATTTCATACAGTCAGAAGTAATATTGATAATATGATAAAGTAGCCCATGAGCTTGTTGGTGAGCCTTCCATACACCATTCTGAGAAAAATTAATTAGACCGTTTTCCAACTCGGCTTTCTCATACCAGAATCCATTTTTAGTAGTTTTTATTTTTATTTTACAAGAAATTTTTTGAAAAATCGGCCTCGTGAGGCCAAATGATTACTATCATAGTATGTTACCCTTCAATCTAAAGGGCTTGAAAAAATATTACTTTCCCTGCAATACATGGTAATGTATGGGGAAAGTATTGGAATCATGTCGAAAATCGCAACTCGAGTTTTTGACGAATCTACACGTTTCAAGACCTCTAGAATACGAAAAAACCATTTTTAGCGTGACATCTGTGTGTGTGTCTGTCTGTCTGTGCAGATTTTGTATCCACTCTAACTAAAAACTAATTGACCGAATTTCATAAAATTGGTAGGTGACTTGTGGGCGAATCTGGTGCTGATTAGTTTTGGGTACGATTCGGGATAAAAGAACCCGCCTTTTTTTGCGAAATGGCCCGCAAAAGTCTGTATCTACTCTAGCTGAAAGACTAATCGACCGAATTTCACAAAATTCGGTAGATAAGTCGCTTGTGGGTTACTTTGGTGCTGATTAGATTTTGATACGCTTCGGAAAAAAATAACCTGCCTTTTTTTGCGAAATGATCCGCAAAAATCGTCAAAATCTGAAGTAAAAACTACGTATGTGTCCATTAAATGCTTGTTTTATAGGTAATTTTTACTGAAGAAAATAATAAGACCAACCCCTTTACCATAGGACTAGCCGTTCTCGAGATATTTTAGTTTTTTAGTATTTTCTCTACGCCACCTTTGAAAATAAGTTCAGTTACCAAACGAGAACGAAAATTGAATTATAATGTGAATTAAATTTAATTAAAATAAAGAGAACGTGGATATAAATCTGCAGGGAAAGTCATGTGCTTTCCACATCAGATTTTTTCTATTGTTACCATACTTGATGTTGTACCCCCCGGGGGTAATTTTCCCCCTCCAAAGCCCCTTGGAAGATGCAAGTTAATGACGTCACGAAAAAAAAATGTATCGTGACTATTTTCCACAGCAATAATTGAAACCATTAAGTCTCATTATCATTGAGCCATAAATAAACCCTTTTATGCATGATTAAGTCAAATTTGTGCTATGCTGTCATGTTAAAAAAACATAAAATTTCGAAGTTTTTCTCGAATTTAAAAAAAAATTCTATCTAGTTCTAGATTTTTCGATCATAAAGCCGGATATAAATTTTCGTGAAAATCCATTAATATTTGTGGCCGTTATCATGTACACAAGAAATCGACCCCAGCAGACGAACGGGCGGAGATCACTCCAGAAATAGTCGGAATGTGTTTAGGATGTCTTAAAATTTATATTGACATCAAAATCTCGAATTCGAATATTTTCGTGAAAACAATAATTTCTCTATACGATATCACATAATATGAGAAAAAAAAATATTCTCTAACGTAGGTTTTTAGATGATGCGGGTTCTAACGAAAGAGTTTCCCTCCTCCCCTCAAGTAAAGAAGCATTTTGAGTTAAGAACGAAAAGAAACACATATTGCTCTTGACAAGAAACTCGGGTTTTTTATTTAATATAAATAGTCATAAGTAACATTGATACATATTAAAAAGAAGCCCATAAGCTAGTTAGTGAAGATGTTCCATGCACCATTCTGAGAAAAAAGAAAGTTCTCTCAAAAGTAGGTTTTTAAAGATGAAACGGGTTCTAACGAAAGAGTTTTTTTTTTCAAGTAAATAAGTGGGGAGGGGGCGCTAATCCCCTTGGTGGGGGATAGGTTCTAACTTGGAACCTAGAGCTTGATACCGCGCTATACCGTTAAGCCCAAAGGAATTCTTTGGGTCTGAAGGTATAATCAGGGATGTCATTCGTAACAGAGAGTGACGCAAGAGCTGATCCCGCTTCCCTGGTCAGAAACTCTGTCCAATTTCGATGACGAGGGGGCCACCCGGAAAATCCCCGCTGCATCCCCAGCTGAAACTCAGTCATGAGCTTTTTAATAGCCAGTGAAGCATGTCGTACTTCAAGCGTGTGGCTGCGTGAAGTCAGTCATAGTCATCCAGGAGAGAGAGATTAATGGAAGTGTACGTCATCTGTAGTACTGCCATCTCATGAGAGAGGTGAGATCGTTGGAGATAGAGAGGGAGAGAGAAGGTTGAGTGCTCGTTTTTCATCCTTGGTCACCAACTGCGGGGGGCGTTTGATCTCCCGATGGTGGAGAGATAGGCTCAAACTCTGAACCTCGAGTTTGCTGATCCTCCACTATAACGTTAGGCCCAAAAGAATTTTTCGAGCCCAAAGGTATAATTGGGTCTACAATGCTTTAGGTTCCGAGTTCGAACATATATCCCCCATCAATGGGATTAACGCCCCCCCCCCCCCCCCCCGCAGAAGTATTTCGAGTTAAACTGCCACAATGTAATTTGTGATTCTCTCTTTCATCACCCATCTAAACAAACGAAAAGAAACACTTCTTGCTATTGATAGGACAGGAAATTCGGTTTTCTATTTAATATAAAATCTGCAATTGACACCGATAAAGTTTGTGATTTTGCTAAATAATTTAGAATTGATGATAACTTTTGCAATGAATTTCTGTAATTTCAGCCATTTCTAAAAGCAGAAGGAAGTCCTAAGCAAATTTTAAAAACAATAAAAATATTAAACATTTCTCATACATTTCTCAATACGATAAATTGCATTTACGCATATTGCTGCCATTGCCAATATCTATTTTCTCAGGTGAGCGCTCATTTTCAGCTCTTAATGTGGATCGCAATTTGTTTTAATCCTTTTATCTCAGGAATATTTACAAAGGTCTTCATTACTTGCTATTGAGAATGACATTACAACAAAATTGGATTTTTCTGATGTAATTAAGGATTTTGCTTTAAGAAAAGTAGGAGAGAAACCTTTATAATTTTGACATTAAAAGGGCTATAATAAGTGGAGCACGTAAAAAAACAAAATTCACTTTTTTCTCCATTCATTGGCAGTCAGGATGTGGAGCTAAGTAATAAAACTGCCTTAGATCTATGTCGCAAAGCTACATTGTTGCAGTCGATCAATTAAATAGGAAGCTTGTTAAATACACACTCGTTAGAGGATCGACTGTATCTGCAATTATTTATGAAGTAAAATACGCTTTAAAGCTTTTGTTAATCAATAAAATAATGTTGCCTGATCTTGAGTCGTAAATGTAAATAATTCCAAATTAAAAGATCTGATGTAGGCAGCACATGACGTTCCCTGCAGACTCAAATTCATATTTTCTTTAATTTTTTAATAATTCGTTAGATTGAGTTTAATTGCATCGAATAAAACTAAATTTTGCATTTGTAATTCAATTTTTGTTTTTATTAGGTGATTGGACAATTTTCCGAAATCGGCGTAACAAAAATGCAAGAAATCTCAAATATCTTGAGAACGATTAGTCCTAAAGCATAATGGAGTGTGTTATATTCTTTTCTTCGTCAAAAATTTCGTAAAAGCAAGAATTTAATTGATACATTTGAGCATACGTAGTTTTTTTTTGTTTTTTTTTAGATTTTGGTGATTTTTGCTGGCCATTTCTTAAAAAAAGGCAGGTTGTTTTTTTCCGAATCATATCAAAATCTAATCAGCACCAGAGTATCCTACAAGTAACTTATCTACCAAATTCTATGAAATTTGGTCAATTAGTATTTTAGCTAGAGTGGATACATGAAATTTTTTACTGACCATTCCTCAACAAAAGGCGGGTTCTGTTTTTACGAATCCTACAAAAAACTAATCAGCACCAGGGTCTCACCCAAGTGACTTACCTACCAAATTTTATGAAATTCGGTTCAGTAGTGTTTTAGTTAGAGTGGATAAATACATTGCACAGACAGACAGACACACACACGTCACGCTAAAAATAGTTTTTTCGCATTCTAGAGGTCTTGAAACGTGTAGATTTGTTGAAAACTCGAGTTATGATTTTCAGTATGATTCCAATACTTTTCCTATACATTACTATGTATTGCAGGGAAAGTAAAAATAATGGTATCCTACTAATATGCTTTTAAATATACCTTAATGTATTTCCAGTTTATATCGTGTGTGTTAAAGCATAATGCACAGTTGTTAGGCTTTTATTGTATTTAGCATATGTAAGCGTTTGAATACAAATTTTGACATTCTAAATAATAAAAAATGAATTATACTAATTAAGTTAGTGCAGCTGGAAGTGTTTGCAGGCCATCTTCTGACGTTTGATCCTGCATTGAATACCTTTCACTTTTGGAATTCCATTTTTCCCACTAACTTGAAATCCAGGTATTCTCCCCAACATGGCTGGTGCTTTATCTGTTCAGCAACCACAGATATACATTATCCCACAAAATATTTTCTGATTCAAAGGAAGATGAAACCTTCACCAAAATATATGAAACATGAGTACTTGTTTCAAAAGAACAACAAAAGATGCGTTCCTCTTTAAATGAACCTGAGTAACTATATCTTGCAAACAATGGCAACTGGGAACACGATGCCGAAATCAGTCAATTTATCAAATTAAACTGAAAATAAACCTAATGCTTTAAAAAATAAAGACAACCAGAGTTGGCTATTATTAATGTGTCTTTACTAAAATATCTATCCATGACGTACATAAACAGAGCACTTTCGAACATTATTATGTCCTTCATCAGTGGTAAAGTAAAAAATAGTTTGCGAACATGAGTTTTTATAGACAGGCCACAACCTCGAGACAAAATGTGCATATTAATCATTTTTAAAATACAAGGTGTCCCAAAAAGATTGAAACGCGCTTTAATTCTTCACCTGTTGGAGATAAGTGGGCAATGTAAATTGCAGAAATGTTGAAAGTAAGGTAGGAAATAAGACTACGTTAATGGAATTGTCCTCCCATTCATCTTCAAATAGTTACACTTTTTAAATTTTTATACGACCTCCTTAGGCAAATTGGGTCCATCAGAAAATTTTTATTTTTAATGCCACAAGTTCATTAAAAAAACCGCATATCTGTATCTAAATTGAGCGAGTTATATTTAATTGAACATTGTGAATGGGGACCTTATATCAAATTAGAAATGTAAATATGTGACATATCGCAAAAAAGATAAAACTGGATGATAATACATAGGATACCCAACGATGTAGTGAGTCCTACTGCTTTATATGATCTCTGTCTGTGTAATGCTTTATTTAGATGCATTTGTGATAAAAAAATTTGACACATATTAACGTATTTATGATCTAAACAATTTCCATCGTCAATTTGTTTATGATCCCTATTTTCACTGATGAAACAGCCTTCTACATGGTAGGGAGAAGTGGCATAAGTCAGATTTTTTCCTTTGTCATAATTCAGTTGTTTTTAAAGATCTTGTTGCATTAAAAATAAAAAAAAAATCTGATTGACCAAATGTGTCTAACAGGGTCGTATAAAAATGCAAAAAGTGTAACTTTTTGAAAATTAATGGAAGGACTATTTCATTAACGTAGTCTTATTTCCTACCTTACTTTCGACATTTTTACAATTTACTTTGCCCACTTATCTCCAACAGGTAAAGAATTAAAGCGCGTTTCAATCTTTTTGGGACACCCTGTATAGATATATTTAAAAAACATAATTAATTACAAAATACATGAATGACAAAAGATCAAATGTTACAGGGTAACCAACAAATATGTGGTCTGACGCAAAAGAATCTAAACTGCCAAGTGTCCGTCTGTCTGTCACGCTTTTTTTAGGCACTTGCGAAGTAGTTAGAGACTTGCAATATAGTACACGTGTCGATTGTTCGATAAAACCCCCTGGAAAAATCGATTTTTTTTTAAAATGTTCTGTAGAGGTGGTGGTGGTGGGGAGGGGGGGGGGGGTGCTCCACACCAAAACTTTCGAAAAGTGAAATGACAGGAAAGATCACTTTGCGATGAGATAAAAACTTTAAATTTAGCGTATAGGTAAACCTTTCGAAAGGAAGAAAGTATGAAATTTTAGATTTTCAAATTTACTACTCTAGGGGGTGCCGAGCACCGAAATGTTCAGTTTATCGAACAAATGAGAAACGCCTATTTTAAAATTTGATAGAGGCTTGGAATTTAGTATATGTGCTAATCATTTAATGAAAACACCCAACATAATCAATGCTTTATGCATGATTGATCTTTCTTGTTAGTTTATAGAAAGATCAATATTCCAACGGTTTTAGTTTAGGGCACCCCCCTTCCCTCCTCCTCTGAAATCCTAAATTTGACCCTTTGGGAGATTCCCTTTTGTTGAGAATCCCGTATTATACCTTAGTCATAGATTTTGAAGGAGATTTTACTCATATATTTAACTTGTAGAAAAAAAAAGTGTTTTTACTCCATACTTTTGCTGAGGAGCATTTATTTAAAGTTTGCACTTACGACCCGGCCCAAAAAATCATTCGGAAATTTTGGGACTTTAGAATTTTTGACATAATCAATTGGGTTCCAATGTTAACTAATTATGATAACCGTGGTAAATTGCATTGACCCATTCATTTGTTCGTGAAATAGCTCGTTTACAGACTCGCAGATACATAACTGATACAGACTAACAGGCATACATATAGACTGGAAATTCGAATTTTCGACTACAACACTTTTCCCAAACATTATACTGTGTATGCGTAGCGACTCAAATACATTTAACTTTCACACGCTTATGAACTTTAACAAATTTTATTATAATATGCATAATTTGGTTTCAGCATTTGCATAATTTATAAGTCATACATGTCGTCATTGACATGCTTCGTGACGTCAGGTACGCTCCCGTCTTTAGCTTTGCTTTTTCTATAGTGAATGTGCGCACGCATCCAGCTGGTTGCAGATGCGCCACGCTGTGTGTTATGAAAGAGTAGCCACTTTATTTTCGATAAGTTTCTGTATAATTTTAATTGCCTTATGTTTGTATATAATAAGAAAGATCAATCATGCATAAAGCATTAATTATGAAACACTATACAATTCAATTTTATTTAACACTAGAACGACGGATATTTTGAACTATCTAGAACGACGGGCAGCGGTGAATTTGAAAGTAGTTATGCGGTCAAAGTGACCGCTACCATCGTTCTAGTGTTAAACATCTATGAAATGTGATACATTCAGCGGTGATATTTTTTTTAATTATCAGAGTACTACAATAATTTATTTTACTTAAAGACTAAAAACCATGGAGGTAAAAGCACTTTTTAACTCTATGCTTAAAACTTCAAAGGGGCAATGCTATAAAATCGTCTGTTTCTCTATGTAAAATCAATGAATATTTCATTCACCTATATTCCAGATTCCAGAGCTAAATGGTGTTGCGTTAAAAAAATTCAGCAATTCTTATACAACTCATTTTACAGCTTGACTTGTTTACATTCTGCATACGTTAAAATGAGACCTCGTTGTAGAAATAATCAAAATTTGATGGTCATTTAAACTTAAAAATATTGTAATTGCGTTAGCGCAGAATATAGATGCACAGAAAATACGCAAAAATAAAGCACTTCTAGGACGAATGCAACACTAAATATAAATTTAAAAGAATCAAAATCATGATTTTGACACTGGGAACAAATGTGAGTGCCATATTTTATTTTGAAGTGGGGTTATGTGATCTTTTCATATAATATGAGTTGAGACCCAGACCGTCCGACCTACCAGAAAAGTGTAAGGTAACTGTTTGGACGGCCGGGAAGTGCCACCCAATTTAGACCGGAACCTAGTGGGGGAGGCATCCACAGGGACCGTACCCTCCTTCCCCTACCACCAACCTCTCGGAAGGACTTACGGACCCACATGTTTAACGTGATCGTACTCCGCATGAACACGGCGGCAGTTGTGGCAGCGTGCAAATCCAGCGCGCAAACCACCGGGCTACCGCGTCCGAAATGTGCCAACAGCACACGGTGTTCCCAGGTGGTCACCCACCCAAATACTAACCGCGCCCGATGCTGCCTGACTTCGGTGATCTAACGAGAACCGGTGTTTTCAGCACGGTACGGCCGTTGGCCCCATATAATATGAGTGTAATTATATATAATAGTAGATATATAATTACACTCATATTATATGGGATAGTAGTATATATAATAGAGTGTAATTACATATAATATGAGTGTAATTATTATTTTAATTTTTATATAAAAAAACTACCTAGCATATTTTGCTCAATTTTGTTATGTATTTTATGGGATAATTTGAATATTTCCTAAAATTTTCAAAGCAATGTGTGAATTTTAACTTCGCTTAAAAAATGTGGGAAAAATTAGATCCCATAGGGTTCAATGTATTTCACTTTTTCAAACCGAGTTCAATCCAAAACTAATTGGGAAATATTCATTTACATTCCCATATGTTGTCTCACAGATCGTCTCAACAACATACTAAAATTTCATTTTGATAAAGTCATTTTTACGGTAGTTTCCGTGTGAACGGACAGACAGACAGAATAGACAAAGTCATAAACACTTTTCAACTATGTTGTGAAGTGTTAAAATTAATTTTCACAAATGTGCCTTTTATTTCATGAAAATAAGAGAATTCGGTAGATGAGCTGGACCACAAAGTGAGTTACAAACTCAGTAAGTGCGCTGACAACTATACAGGATGTCCCAAGAAGATTGAAACGCGCTTTAATTCTTTACCTGTTAGAGATATGTGGGTAATGTAAATTGTAGAAATGTTGAAAGTAAGGTAGGAAATAAGACTACGTTAATGAAACAGTCCTCCCATTCATTTCCAAAAAGTTATACTTTTTTAATTTTTATACGACCTTCTTAGACAAATTTAGTCAATCAGAAAACTTTTATTTTTAATGCAACAAGATCATTAATAAAACCCGAATATCTGTATCTTTAAAATTGAGCGAGTTATATTTAATTGAAAATTGAACATTGTAAATGGGGAGCCTATATAAAATTAGAAATGTAAATGTGTCGAAAGCCCAGAACGACCGACTCATCCGAGGACGTGAGCAGCAAAAAAAGACATATCACAAAGAAAGATAAAACTGGATGATAGTACATTTTTGATAGTACATTAGGAGCCATTTTTGCGAATTTCGCGAAGGCTCACGATGCAATCACGGATTCTTAAGTACTTTTCAATAATTAAGTCCTTTTTAATAATTAAGTACTTTTAAGTACCTTTTTTATCTAAACAATTTCCATCGTCAATTTGTTTATGATCCCTATTTTCACAGATGAAACAGCCTTTCACATGGTACGGAAAATTGGCATAAGTCAGATTTTTTCCTTTATCATAATTCAGTTGATTATAAAGATACAGATATGCGGTTTTGTTTAATGATCTTGTTGCATTAAAAATAAAAATTTTCTGATTGACACAATTTGTCTAAGGGGATCGTATAAACATTTAAAAAATGTAACTATTTGAAGATGAATGGGAGGACAATTCCATTAACGTAGTCTTATTTCCTACCTTACTTTCAACATTTTTGCAATTTACATTGCCCACTTATCTCCAACAGGTAAAGAATTAAAGCGCGTTTCAATCTTTTTGGGACACCGTGTATAGCGTCCATGTTGTAGTAGGGATTAACCTTCACAATCGGAGAAGATTGTCTATTGAAAAATTTGTGGCGTTATTCTCGCCACATATGTAAGGAAAACAATATCTTTTGGTGTTTTTTCTTCAAGTTCTTGACCAACTAATTTGTTTGATGTTTGACTTATTTGCAGGACTTATGTTTGACTTATTTGCAATGTCTCAATATTGTAAAACGCCGATTCCGAAATTCTCTTTCGTCTATCCCAGCTTATCTGGCACCGAAGACAGTCCAGAAATGTCTGTGAGATAATAACCTTTTATGAATGCAGGTAGCATTTGATGACGAAATTACTTATCAGCCGTAATCTAAGATCCCTTACGTAATAATTACGTAAAGCATCTTAGAATTATAGATTTCACACCAGTGATGATTTCATGTGTGGATTACAGTTTCAATAGCATAGGAAATTTTTGTAATACGGATGTGTTACTTCACTTTTTTATATCCATATACAATAAAGCCTATAAATATATCGGGAACTCAGAATCGTACATATCTCTAACTAAATCATTGATTCTCGATCATTTTTTGTTTGCAGGAATTCTTGCAATGTTTCGTGAAATGTCTTAGAGCCCCTTTTGGCTTCGCTGACACATATTAGGTTAGATAGTGGTGAATTACAAAATAGACGTGTCAAGTAGTAGAGTTCATAAATAATAACTAACTCATATTTTTGAATCAAATATTACAATTGAGTGTTTATATTTTTGCTTTACATCTGACTTAAGAGTTACAAACAAATATTATGTACATATTTTCTAATGAATTTGTGTTAATATGGTTATTTTTCATAAAAATTGTGAACAAAAAGCAAGTTGCATTGCTTTGTGATTGGTTCTTCTAAGACCATTAATAGAGAAAACGTCACACGGTCTCAGGTTTGAACGCTGGAGTTCATAAGATATAACGGAGAGCCCACATGAGCAGATTTGCTGGAGTGTTGAAGACCCAGACCGTCCGACTCGTCCAGAGGACTAAGAGCAACTATTTGGACGGCCGGGATTACTGGAGTGTGATTCAACGCAACTTTTTTTTTTACCAAAATTCATTTCTTTTTAATTTTACAAGAATAATTTTAATTTTACAACTATAAATAAACAACTATAAAATTTACAACAATAAATTTAATTTTACAACTATAACTTGTTACCCTTCACTTTAAAGGGCTTGAAAAAAAATATTTCGATTGATACTATACTTGACAGTGTACTCCTCGGGGGGGGGGGAGTAACTTCTCCCAAGTAGGGATAATGACGTTACAGACAAAAATAATTATATCGCGAATATTTTTCACCACAATGTTTGAAACTTTTAAAAGTCTCGTGATCATTGTGATCACCATAAATACCCTTTTATACATGATTATGTTAAATTTTGTCCTATGTTGCCATGTTTAAAAAATATAAAATTTCGAATAAATTTCGAAGTTTTCGCTCGAATTTAAAAAAAATTCCATCTAGTTTTAGATTTTTGATAACAAACCCGGATATAAAGTTTCGTGAAAATCCATTAATAATTTCCAGCTGCTATGGTGTACTAAAGAAATCGACCACAGACATCAGACAGACAGACGGACATCACTCCAAAAATAGTCAACACGTGCTCATGAGGTCTTAAAACATATATTGGCATCAAAATCTCGAAATCGGAAATTTTTGTGAAAACAATACTTTGTCAATACTACGTATGAGAATGTAAAAAACACGATTCGATAAAATGTTATTCAAACGAAATTGCATAATCTTAAATGTTTAATTTTCTAGCACCTTAATAGAATAAACTCTGCTACTTATCGATATTTTTCGATGGCATTCTTTGAAAACAAAGTTAAAATCTGTAATTAAATAAATCATCGATAAAATATGATTCAAACGTAATTACATAATATTAATGTTTAATTTCCTAGTACCTTAATAATATAAACTCTACTACTTATCGATATTTTTCCATGGCATTCTTTAAAAACGAAGTTAAAATCTGTAATTAAATAAACCATCGATAAAATTTGATTCAAACGTAATTGCATAATCTTAAATGTTTAATTTCCTAGCACCTTAATAGAATAAACTGCTACTTATCGATATTTTTCGATGCCATTCTTTAAAACCAAAGTTAAAATCTGTAATTAAATAAACCATCGATAAAATTTGATTCAAACGTAATTGCATAATATAAATGTTATTTTCCTAGCATCTTAATAGATTAAACTCTGCTACTTATCGATATTTTTCGATGGCATTCTTTAAAAACAAAGTTAAAAATCTGTAATTAAATAGACCATCGATAAAATTTGATTCAAATGTAATTGCATAATATTAATGTTTAATTTCCTTGCACCTTTAATACAATAAACTCTGCTACTTATTGATATTTTTCGATGGCATTCTTTAAAAACAAAGTTAAAATCTAGAATTAAATAAACCATTGATAAAATTTTATTCAAACGTAATTGCATAATATTGTTTAATTTCCTAGCACCTTACTAGAATAAACTCTGCTACTTATTGATATTTTTCGATGCCATTCTTTAAAAACAAAGTTAAAATCTAGAATTAAATAAACCATCGATAAAATTTGATTCAAACTTAATTGCATAATCTTAATGTTTAATTTCCTTCCACCTTAACAAAATAAACTTTACCACTTACCGATATTTTACGATGGCATTTCTCAAAAACAAAGTTCGAATCTAAAATTAAATAAACCAATTAATTAAGCTCTATAATGTGTAGAATCAGTTTAGCCTGTCGGAAAGAAAAATACACAAAGTGCCTGTGAGAGGAGAATTCTTAAGGTCGTTTCGATGAAATGCAATCAAAACCAATTAAGAGAATTCGGGGCTTGAACCCTTCTGAGAGAGAAAATTAAACGGAGCTCCAGCGACGACTGAAAGCATTCCTTCTATTCAGAACTGGGAGAGCAGACAGATGAGTGAAGAAGAAAAAAAAAATCGAAATATACGAGATTATTGATTTGAACTTGGAAGAGAGAAACCTCGGTGAGAAATATTTATGCAGCTGCTTGAACTTGACTCCCGGAATGAAAATGAAAGACTGTGAGCAGGCTATTACTTAAATTTGATGATAATATTTAAGAAGGTGCTGGCTTTGAATAAGGATGAAGACTAGTTAGATATCTGCATGGATGAGAGTTGGGTCTTTACTTTAACAGAGTCCGAACATGACACATGTCCAGACAGTTCATTCATCATCATTTTTTTATTTTCTTATACGTAATATTGAGAAAGTATTGCTTTCACGAAAGCTTTCGATTTCGAGATTTTGTTGCCAATATATGTAAGACTTCCTGAACACGTTTTGACTATTTTTGGAGTGATGTATGTCTGTAGTCGATTTCTTGTGTACACGATATTAGTGGATTTTCACGAAACTTTATATCCGTCTTTGTTATAAAAAAAGTAAAACTACATAGAATTTTTTTTAATTCAAACAACTCAATGATCGCGAGATTTTATAGTTTCAATGATTGTTGTGAATAAGAGCCGCGATACAATTTTTTTTGTTCATGACGTCATTAGCCCCCTCTCGGAAGGGGGGGGGGGGGCAAGTAAACCGCTCCCGCGGGGGGTACATTGTCAACTATTGTATTACTGGAAAGCTTTATTTCAAGCCCTTTAAAGGGTAACACGTTATAATTGTACCCATTTAGATTCATAATACAGATTTTTCAAAAATTCTCTTGTAAAATTTGAAAAAAAAAAAAAGGAATTTTGGTATGAGAAAATCGAGTTTAGCCGAACTCTAGTTAATTTTAAATATATAGAACTATATTTGATCCCAGACAACATGGATTTGGGCCTAAACGAATTTTATCTCACGCTCCATTTATACTGGTATTCACAAGGTTAACATTTTTACATACCGAGAATAGCAACGTCTATATCCGAAATCCTTGATTTTCTCCCATCCGTCTTTAATGTATTCCCATTGATCACATGACCATTTTTCATCTCAAACCGACCCTAAAAGGCGATGTTTCTATTACTTGTGAATAGAATCAAACCTCTGAGAATTCCGAATAAATATTTCGCCCAGGCGACTCAACGAATTTCAAATTGGAATCCTCGATCCGCTTGTATCTTCGATTTCGAATTCAACTACGTCCGTCTTGCTAGGGAAGGAATGCTTTTAGAAGGTCTTGTTAGTCTGAACTTCGAACAAAATTCTTTTTCGATTATTTTGCTTGTTGCTTCGGGTAGTTTTTTAAAGCTGCGGCTGGAATTCCCAATTAGTTTCCTATTTGGATCTTTTTAAGGAAAAACGCAACGAATTGATCTGTGAAGAAGGAATCACACTGAACATGCATATAAAATACGTTAATTCGATAGATCAGGAGTGGAATGTGGAAGACCCAGGCCGTCCGACTCATCCAAGGATTTGAGTAGCTGGTTGGACGACCGGGAAAGGAAGCTAGCAGGTGCCGACTTCAAGGACAGCGACCGCTCTGGAGGTTTATTAAAAATCCAGTTTTTTTAAATTTAAGAATAAATTCGTAAGACAGACAGTTTTACAGACAAGAAATACGGACATAACGAAGACAGGTACTGTAAACAGACACAAATATGGACACGAAACATTCAGAAAAACATCAAGGATAATAATAATGAGACATTTCACAACATGATATAGATAATGAAGTAAATACAAAATGACATGGGAGGTTGATAATAAAAGATGAAAGTGTTTTCAATTTAAGAATAGTGTTATCAGTTTGCAATATGATGAGTGTATTTACAATTTAATATATACAAGTTTGTACAAACAAAAGCAGGAAAAGGGGAACAGCAGAGGAATCTTCATTGATCAGGAAAGTTAAAAGCAGTAAAGATCAGGAGTGTAAAGATCAGCAGTTTAGATCAGGAGTGTCCATAACGTCGATCGCGTATAGATGTTTGGTCGATCTATACGCGATATAACCATATATTTATTTTCAAGTCTTTAGTTTTCAATAACGAGTGTATAGATAAGTCCAACTTGAATCTGAGTCACATCCAAGTGCATATATACAACTTGATACGTGAGTTTGCCACATTATCGGCCGATGTCGCAATGTTTTCCCATAGACCAAAAAAAGCAATACGCAAATGTGCATTAGGCAATACAGATAAAATAGAGAGAAACACAAATTTCTGTTAAAACAGTACTAAAAAAAGTTCCCTCCAGTGCAGAAGAACAAGATGTGTTCCAGTATCTCATCTTCCACAGAGCAAACAAGACACATGTTGGAGTCAGTTAGGTGAAATCAATTCAATTTGGCCTGAGTGACTAAGTGTCCTATCCTAGCCTTGGCAGCAAAAGCGACAACCATTCTAGGGATTTTTCTGAAATAAATGTGTATTTGAATCAAATCAAGGAAATAGTCGTATTATTCGGAAATTGGCCCAGTTAAGTTTTGTCCCATATTCGGTACTATAAATTCGCCAAGTTCCAACCTTCTAGGCTATCCAGGAAGCAGGGGCTTCTCAAGGACTTGTAAGGCTCCCTATTTCGTCTGCCCCAGGGGATAAATCGAAAATTCAACTCCGTTAAGTTCCCTTCCGTGGTCGATACTATAAGTATATACAGATTCAATCACCGTTGGCTGTGGGGATTCTTCTATAAGGTGTGGGAATTTTTTTTCGAGAACCTCTAATTTTCTCTCACCCCCCCCCCCCCCCCCTCCCTCGGGTGACTTGGAAAATCCGGTTTCGTTAGGTTCTGTCCTGTAGTCATTTCGTAAATGCAAAAATTTAGCCTTCTCTTCTAGAGAGTCTAGAAAGACTTTTTGAACCTACCATTTTCTCTGCCTCCCCCCCCAGGGGGAATTCGAAATTTAGCTCTTTTAGTTACAGTTCCGTGGTCGATGCTATAAGTGTGCAAATATTCAGACTTCTGTGCTAGTAGCCTATAAAGTGGGTACGCGAGTCGATACGAGGGAGGGGGCAAGAAAATTTAAAATATTTTCCTTTTCAATTTTTTTTCTTAATGAAAATAAGAAAATTAATTAAAGGACAGCAAAAATTAGCTTGTATTTTTAAATTATGCGATCTTGAACACAATAGTATTACGATTATAAATATGAATATTACTTTACTAGAACTCCCGTCTAGACCAGAAAACGTTCTTTTGCTATTCGAGTACCTACCCTCCGTATTTTGGAGTCCAGTGTTCTAAGTTACCACAGGGTTTCTTGATGGTCTGGAATTGCAAAAACACGTCAATTATTAGGTAGATAATTATATTATATAGTTACTATATTAAAATATTGAATATGACTGCACGAGAAAATCGAATGGCAAGTCACACTCACATATTTATTAAGTTAAAGTGATTTTTTGAGTAATGCTTCCAATAGCTCGGATATATCTCAAACAAAATGGAGTCCAATCCGAGTCTTCTGTCTATTTTATCCCCTTTTTAAAGCGAATTTTTCTGTATTTCCATTGCTGATTATTTATGCATTTTTCATTGCGCCGTCGTATAAAGGTGATATTTCCATTTCTATCGCCTGTGAATGGGAATCTTGTTCTGACACACCATAAATATTTTAGACGAGTGTCTTTGAGCTGTTCGAAATGGAATAAGTGATTTTGCTCTCGGTGCTCGAAATGGCTCAAGAGAATTCTTTAGTTTTTTGCGGGTTTTTTTTTAAGTCAACATGGATTTGTACAATATGTTCTAAAAATTTCCGTTTTTACTTTCCCCACATACGTAGTATAACGTATAGGGAAAGTATTGTGACGGGGATGAAATTTCGAAATCGTGTTTGACGGAAGAGCACATTTAAACATATCCGGCAGTCGAATATAAAGTTTTTGAGGTGATGTGTGTGTGTTGTTGTTGAAACCCAGACCGTCCGACCTACCAGAAAGGTGTAAGGTAACTGTTTGGACGGTCGGGAAGTGCCACCCAATTTAGACCGGAACCCAGTGGGGGAGGCATCCACAAGGACCGTACCCTCCTTCCCCTACCACCAACCTCTCGGAAGGACTTACGGACCCACATGTTTAACGTGATCGTACTCCGCGTGAACACAGCGGCAGTTTTGGCAGTGGCTGGAATCGAACCCGGGCCTACCGAGTGCAACTCCAGCGCGCTAACCACAGGGCTACCGCGCCCTAGATGTGTGTGTGTGAAATATCTCACAAACGAATGAAGTGTTTAGAACACAAATTGGCACGATTATTACAATCCATGTATACTAGGATCCTATTGATTTTAAATGGAATCGAATGTTCGAAAAACCTTCTAATATTCGAATGAAGTTTTAAAAAGAATGATTGTCAGACTTTTACTAATTTTAAATAAATAATCATTCAATACGAAATTTTTTTTTATTAGGAAACGAAGGGCACCCACTTTAGAAAGCTGGCGTTTTCGAGATATTGCATGTTTTTCAAACGAATTTACATAAAAAGAATTGCATAAACTTTTAAAAGTAGTAATTATTGTGAAGTATGTTCACTTTCCGTATGCAATATTATGCGACAAATTTGTTAACATTATTCTCGTACATCTAGTTCATTCCATTCGCGAGAGGAAATATTTTTATAACAATTTTTTATTTAGAAGCCAGAGAGTTCGCCAGTCGTCACTCATTTCACGGTATAATTATTAAATACCAGTTTCATTTTAAGACTTGAGTAAGAATAAGCCATCCCATTTGGACTAATAAATTACCAAAAGTGCCCAATTTCGATTTACTTGATGTTAAGTGAATTCAAAAATCATTGTTCCGTGAGTCCCATACACAATTATTTCACTGTTAAAGAAGTAAATACATAGACGTAGTCTAAATAGCATATTCTTTTTTAGCGATGTACAAGGTAGGATGAAAAAGTTCAGAGACTGTGCCGATATCTCCAACCCTGATTGGAGGAGAGGGGGACTACTTTACAGTGGGTTAGAGGCAGATGTGACGCGAGATGTGAAAAGGAAGAAGTAGGTGTTTTTCCAGACAATGCGTATCAATGAACCGTAGTCGTTCGTCTTCGTCGAAAACGGAAATGACGTTTGAAGAACAAGTGCGAATATCAAATTCTGCCAGCGTTTGGGGGAAATTGCCGACAGAAACATTGCACTTGCTGCAGCAGGAACTTCCAGTCAAGCCTGGAGTCAAATCACTTGTGTTGTGATACAACCATTCAAAAGACTTAATTAAAGAATAATAAAATCAATTGAACGATCATATCTCAACACCTGATTGGGTCGGACACACACATACAATTAAAATGAAAGGGAATTAATTAAATAGTTAAATTTAATGAAATGGGATCGTATAATGGGGAATAGAATTTGGAATATAATATCAATGCGTTGTGTTATTTGAAATTTAAACCATACTTGTATGTGAGCGCCTTAAAATTACTTAACCTGTAAGTTGATCTCATGACATAAATTCAATTCAATAAAAGAATATAAATTATGTTGCATCATATTATTTATCGTACACATAATGTGGTATCCTGAATGTTCATATTACAAAAAATTGTTCCTAAATGATAAATTGTACTAGAAATAAAAAAAACTAATGATTGATCAAATGCTATTATTTTTTTTATTTATCAATCAAGTATTATATCACAAGACAAAATTGTAATAGATTCTTCTCTGCAGAAAATTTAAATTTATATTATGATATTTTTACAATGCAATTCATGTTGATTGTGCAAAAGATGATTTTCAAATAATAAACCTCACTCTAGCTGTAATTGATCACAGATATATATCATTTAGATTAGTATATGGTATTTTCACAATGCAAAATTCATTTTGATTGAGCAAAAGATGATCTTCAACTAATAAGCCTCACTCTAGCTGTAATTGATCACAGATATATCATTTAGATTAATATATGGTATTTTCACAATGCAAAATTCATGTTGATTGAGCAAAAGATGATCTTCAACTAATAAGCCTCACTCTAGCTGTAATTGATCACAGATATATATCATTTAGATTAGTATATGGTATTTTCACAATGCAAAATTCATTTTGATTGAGCAAAAGATGATCTTCAACTAATAAGCCTCACTCTAGCTGTAATTGATCACAGATATATCATTTAGATTAATATATGATATTTTCACAATGCAAAATTCATTTTGATTGAGCAAAAGATGATCTTCAACTAATAAGCCTCACTCTAATCAATCGTAATTATCAAGTAAAATCAATATTATTGCACTCAACGACATAATATACACCACCAGTTTTTTTTCTTACATAAATGCAAAATATCTTTTTAAAAACACATATTTATGATATTCAGAAATCAGGATGCACTTGGATATCCATGAGGACACATTTTTAACATGTAGAAAAATGGCAAAAAAAAAAAAAAATCATGGCAAGAGGTGCAAGCACCCCTTGCCTCAAAAAAGAACTACACCCCTTCACATGCCAGAAATTTCAGAGAGAAGAGAATGAGTCCGCACTTTTTACACACAGAAAGAATTCCCGCCTAACCTGGCACACTGTGATTGGCTGAAGCCACACACACCGTTGCCATGCCAGATAAACCAAACTTCTGTTCAACCAGGGAGGTCAAGTGAGACAGAAGAAAACAAGTTTCCGTGTCTCGCCTGAAACGAGATCTACCAATTGTCGAAAACGGGTGTCATTCTACCGCAGTATGAAAGTGGATGTCATACACCATACATGAGAATATGAATACTGCAGCACACTATAATTAAAATTAATAAAAGAGACAATTGGTCTATTAATGAAAATATAAAATAAAAGCAATTTTGAATAGAATAATTTGGAATAATAAATTAAGTAAAATAAAATATTTAATGATTTATAAAAAAAATGTTAATTTGGAATAATAAAATAAAGTGTTGTGACGTGTCACAACATTACAACTCCTCACTAAAAAAAAAAGAGAAAAAGAAAAGAATTTTACCTTATAGTAAAAAAAATTCTAATAATTTCATAAAAGATGTCAAAATCTGACAATTGCCTGATACAATATATATAAAAACAATCTGTGATGAATACAGTAGATGAACATAATTTCTATGAATCCATTACTACTAAGTGCATGTAAATGATCACATAATATAATCAACATTATCCTGAGACAAGTATGATATTAAAATGTAATTAAATGAGTACAATCAATAATGTATATAAATAAGTATGTAAAGAATTTTTTGTTTTTGATATGAGTACATATAAAAAAAAATCTGAATGAGTGCATTTGCAAGTATATAAAAGAAAAAAAAAAATTCATTAAATTTTGCCACATAAAAGAATTAATTACCACCATTAAAGTAAAAAATTTTGCCATCACTATAAATAATATTATTAACTACCACAAAAAAATCCTAAAAATTTTTCTAAATTTCAATTAAAAACAAATAAAATTTCGAATAAAGATGAAGAATGAATTCCATAAAAATTTTAACTTCTATGAACTACAATAAATTTAACGTAAATGAACTATAATCCAAAATTTGGACAAATCATAAAACAAGAATCACAAATGAACTTAATAAATCCAATGAATGTAAAAAATAATATTTCAAATTCTAAGTCTCTGAGAATAATTAACAATATTTGAACCATAAAAATCAGACCATAAGTCAACCACAACAATGAATTCAAAATGCAAAAATAAAACAAAATCCTCAATAATATAAAAAGAAATTCAAAATTCAATACAAAGTTTAAATAAATCAAAATCTTCCAATGAAGTTCAAGTAAGAATAAATGAATTACAAGAAAAAAAAACAATTACTATCAATTAACCAAAATTTCCAAATACTCGATTCATAAAAAATTTTCAAAACTGAACTGTTTTACCAAAACAAAATAATAAAATTTCAATTGAAATCAAAGAATGAAAAATATCAATAAAATTAATATTACCAATTAATGAAATAATTAAATAAATAAAATGAACTATTAAACAATTATGTTAATAATTTGAAATCCTATCAATAAAATGAAATTTTATCAATAAAATGAATTCCATGAATCAATGAATTATATTAACAAATGAAACATCTCAATAAAATGAAATTTTAAGAAAATGTTACCAAAATTCAGACTTCCTCAATAAAATCAATGAAAAACCGAGACACTTCTAAGGCTGTTCTGCTTGATCAGGGCAAAAAAGACCAATGAAACTGCTCCCCTCGCGAGTTGAAAACAGATCTACCTCAATCCTCCATCAATATATCAAGTAAGATGAAACTGGCAACCAATTCTGTACCAAGATTCCAACACTTCCATTCCCGAGCAATATGTTGCTGAAACTATAATAAATTTAAAAACAAAATTAGTACAAATCAAATTTTAACCTCAGAAACCTGAAAATAAACCATTAGAAAAAATAAATCATTAACAAATTCGAATTATAGAAATGAAAATATTCAACAATGTAAAATGAATTTCAAACAAAAATGAATTTTTAAAATTTTTGAAATCAAAATGACACATATTCACATATTCGAATAAAATTGCAGGTAGAGAATAAAGATTATGTGATTAATTACAAAAAGATTATGTCTTATGAGGAATAAAGACAATAATTCAAAATTTGCAATTAAGGACTGAAGAAAGAATGAAATAAATAGCTGAGATGTATTCTAATATTTCTAAAAAAAAACTTAACGGAGATGCTATCAAGATTTCTAATCAGAAAAATAAATACTGAAATATTGAGAACGGGTCGGAGCTATAAATGAGCCCTAACAAAAATTTGATGATATGGATGAATCATCAAATGCAATTAAAAAAAAGATAGAGTCGGAAGATACCCACATATGTTCAATGAAAACCAGACATTACAATTGAATAAAATTACCAATTTGAAATTTAAAATTTTCCTTCAAAATGCAATAAATACCCAAAATAAATATAAGAAGTTCAGAGCTTAATGCTAAATTTTCTGAAAAATGCTTATAAAAGAAAATTTTCAATAAGAAGTTTTGAATAACCTGTAAAAAAGTTCATAAATTAAATTATATTTAATTATCAAATTTCCAAAGTTCTTCATCATAAAAAAAAAATACTTATTTTCTATTTTACACAAATCCTAACTCAATTCTTCAATATATATAAAAAAAATTGTAATTAATTTAATTTTACACAAAAAAAATTAAACTTGATTTTTCATTAATAAATAAAACAATTGCTTTAAGCAATACTAAAAGTTTAATTTATCAAAATAATTTGTTTCGGTGGTAAGTTTTAAAATTAATGCAAGGAAAATATAAAAATAAAAATAATCAAAACCTTTTTTTTTATATAATAATCTAATTCGAGTTCTGCCATATTTAAACACAAAACATAATAATACATTTTTCATATAATCCCAAACAATAAATTTGAAGTTTTATGAACCTCAATACTGAATACACAATAACAACATATAATTTGGAGTCTTTTGCTCCATGGGATTATTAGGCCATTATTAATTCATACATATATATATTTTTTTTTAAATGTCACTTTTTGACATACAGGCCTTTAATTATTTAATAAACATGAATCATATATAAATAAGCACTCGATTTAATAGAATATTCCTTGCCAGAAAATTTGACCTTTAACTAATCAATTAACATTTTAAAATAATAAAAAAAAAACTTGCGACAACTGTAACTGCACTCGCCCATTAATTTACTCAGAATTTTAAATTATGCAAATAAAATCAATAAAAGTTTACAAAATAAATATTTTGAAACATTGAATTTAATCTTATTTTAAAAAGACCAAACAATTTCAACAGCTTTTAGCCTAAAATTTCTTTTGCAAACAATATTTAGATTCATTATTTTAAATTAATTTAGATTAATATTTTAAATAAACTCAGATTAATTATTTTAGATAACTTTTTTTTTTTTTTTTTTTTTTTTTTTTAAATATTTTTAATACTGTTTGATTTAAACTTTAACATTTATCGCCATACTTTAAATTTGACCAATTAAAATTAATTTTAGATTACTTTTTTTTAATTTAAATAAAGAACACAATACAATTAAATATACAATACAATACAAATGTCATATCTAGAGTAATTAATAATGCAAAAGAATATCAGTTATGATTTATAAACTGACAAAACATGAACACTTGTGATATGACTTCATTATCAAATAAGGTATTTGTTTATTGCATAAACATTCCCTGATTGGGAGTAAATTGCAACAAGAGCAAAAAAAAGCACTAGCCCATGTTTCCAACGAAAATTTCAATGAATTAGAAAAATTTCTTTTAAAACAAAAGCCGCTCAAAATATTTGAAATAAAAAAAATCACATACAATGCAAAATTTGTAGCAAAAATGAATGATTTTACTACTTTTGCCAAAATTACACAAAAATGAAATATGAATGATTTTAAATCAGCAAAGGTGGCCCATTGCCTTGCCTATTCATGTATGCGAAAGACCTGACAAGAAAACACCAGCTACTGAATTTATCACAATATATAAAAATCACATGTCTTGTAGTAAATAAATATTTACTACTATTATAATTAAAACATATAAATACAATTTAAACACTTCATAATTATTTATACCTATTTTTTAAAATTATATTTAATGGTTAATAGTTTAGTATCTTTTTAAAAATTCTATTGTTATTGCTGAAAAAAAAATTTTAGCAAATTTATTATTTTAGTTTATCTTGCTCAATAGATTCAACAAATAGACCAAAATGTGGAGAGATCTCAAATCTCCACTAAAAAACAAAAAAAAGAGAGCAATTTTCTTCAAAATTGAGCAAAGTAAAATTTGAAACAATTTATACAATTGAAGTCCAGCTTCAAAAAGATAAATTAAAAATATATATACTGTTTGAATTTCTAATATCTAAAGATATAAAGTTTATCAAAATAAAATTTCTCAGTCAATAGCTCATACCCAAGATAAAAACAGTATAATTTTACACTTAAAGTAATCACGATGACATTAAAAAAAATTTTTGATTTGTTAAAGGTATAGGATCAAATTAAAAAAAATTGAATACATAGAACTTCATTTTCAATATTATTAAAATATACAATATCATTCAAAAGTTATTGGTGCTTCAAATAATGAATAAAAATCAATTATTAATATCACAAATCAAATATCATGTATCATTAAGAATTTTAGTTAAATCTCAATTAGATTAAAACAAAATTTTCATTAAATTAAATAGAAATTATATCAAATTTTTTTTTTTTTTTTTTTTTTTTTTTTTTTTTTTTTTTTTTTTTTTTTTTTTTTACTTTTAAGGTTCATTAAAATACATGACTGCCTATGCATATAAATTTAAAAAAAAAACACGGCACCAAAAATATAGAGAGTAACCATTATCAAAAAAAAAATTATTAATGTTATTTTATTTAACATTAATTTTTCATTTGCATGCCAGAAAGGAGTGGTCACGCACCAGAAATATAGAACCAGATGTTGTGATACAACCATTCAAAAGACTTAATTAAAGAATAATAAAATCAATTGAACGATCATATCTCAACACCTGATTGGGTCGGACACACACATACAATTAAAATGAAAGGGAATTAATTAAATAGTTAAATTTAATGAAATGGGATCGTATAATGGGGAATAGAATTTGGAATATAATATCAATGCGTTGTGTTATTTGAAATTTAAACCATACTTGTATGTGAGCGCCTTAAAATTACTTTACCTGTAAGTTGATCTCATGACATAAATTCAATTCAATAAAAGAATATAAATTATGTTGCATCAGATTATTTATCGTACACATAATGTGGTATCCTGAATGTTCATATTACAAAAAATTGTTCCTAAATGATAAATTGTACTAGAAATAAAAAAAACTAATGATTGATCAAATGCTATTATTTTTTTTATTTATCAATCAAGTATTATATCACAAGACAAAATTGTAATAGATTCTTCTCTGCAGAAAATTTAAATTTATATTATGATATTTTTACAATGCAATTCATGTTGATTGTGCAAAAGATGATTTTCAAATAATAAACCTCACTCTAGCTGTAATTGATCACAGATATATATCATTTAGATTAGTATATGGTATTTTCACAATGCAAAATTCATTTTGATTGAGCAAAAGATGATCTTCAACTAATAAGCCTCACTCTAGCTGTAATTGATCACAGATATATCATTTAGATTAATATATGGTATTTTCACAATGCAAAATTCATGTTGATTGAGCAAAAGATGATCTTCAACTAATAAGCCTCACTCTAGCTGTAATTGATCACAGATATATATCATTTAGATTAGTATATGGTATTTTCACAATGCAAAATTCATTTTGATTGAGCAAAAGATGATCTTCAACTAATAAGCCTCACTCTAGCTGTAATTGATCACAGATATATCATTTAGATTAATATATGATATTTTCACAATGCAAAATTCATTTTGATTGAGCAAAAGATGATCTTCAACTAATAAGCCTCACTCTAATCAATCGTAATTATCAAGTAAAATCAATATTATTGCACTCAACGACATAATATACACCACCAGTTTTTTTTCTTACATAAATGCAAAATATCTTTTTAAAAACACATATTTATGATATTCAGAAATCAGGATGCACTTGGATATCCATGAGGACACATTTTTAACATGTAGAAAAATGGCAAAAAAAAAAAAAAATCATGGCAAGAGGTGCAAGCACCCCTTGCCTCAAAAAAGAACTACACCCCTTCACATGCCAGAAATTTCAGAGAGAAGAGAATGAGTCCGCACTTTTTACACACAGAAAGAATTCCCGCCTAACCTGGCACACTGTGATTGGCTGAAGCCACACACACCGTTGCCATGCCAGATAAACCAAACTTCTGTTCAACCAGGGAGGTCAAGTGAGACAGAAGAAAACAAGTTTCCGTGTCTCGCCTGAAACGAGATCTACCAATTGTCGAAAACGGGTGTCATTCTACCGCAGTATGAAAGTGGATGTCATACACCATACATGAGAATATGAATACTGCAGCACACTATAATTAAAATTAATAAAAGAGACAATTGGTCTATTAATGAAAATATAAAATAAAAGCAATTTTGAATAGAATAATTTGGAATAATAAATTAAGTAAAATAAAATATTTAATGATTTATAAAAAAAATGTTAATTTGGAATAATAAAATAAAGTGTTGTGACGTGTCACAACAACTTGTATGAGAACCTCTAAAATAATGGGAAATTTAAAACAATTTCGAAGAGCATAAAGAGATTGAAGATAAAAAAAAATTTATATTTGAAACAGTAATAATCATATAAAGAGAAGGAAAAGCAATATAAAATCAACATTTCACAGATACTTTAAAAAGCGTACGGGGGTGTGCCTATGCTTTTAGAAAAATCGAATGAATTCAATTAATCCATGCTTTAAAACCCAAGCAACGTCAGGTACATTTTTTAGTTCGACACAATTTTAGTAAATAATGACTCTTAAAGTGCTTTTCAATAATTCAAACCATCTCCGTGTCCTTTTCTTCCAACCAATTTATTTTCTTTTTTTCCCCCTCGCCGTATTCGCCGTCGTAAATCTCTTTTTATGTATTTTATTTATTGCAAATTTGAAATTTTATTTCCATCCCATGTTGAATAGAAGTCTGCTGCTGCTACCCGAGAACCGTGCATAAATATTTTACACGGATACCTCTGCGTCTTTGGAATTGGAATCATTGATTTATCTTCGATTTCGAATTCTTCCCCATGTTTTGAAAAGCCAGAGAATGCTTTTAGACGTCTCATTGAGAAATCGGGTTTTCCTGGCAAGCTCTTTTCCCGAGCTTCTCCGGTTGGTTTGATTCGTTTTATGAATTTACTTCTTTCGCAGTGAAAAAAAAAATCTGATGTGGGCAGCACATGACTTTCCTTATATAATGCAATGAATTTATTACTTTTACAATAAAAAAATAGGTTATTCTTATAATAGATACTTATATTCTTTCTAAAATATGGCATTTTCGTCAATGAGGCGTCATTTTTACCCCTTTGACGAGATTTTCGTTAGCAACATTTAAAGAAGAGTGCCAAGTTGGCGACATTCCGCAAAATTTGTCGCCAAAATCTCGCAAAGCGTTATGGGCGGAGAAATAAGTTATTATATTACAGATAAATGACTATTGGCGTTCAAATGCAAAAGTATTCCTCAAAGTATCTTTTCTCGTGAATGGTACGATCTAGATCCACGAGAAGGATGTCACCCAATTTATCGCCTGATATTACATATGAAAAGTGGACAGATTTTTCAACAGTTAATATTTTTTTAATGTATGGAATATTTTGATAAATTTATTTGAAAAATGTGCAATATCTCGAGAACGGTTCATGCTAGCATTCTAAAGGTTGTGTCAATCGTTTTCTAAGAAAAAATGACATAACAAATGTCTATTTGAGTAACTTTCTGAAAGGTTTTGAGCTTTTGATGATTTTTTCAAAATTTCACTCGAAAATTTAGAGGGGGGGGGGGGTGAACATTTGATTGCGTTTAAAAACAAGAGGCTTCGAGTATTCACGGATTGTAATTTTTGTAAAAAAAATTCATTCAAATCGCTTCATTCGTTCGTTAGATATCGTTTCCACAGACTCACTGACACACACACACACAGACATCACCTCAAAAATGTTCGATTAGGGATTAGGGATACTTGAAACGTGCTCTCCCGTCGAAAACTCGAATTCGAAATTTCGTCCCCGTCACAGTACTTTCCTTATGCATTATACTATATGTATAAGAAAAGTAAAAATGATGTATATGATGCAGAATGTTTTTAACCCTGAAATGCACATCTGGCGCTTTACCGGATGACAACATGTAAAATTATTTCGAAGCACCCCATTTAACTTGTATTTCAGGTAACTCTTTATTGATTATTCCCAATATTGATAGCATTCGAAGTTAGCAATATAGTCTGTATATCAAAATATTTTAATAATTTATCAATTTGGCATGTTTACAATTTTGACGATATTATCTAGATGTTTTATTACTAATCTGAGGCGAAATATCGCCAACTTGGCGATATTTCGCACAATTAGGTGCCAATTTCGCCAAATGTATCGAGAAGAACTTGGCGACAAACAGAGAGAGGAGCATTTCTTATAAATGATTGTTGGCGAATTGTTGTCACAGATTTTAATTGGCACTCCTAAGCTAACATATTAAATTCGCTCCAATCCCCGAAGCCGTTTTTTACTTTCCTTATATACATAATGTATAAGGAAAGTATTGTGACGCGGTCGAAAATTCGAATTCGAGTTTTCGACGGGAGAGCACGTTTCAAGCATCCCTGATCACGAATCAAACATTTTTGAGGTGATGTGTGTGTGTCAGTGAGTCTGTGGAGACGATATCTCACGAACGAATGGAGCGATTCGAATGAAATTTGGTACACATATCATAATCCGTGATTACTGGAAGCCTATTGTTTTTTAAACGTAATTGAATGTTCAGACACCCCCCCTAAATGTTCGAGTGAAATTTTGAAAAAATCATCAAAAAATTAAAACCTTTAATAAAGTTATGCAAATAGACATTTCTTATGTAATTTTTCCTTAGAAAACGATTGACATAAACTTTAGAACGCTACCATGAACCGTTCTCGAGATATTGAACATTTTTCAAATAAATGTATCAAAAAATCCCATAAATTAAAAAAAATATATTAAATGTTGAGAAACATGTTCACTTTTTATATGTAATATCATGCGATAAATTGGGTGACATCCTTCTCGTGGATCTAGCTCGTTCCATTCATGAGAAAAGATACTTTGAGTAATACTTTTGTATTTGAATGCCAATAGTCATTTATCTACTATAAGAATAACTTATTTCTCCGTCCATAACGCTTGGCGAGATTTTGGCGGCGAATATGGCGGAATGGCGCCAACTTGGCCACTTTTTGAAATGTTGCCAAATTAACGAAAATCTCGCCAAATGGATAAAAATGACGCCAAATCAAGGAAAATGACAACTAATTGTCGAAAATTCAATATCTTGGAAAGAATATAAGTATCTACTATAAGAAAAACTTTTTTTTTACTGTAAAAGTATTAAATTCATTGCAATATATAAGGAAAGTCATCTGTTGCCCACTTCAGATTATTTTCTGGGTGATATACTGCATAGAAAAAAAAATGAAAGAAACCGTCTAGGCTTGATAATGATATGCTCCAAGGTATAAATAACAGTAAGGAACAAAGGAGTATATTGTTAAGGATTCAATGTGGAGCTTGACAACGGCCATTTTTGTCAGAAACACAACTTTCATGTTTTGCTTGAGAAAAACGCAAGAATGAACGATTTGCCCCTTAATAATTTAAAAATTGCTTCTAAATTTTGAATTATTTATGTATTTAAAAAAAAAGTTAGAAAATAAATACATTAAGTTCATAAATATGTTAATTGAAATATGTATATGAAAATTTTGCTTTATTTGTACTGATCGAGACTTTAAAAAATTTTGCCAATACTTTCTCCTGTTCTTTTTTGCCTTCATGGTTTGGAATAGGGCAGACGCGTGTGACGTCACGTCGTCTTCTGCTGCTTGTTTGGGTGGGTAGAACCGTCACCTCAATAGCACCCCTATAGGAGGTGACGGTAGAACCACGCTGCATTGTTATACATTATCAAACGTGGGTTATTCTTAATTTTTACTTACATTATCAAACGTGGGTTATTCTTAATTTTTACTTACATTATCAAACGTGGGTTATTCTTAATTTTTACTTACATTATCCGACGTGGGTTATTCTTAATTTTTACTTACATTATCAAACGTGGGCTATTCTTAATTTTTACTTTTAATTTTATATATTCAATTGATTTCAATACGGTACATTGCTGTGATGATGGCCCATGGCAGCCCAAATGAATTTAAGAAAGGCAGTGGTATCGGTGTTCATCGTGATTCAGAAATGCTATAAAACATGTTCTTCCGTTGAAAACCCGAATGCAAATGTTCAACCCTGTCAAAATACTTTTCCTACACATACATAATGTGTGTAGGGAAATATAAATTACCAGTTCCAATAACTTTTATTATAATTATAGATTTCTACATAATTCTGTACTGTATATTGTATGGGTACAAATGCGCGATGAATGAATCATTAAAAAATTGTGAACTATCTCAAGTTCCAATAACTTTTATTATAATTATAGATTTCTACATAATTCTGTACTGTATATTGTATGGGTACAAATGCGCGATGAATGAATCATTAAAAAATTGTGAACTATCTCAAGTTCCAATGACTTTTATTATAATTATAGATTTCTACATAATTCTGTACTGTATATTGTATGGGTACAAATGCGCGATGAATGAATCATTAAAAAATTGTGAACTATCTCAAGTTCCAATAACTTTTATTATAATTATAGATTTCTACATAATTCTGTACTGTATATTGTATGGGTACAAATGCGCGATGAATGAATCATTAAAAAATTGTGAACTATCTCAAGTTCCAATAACTTTTATTATAATTATAGATTTCTACATAATTCTGTACTGTATATTGTATGGGTACAAATGCGCGATGAATGAATCATTAAAAAATTGTGAACTATCTCAAGTTCCAATAACTTTTATTATAATTATAGATTTCTACATAATTCTGTACTGTATATTGTATGGGTACAAATGCGCGATGAATGAATCATTAAAAAATTGTGAACTATCTCAAGTTCCAATAACTTTTATTATAATTATAGATTTCTACATAATTCTGTACTGTATATTGTATGGGTACAAATGCGCGATGAATGAATCATTAAAAAATTGTGAACTATCTCAAGTTCCAATAACTTTTATTATAATTATAGATTTCTACATAATTCTGTACTGTATATTGTATGGGTACAAATGCGCGATGAATGAATCATTAAAAAATTGTGAACTATCTCAAGTTCCAATAACTTTTATTATAATTATAGATTTCTACATAATTCTGTACTGTATATTGTATGGGTACAAATGCGCGATGAATGAATCATTAAAAAATTGTGAACTATCTCAAGTTCTCTTGGCCACAAAAATCTTCAAGCCTATTATATTTAATAAAATTATACATAATAGCTAATCTTTAGTTAATTAATGTTTGAATATTGTAACTAATTTAATTCCACAAAAATCTTCAAGTCTATTATATTTAATAAAATTATACATAATACCTAATCTTTAGTTAACTAATATTTGATTATTGTAACTAATTGAATTTAGCAATTTCGGATAAGCTATAATTGTATTAAAACCAATTAATTACAGAAATATCTGTTCCATAAATCAGATATGTAAGTCATCTGATCTGATGTCACATACTGATATGCCAAAAGAGACAGGCAATTTTATTAAACACTCCGTGTTAAAGTCTTCAGGGCGTACTGTTAAAAAATTAAACACATCTGGATATTCTATATTTGATCAGAAGCCTAAATTACTCAGCCACTCGTTAACACAAATCATGCATGGATCTGGTAAAGAGTATACAGATCCACTATGACTTGTAAATTTCAATTTTTCTACATAGCGCTCCTACTATTTTGTTTCCCGGCCGCCCATTTTTGCTGCTCTATATCTTCGGATGAGTCGGATGGCCTGGTTTTGGACCCATTCGACATAGCGCTCCTACGAGATCCAAACAATTAGCATAATCTGGTAAGACATGAGAATTTTACGCTTTATCGTGATCATCCAAAGACATTTTGGTGCCTTTTTTTTTCTAAAATTTGAAAAAACAAAAACTCAAACAAGCAATGCTAAGTCCAATTGGTGTTACCCACTCAAACACGAGACGAAGCGGAGTTGTTTACATCCTTGCGCCTGCCCTATACGAATTCGAGACCCCAGGTTTCACAGTACCCATCCATACACTCCCCCCAAGTTCATCCAAAATACCACACTGTCACAGATATGCATTACAATTGCGTTTAAAAATAATGCACCTTCCGAATTATACTTTAAAACATTCACCCATTCGATAAGCATGTAGTAAATACTGACTCCAAAGAACTTCTTTAAACTGTTTACCCTTTTATGCCGCCCAGTTCATTCCTTTGCATTCTCCATCTCCGTATTCGCCCTCATTGATCCTTTTATTGTGATCCCCCCCCCCCCCCCTCTCTCTTTTGGATGCGAAGATTCTATTTTCATCACACGTTGAATGAGATCCTTCTTTTAAGAATCCTGCATAAATATTTTACACACAGATCTCCGCATCTTCCGAATTGGAACCACTGATTTATCTTCGATTTCGAATTCTTTCTCGGCCACCCCCAGGTTTTGAAAAGTAGGGAATGTTTCTAGACGCCTCATTGAGAAATCGGATATTCTTTTGAACGTCTTTTCTCGAGTTTCTCTAGCTAGTTTAATTTGTTTACAAGCAATATTGCTTTCCAACTTTTACAGAATATTAATCAGATTTTTTTTCACTGATCTACATTTAAATTTATCGGCGATTAAATGTAGTTGATCCTATTAAAATTTTTCCGGGTTTCCATTTTCCTATATCATCGTCTCATAAACGTAACGTTAGTTTTTTTCTACCTAATAAATTCTCGTTAAAAGCATTTTTTTTTTTTTATTTAAAACGTTTTTTACTTAACGGGATCTATATCATCTTTATTTATAAAAGTAATAATTTTCCCATCTAAATGATTCTTGTTTAAAGAATGTCGAAAATCCAGACCACCGACTGACTCAAAAGTTTACCGCAACAGTTTGGGTGGCCGGGAACGTGTTTAAAAAGTGTGTATCACATCACCTCATTAGAGTGAATTGCCAATTCCCGTATAAAGAAATATTCTCGTTCAAAGGAGTGGATATCATTTAGTAGTGTCATTATTATAGTGTCAATTTTCCTGTTTGAGATTCGAATTTAAAGGGGTCTGTATCATCTTATTAGCGCAATGTTATTCTTTCCCGTCCAAGAGGTTCTTATTTAAAGGGATCGGTATCATCACCTCATTAGAGTAACCTGTCATTCCCCAGTCTAATGAAAGCTTCTAGTTTAAAGGTGTGAGTATCATCTTATTAACGTAGTTTTAATTTTCTTTCTTAAGATTCAAGTTTAAAAGGGTCTCTATTATCTTCTCATTAACGCAACGTTATTGTTCCCCGTATAAGAGGTTCCATTTATAGTCACTTCAGGGCATGGTCACTGTAGTATCAATAGATCTAACGTGTACATTCATACAACTGTCCTTACAAAGTTCAAAGTTATAAGGGTGTTTGAGGACATTCTTAGGAACCCTGTATATTGTAATGTAAATTTATTATTATATTAAATTAAATTTTTTATAAAATACGTTATTTAGAATCATTAAAATAAGTTTTATTGTGTAAATAATATAAAGATTACTTTTGTCAAAACAGGAAATTTACAGCTTTAAGAAAATTAACTTCTTTAATTTGGCGACTTCGCGCTCTTTAGATGAATAATAATTTTACAGGTCCAGGGGTTGAAGTCCCAGACCACTCGACTGACCCGAAAGTTTTCAGTAGCCGTTTGAGTGACCGGCAGGTCCAGGGGTTGTGCTGCCGATAGCCATTGTTCCATTCTGTACACACACACACACACACAAAAAAAAAAAAAAAAAAAAATCAATTTTACAATTAAAAAAAGATTTGGCGAAAATGCTGGCGATTATAAATTCTGCCAATGCCAAAATAAAAAATTGTGGTATACTATTCGTAATGTGTAATACTATACTGTTTGCCTTTTCGAAACAATGATATTTAGATTTTGAGAATTTATAAATCAAAGCAATGTTTTCAAATGGAACGACAAAATAAAATTTGGTGAGTATCAATTCTATTTGGCGAAAAAAAATTTATTTGGCGATTAATTTGGCGAAAGTAATTAAAAATCCAGAACAACCTCTTCAGGCTCATTTGTATAATAACTCAAACCTATAAATCCACCTTTTTAATGACCTTTAAAATATCTTTCCTGTTCATAAACTTTATAATCTATATTTCAATAAAAGTAATAATGGAATTATCTTTTCCTCTAACTATCACTACATTTAGGCTAAAAAGCATAAAAAATTCTAAATTTAAATTTTCTCATTCGATCGTTAAGCTCCCGATTTTTATTTGTATTTTTATGTTGGAAGTCACACGTAACAATAGCTGAAAGTTTTAGGCGCAGCATCACGTTGATGACTATATTCCATATTCTTTCAAGCTCGCTTTGGGCTATTTGATAGCAGTAACCTGGATGCGGGTAATTAATATAATCATAAAAATCGTCTGGTTACAAGCAGAAAGATGTAAAAGTACATTACGAGAAAATATTGTAGCCCGGGGCAACCATTTATTTTCAATACCTGTATGTTTACTTCAGAAAACGACCAGTCTTCTTAACAATTTTAGAAGTATTTTTTTTTTAACTTTTAACTAGATAAACAATTATACTATAAAAGCTTTTTGTAAATTATTTTCAATGACTTTTCTATCGGATTTTGCCAAAGGTGGATAAAGTTACTTCGAAATGTAACGAATACCGTTAATAGGTAACGAAAGTACCGTTATGCATATATGTAATATAAAAGTAAAATTCTTACTTTATCATATAAAGTATTGTTTTCAGGAAAATTTTCGAAGATTTTGATGCCAATATATATTTTCAGATTTCTTGAACACGTTTTGACTATTTTTGGTAATACCCGTCTATCTGTATGTGGCCGATTTCTTGTGTATGCGATAGCGGCCACAAATGTTAATGGATTTTCCCGAAACTTTGTATTCGGCTTTTTTATCGAAAAATCTAGAACTAGATAGAATTATTTTTAAATTCGAGTGAAAACTTCGAAATTTATTCGAAATTATATACATTTTTATATATTATATACATTTTTATATACATACATTCGGTCCCTGTGGCTGTCTCTCCCACTGGGTTCCGGTTTAAATTGGGTGGCTGTTCCCTGCCGTCCAATAGGTTACCTTACACCTTTCTGGTAGGTCGGACGGTCTGGGTCTCATCAACAATAACTCTGGAAAACGCTATGCTGTACGATTAATAAATAATGAAAAAGAGGTCTGTAATGATCGTTTGACGTATTACTTAAAAACAGCAGACGATGTTTACTGATATATTTTCATTATTTATATTGTTTCTGATAAATTTAATGCTTCTTTACTGATATATTTTAAAAATTCTACTATTTCAGTATCTCTATACAAAATTTGATGTGTGCGATTTTTTGAAAAATGAAGTAACTGTTTGTTACAGTTTGTTACTGTTTGTTACAGTTACACCTTACCGTTGCCATTTTCAATATGCTAATTTATGAGTTACTGAGTGCTATTTTGAATACACAATGCTGAATTACCATTTATCTCTTAAAGTTTTAAATGTTGTACTACTTATAGGCTTTATTAAATTCCCATATTTGATTCTAGTAAATTATAGGGAGATGATGTTTGACATTCAACGAATATTTTACCATAATTCGAAGTTAAAATTTAAAAAAAAAATGTTTTTAACCGCGTTCGCCATAGTGTTTTTAAATGTCACTATCCCATTAAATTTTTTATTAAAAACGGAAAAGAAATCTGTTTTGGGTTTATTTGATTGATTCTTCGATTGTGTTTACAAAAGAGTATAATTACATACACCGAATATATTTATATACTCATATCCATTAGAAATTATTTTAATTTTTTTTAAATAAATTGAAAAATGATAATACTTTACACAGCAAATACATTTACATATTCATATTCATTAAAATTTAATTATGAAGATTTTTAAGATAAAATGAAAAATGATGATAAATTATGTATGCTGAGAACATTTATATATTTATATCACTTAAAAATTAGTTCAAGAATTTTAATATAAAATAAAAAATGATAATAAGTTTAAAGATGGAATGCTGAAATTAAATGTAATTTGTGAATTAAAAAAATATAGAGCATTTTGAAAATGCAATAAGTACTTTCTGTCCTCTTTGAGTACCGGTACGGTTACATTTTCTGCTTTTATTGATAAATAACAAATACAGACCTCCGTTACACAAAAAAGTTAACAATGCAGGAAACGCCATTACTTTTACGGTGTTACTGCCCAACCTCAAATTTAGCTAGTCTCTAAAACAGTCAGTGGTTTGAAAAATATTTCATAAATTTTCTATAAATATTAAATTTCACTCAAAACTGCTGTCGGAATTGATCTGCAAAAATTATAATTTGTTAATCAGAGTAGGAAAGTTAATAAAAATGATGAAATTTTTTTCAGGGTTCTTTCGACACTATGGATAAACAATAGCACAAATTAGTACTTTTATGTAACCACATAGCGCTGATCTGTGAGTTTCAATAAGGTTTATTCAGTGTTTAAAATAATATGCGATCAATAAGGTTTTTTTTAATAGTGATTAAAATAATAATGTGGGACCATTAATGTTTTTTAGTGATTAAAATAATATGACATAAATGAGATTTTTATTAGTGATTAAAATAATACGTGATTAAGGAGATTTTTTGTTAGTGATTAAAATAATATTTGATTAATAAGATTTTCTATTAGTGATGAACATATGTAATCAATAAGGTTTTAGTGATTACAATAATACGTTTTGTGACTAATAAGATGTGATTACTTCGATTTTTGTTATTGATCACAACTTATTATTTTAATCACCAAGTTATTTTATTAGTGATTAAAATAATATATGATCAATAAGGCTTTTTGTGATTAAATTAATATAATTAAGTGATTAAATTAATATAGTTAAGTGATTAAATTAATATAATTTCTCAATAGTTTTTTTTTGTTAGGGATTAAAATAATCATGCTAAATTTCATGTAATTCGCTTGGTTATTTCAAAACACATCACGCTCACTGTTTTAATATTTTAATATTTTGAACAAGGTGCTTATTTATTTTCAGTTAAAAGTGCAGTGAACCCCGGTTATAATGCCGGTTTTCAACGACATCAAACCAGCCGCATTATAAACAAGGAGTGCTATTTTAATGCTCAACTTTCAGTGTTAAAAGATATTTTTCTAAATGCATGTTTTTATGTTCTATATTTAGTTGTCCTTAAAAACGTTCATAGAATGCTAAAGTCAGTATAGTCTACAGACTTTAATTAGTGGAATGACTGCAACTACATAGAACACTGAATGAATGACTGCAACTACATAGCAGGTGCATTACTAGACGCATAAACATATTCCACCTCAACGTTACCATTGGTTACTGTAGCAGCTATTTGTTCATTGGTGATTACTTGACAGATTGGTTCCTGTGCGTCAATATCATTTTGCTGATTTACAATTGTTTCTGTAATTTCTTCTTCCCCTAGTGAGATTTTCAATTCAGAGTAATCATTTCCTTAAATATGGATTGCCAAGCTAGAATAGCTTTGTACGCTATTTCTTCAATATTAAAAGATTTTTAAAGTCGTAAAATCTCACTTTGTGTATAAGAAAGCGCAAAGAGAAGCGAACTCTCTTGAAATTTGACACGAAACGAGCCGACAGCAAAAAGAAATGGAGACATGCTTATACCCGCGTTACATCCGAAACCGCGGTGTAACCGAGAACGTTATAACCAAGGTTCACTATACTTATTATTGACTCACTCAGGATAATAATGAATCTATTTTTGTAGATATTTTTACTTTCCCTGCTTCCCGACGATAACTCAGTAATGGACTGTATACGTTAACTTTTTTTTATATGATTTATTAGAGTATATACACACCATATACTTATTTATCATATACATATTATACAACTTATTTGCAATTTATGCAAATTATTAATGGTATCTGAGGTCTCATGATATTATCCAGGCTTTAGTGCTGGATGGTATGACCTCTTTGATCCATATCTAAATCACAACTGATTAATTCTTGGCGCGGTAGGCGCAAACAAACCCGCCAAGATAAGAGTTCGATGCCAATACATGGTAATGTATGAGGAAAGTATTGGAATCGTGTCGAAAATCACAACTCGAGTTTTTTACGAATTTACACGTTTTGGGGCTTCTAGAACACGAAAAAACTATTTTTAGCGTGACGTCTGTGTGTCTGTATGTGCAATATATGTATCCACACTCTAACTCAAAAATTAATGCACCATATTTCATAAAATTTTATATATTCCACTTGTATGTGACCCTGATGCTAATTAGATCTGGGTACGATTCGAGATAAAAGAACCCGCTTTTTTTGCAAAATGGCCCGTAAAAATCTTATGTATCCGCTCTAGCTAAAAAATTGTTTGACCAAATTTCACAAAATTTGGTAGATAAGTCACTTATGGGATACCCAGGTGCTGATTAAATTTTGGTACGATTCGGAAAAGAAAAACCTACCTGTTTTTGTGAAATGACCCGAAAAAATCTCTAAAATCTAAATTAAAGACTATCTATGCTCAGATGTATCAATTAAATGCTTGTTTTATACGCAATTTTTGACTAGGAAAAGAAGACCAATCCCATTATTATATGACTAACCGTTCTCGAGATATTTTAATTTTGTTACGCCGCCTTTGAAAATATGGCCAGTTAACAAATAAAAACGAAAAGTGAATTAAAAGTGCAAATTCAGTGTTATTTTGTGCAATTAAACTCAAATAGTGAATTAATTAATGAAAAAAAGAAAAAATGAATTTAAGTCTGTAGGCAAAGTCCTATTTTGTGCAATTAAACTCAGTGAATTAATTAATGAAAAAAAATAAAACTAAATGAATTTAAGTCTGTAGGGAAAGTCATGTGCTGCCTACATCAGATTTTTTTATTTTACATGGGGAAACGTGCAATATCTCGAGTATTCTTAATTTGGAACATAAAAAAGTAAAAATAAATTCTTAATTGCAGCAAGTATTATATGTGTGTCTTAAATCTTGCTTTAAAATTTAGCTTTCGAATTGGAACAGTAAAGAAACTACTAAACCGAGAACTAAGCCTCAAATAAAAATCATAAAAATCGCATTTTATGTGAATGACATAAGCGAGCAACAACTGGGAGTTTCTCTTTCTTTTTTCTTTTTTCTTAAAAAAAGAAAGAATTTCTCGTAAAGATGTGTTGGAAAAAGAGGCCCATAAAACACTGATTTTGGCCGCTTTCCAGACTCTGTTTCTTGTTCATTTTTTTAATCATCTTTGTTTTTGGTACTTCTTTTTGCCTTCTTGGAGTTTTTGCTTGTGCTTTTGTTATTTTTTGCACACACACACACACACACATATATATATACACGGTTTTAGTTAAAATCAGTAATTCATGCGTGAATTAAGGATCTGATTTTTCAAGTCTGATATGAATTGACTACTGTCTGCTACTTTTCGACAATTATTGACTACTGTCTGCTACTTTTCGACAATTATTACTTTTTCTATACTATTGTATGAAAGGTTTTTTTTCGGGGGGGGGGGGGGATTTTTTGAAATCAGCATTTTGATAAAAAGGATATGTTTTAAGATATTCTGAATACTGCTTCATTTGCATTTACAAAAGTATATTCTATTTTTACAACCTTTTATTTAACTGGCCTTTTATTTTCTGGCGTTTGTTTATGTGTGTGGTGTAAAATATTTGAGGTCCTGACTAATCTAGTTTCATTGATCACAGTAACATGAAATTTGGTATGTCGTCTTTTGTAGTACATTTTTTAATTTCTTTGATTCTGAACCTTATCCGACTTAACTGGTCTTGGACTCGCTATATGGAATGCACTCGTTTTAGGGGAGTAACTCAAAAACCGGAGCAGATAGAAATTCCAAATTTAGTATTTTGTTTTTTACGGTATATTTTTATATTGGATATTGAACCATATCGGGATAGCCCGACCGTAGCCCTCTATAGAGATCTACTCGTGTTTTGAGAATATTTCAAAAACCGGAGAGTCTAGAAAGTCCTAATTTAGTTTGTTATTGTCTTTTGTAGCATATTTTAATTCTTTGGATTTTTTAACCTTATCGGGCTATCCCATCTTGTGCGCGCTGTAAACATGTATTTTTGGGGGGATTAACTTAACCACTGGAACAGATAGAAAATCCAAATTTGATTATTTCGTTGTCTTTCACGCATTTAAGTTACATACATTTTTCACACATTCAAGTTACATATAAATAATAATAATAAAAGGTGGAGTCTTTAAAAAAAAACTATGTTTTTGCCTTTATGTATTAATATAAATTCCATTAAGATTTTGCCTTTATGTATTAATATAAATTTCATTAAGATTTTGCCTTTATGTATTAATATAAATTTCATTAAGATTTTGCATGTATATTGATTGCACTCTTTATCTCAATATCTTCTTTTTAGCATAAATGTGTTGAAATATTTAATAGAAACTGTTTAAAATGAATTTTTTTTATGATAGTATTTTAGCCCTTTTTTCTTTTGGCTAAAACTAAAACAAAACATTCAACATCGAAGTAGTTGTTATTCTTAATTTTTCAACCTAGGCTTTTTTTAATAATATTTTTTAAAATTTTAATTATTAATTTTTTAATAATATTTTAAGGAATTTTTCAACCTAGGCGTACTTTTAATAATATCTAACGAACAAAATGCATCACAATTTATCTTGAAAATTCCTCCATGCAGGACCATTCATCCCTTGGCAGCATGATAATATCCTGCTTTTTCGACAACCTCTTAGAAGAGAAACTAGAAACATGCGGAAGTGGTTACACAAGAATACAAAATAATGCCTAATATGACAAAATTCGATTAAAAAAAATGAATTTGTATCGAAAAAACTAACCTACTTTCATTTTTAATATATAAAAATATTTTTTAAACCGGCGCTATCGCAATTTCTTAACGAAACTTCGTCTTGTAGACTACTGAAAAAATAATGTAATGTCATAAAACACTAGTCCTGGCATATTTCCATGTGTTGGGGAATGATCGTTCACCAAAGCAAGAAGAACGAGACTTGGGTCGTGTGTGTGTTGTAGGTTAAAAAATACAAGAATGTACTTCTGAGAATATGCTGCCACTGGTGTTTTCTTTTCTATTTATAGTGTGTTATGCCACGATAAAAGGTCGGCGTTTTTTTCTGGCGTTACTTTGTAATTTAATTTTTATGTACGTGTCTGTTGTATGTGGCTATTCCCTGATTATCGCTATTTTATAATGTCACGTTGAATCCCCTACTTTGGCTTGAAGGCCATACTTGCAAAATATATACATCCGGGACCCTTTATCAAAGGCTTCTCGTTCGTAATTCTGTGATCCAAGTTGCCGTTTGTAGGCCATAGTTCTCTGTTCAACGATTTTCACGTAAATTGGTTCTTTACAGATCGAAAAATTTGTCGCAGATCATATCTTGACACCAACAGAAAAATCGATGAACGCTCTTTCCAACGAGCTTTAAAAACCAAATCCGTAGGACACTTTCTTCGTATTTGAAAAAAAAAATTGAAACTACATCGAAATAGACGTTTTTAGGCAATTTGAAAATAATTTATTTTTAATTTCGTGCATCGACGATTTAAAGATTCAGCTGATTTTTATTTTTTTTGCATGAATATAGAGTGGTATATTCTCATTCTAACAATATTTTAATTACTTTATTTCAGAATTTTTCTGAGTTTTAGTAGGTTTATAAAAGTTGTAATTTTCCATTTGAATGCACGCACCTTGCTATAGGCATCTCATGCTTTAAATACGGAGCGCTGGAGATTTTCATCAAGTAGTGATGTATTAATATAGCCATTGTTAAATTGTGTTGTCCGATTTTCTGTGCTCACGAAAAAATGGAGCGCGGGAATGATTTTTGTTTACGTAGCTGACGCTTATTTGGGACCCGGACGACGCCGGATAATTCGATCAATTAATTAAATATTTGTTTTATGCCATTTTGAATGACACAATGAGAACCTAGCCCTTATATTCCACATAAAGTGTTTTAGAATCATGTCAGTTTTTGTATTTTGGGGGCGGTGCCATTTTAAAAAAATCTGATGTGGGCAACACATGACTTTCCTTATATAATGTAATTAATTTACTACTTTTACAGTAAAAAAGTAGGTTATTCTTATAGTAGATACTAATATTCTTTCCAAGATATTAAATTTCCGACAATTAGTCGTCATTTTTATCTATTTGGCGAGATTTTCGTTAATTTGGCAACATTTCAAAAAGTCGCCAAGTTGGCGACATTCCGCCAAATTCGTCGCCAAAATCTCGCCAAGCGTTATGCACTAAGAAATAAGTTATTCTTACAGCAGATAAATGACTATTGGCGTTCAAACACAAAAGTATTACTAAAAGTATATTTTTTCATGAATGGAATGAGATAGTTCCACGAGAATGATGTAACCCAATTTATCGCATGGTATTACATATGAAAAGTGAACATGTTTCTCAATAGGAATTTTTTTTTTATATAACTTTTTGATAATTTTTTTTTTAAAAATGAACAATATCTCGAGAACGGTTCATGTTAGCGTTCTAAAATTTATGTCAATCGTTTTCTAATGAAAAATTACATAAGAAATGTCTATTTGCGTAACTTTATTAGTGGTTTTGATTTTTTGACGATTTTTTCAAAATTTCATTCGAAAATTTAGGGGGGTTCTTAACATTCGATTGCATATAAAAGCAATAGGCTTCCAGTGTTTACGGATTGTGATTTTTGTACCAAATTTGGTTCGAATCGATCCATTCGTTCGTCAGTTATCGTCTCCACAGACTCACTGACACACACACACACACACACACACACACACACACACACACACACACACATACTTTCACACACACACACACACACACACACACACATACACACACACAGACATCACTTCAAAAATGTTTGATTCGTGATCAGGGATGCTTGAAACGTGCTCTCCCGTCGAAAACTCGAATTCGAATTTTCGACCCCGTCACAATACTGTCCTTATACATTATGTATATAAGGAAAGTAATATGTCAAATTGCCAAATGGAAAAATACAAAGAAAAGTTAAGTGTGAGTTGATATGATTTTAAATGAGTTTCCATTTTATACGTTATCATGTACGATAAAATAGAATAAATAATTTAGTATAGTACAAATAAATGGATTACTAAATAGTATAAATAAAGGGCATATTAAACCTGCAAGGACGAAAGGTTAAAACATTAATTTTAAAGTATGCATAAGAGAAAAATAAGGCTGCAATCAAAAACTAATTTAAGTAGACATATATATCATCATTGGTTATACAAATATATTTTTAATCTCTAACAACTTATGATTTAAGGTTAAGAAAAAATGTATGGTGTGTAAGTTCTATATGGTCTAGAAAAGAGATAGTAAGAGCCATTTTTTCTAAAGTGTAAGTACCCCCTGAATTACTTAGTAATTTTTTACTATTTTAGCATTGTGATGACCTTTTCTTTTTCTATATTTTTGATCATAATTCGGCTTTGCCCCATTGAGATATTGGTATCCTATAAGAAAAAAAAAAGCAAAAATTCATATTAATGCACTACCGTCTTAATTCAGCTTGTATATTTTATTAAAATAAATGTTTTTTAATTAGTATTTTTTACATTTTTGCAGAACATATTATTTTTAACAAGTCTTATAGAAAATATTCTCAATTTCAGTAACACAATCCAACAAGAAGACAAAATAATAAGTATTACAGGATCAATATATTAAAATCATTAACAGAAAAAGTATATTAAAGTATTTAAATATCAAGGCACACTGTTTTATTTATTTATAAAGGATTTTTAAATAAAAAATTGGCGATGTTATTCAATAGAACAAATTAGTGTATGTGAAAGGCGATGTCATTTTGTTGCGGAATAATATTAGTCAAGTTAAATAACTGCGAAATAGGCACATAAAACTTAATGTTAAGCATTTAGTAATCTCAATAGTATTATCTGAGTCTAAATCCGTATCGTCCTCCCTATTAAACGGATCAGAATTATCTGATTCTGAGATTTCATCGCGCAAAGAGTAATCGTTTTATAGATCTACCATTTTGTTGCTGAAATAAAGACATTCGCTCACCAACGGTACTCCTATTGTCATTTATTATTGACTCGAGACTCAATTTATATTTTATCAGAACAAAAAATCATTAGCGGTATCTTTTGAAAACCCAGACCGTCCGACTCATCCGAAAACTTGAGTAACCATTTGGACGGCCGGGAAAGTTAGCGGTATCTGTAGGGAAAAAAAGTATTGTCATTCTTTCAATTTTGGCGCTTACCATCATTGGTCAGAAATAGCGCACTACAAGTAGCGAAACTATAGTAGTCACTACTTTTTCTCGTAGTTTGTAGTGTAACGCGCTACTTTAAAAAAAAATCTGATGTGGGCAACACATGACTTTCCTTATATAATGTAATGAATTTACTACTTTTACAGTAAAAAAAATAGGTTTTTCTTATAGTAGATACTAATATTCTTTCCAAGATATTGAATGTTTGACAATAAGTCGCCATTTTTATCCATTTGGCGAGATTTTCGTTAATTTGGCAACATTTCAAAAAGTCTCCAGGTTGGCGACATTCCGCCAAATTCGTCGCCAAAATCTCGCTAAGTGTTATGGACGAAGTGTTCAAATACAAAGTTGGTGTTCAAATACAAAAGTATTACTTAAAGTATTTTTTTTCATGAATGGAACGAGCTAGATCCACGAAAACGATGTCACTCAATTTATCGCATGGTATTACATATGAAAAGTGAACATGTTTCTCAAACGGAAATTTTTTTTTATTTTATATGACTTTTTAATAATTTTTTTGAAAAATGTACAATATCTCGAGAACGGTTCATGTTAGCGTTCTAAAATTTATGTTAATCGTTTTCTAGTGAAAAATTACATAAGAAATGTCTATTTGCGCAACTTTATTAGCGGTTTTGATTTTTTGACGATTTTTTCAAAATTTCATTCGAAAATTTAAGGGGGTTCTGAACATTCGATTGCGTATAAAAACAATAGGCTTCCAGTGTTTACGGATTGTGATTTTTGTACCAAATTTCGTTCGAATCGGTCCATTCGTTCGCCAGTTATCGTCTCTACAGACTCACTGACACACACTTTCACACACACACACATACACACACACACACACACAGACATCACTTCAAAAATGTTTGATTCGTGATCAGGGATGCTTGAAACGTGCTCTCCCGTCGAAAACTCGAATTCGAATTTTCGACCCCGTCACAATACTTTCCTTATACATTATGTATATAAGGAAAGTAATAAGTTGTATAGCGAGTAGCGCGATACAATAAATCACTAGTTTGTATAGAGTTTTGATGCTACTTTTAACGTTACTTCAGTAAACAAACAAGGTGTCATTCTACATATCATGTGATCACCTTTTCTTCATTTGTATGAAATTTAGTATTCTGCGCAACGATGTACGATGAATGGCTGCAGGGTTAGGAAGGCCATTGCCTCATGAAATTTATTTTTTTATATGGATATATTCAGATGTGTTATTTCCCAAACGATCATGCTTATCTGATTGCAGTTTTGAGATGCAAATTCTACTAAAAATGAACAAATATGGTTTTAAATAAATAGTTTTTACTTTTATTTTACTTTATACTTTTAATAAATAAAATGGATACACGTCAACTTTAATTAAACTTTAAAATCAAAGACAACCATAAATAGGTTTAAAAGTCCTTTAATAAAATCTCCTTTCCTGGGCGTACAAAGCGCTTTGGCCGTGTAATTATTGTACGTCGAGGAAAGGAGATTTTATTAAAAGTACTTTTAAATTTATTTTTGGTTGTCTTTGATTTTAAAGTTTATACTTTTATTTTATTTTACTGTTTTCAGAAGAGGGTAAAAGCGTAACGATTGGTAAGTTGATCAGTAAATTTGGGAATCAGTAAATTTTAATTATTCAGAATAAGTATGTTAAATAACTGCAGTATACCCACATCCTCAACTTTTGTGAAAATTGAAGCTATGACCAAATTTGTCTTATAAAAGTAGTTATGTAGTGACTACATTTTAAAAGTGGTTTGTAGATCGCTACAATAATAAAGAAGTTTTCCAACCAGTGCTTACCATTATATTCTCCTAAGTCCTGCAATAAAGAAAGAAAAAATAAATTCGAATTTTGTAATGAAGAAATCGTCTACTCCTCACATCAGATTTGATCCTCTTGTCCATAGAAATTTTTCAATCGAATTTTCAGTCTAAAGATAAAAAGTTTGCGATGAGATTTCATAATATAACGCGAAAAGGAGCACTCCAAATAGATCTTGTTTTACGCCTCCATTTCTATTCTATTTTTAACTGCATGTACTATCCCCAGTAGGCTCGGGTGTTGAAAGCATATATAAGCGATAAGCTCAACACATGGTTGTTCTTCCAAGGCTTTCACGCTATGCCGTTATGGTATCGTAATGGCAGTTCTTTATGTGCGGTCTGCTGAAAGATAGGCAACGGTCTTTGACAAAATATTTAATATGTGTAATCCGGATTGCTTTAGAATTTTTGAAAGTATGCTTTATAACTTAAAATGTCAATATCTCTCATATTCTTTACACTAGAGATACGCAACCCAGGACTGTAACAGCCAGAGCTCTGTCCGCAAGCCAGGGTCGCCCATAGGGGTGGTGGATACTACTGGAGTAAATCTGAATTTTCATATTTTTCTTTTTCTTTTTTATCAATCGCTAGGGGGATGCGCTTCCTACTCGCTACGCTGCGTCAACCCCCGTAACTCGCTTCGCCTCTTACTCGTTTCGTGAGCTATTTCAAGCCAAACTAAAGTTTAAATCTGTAAATAGTTTATTTCACCGTGTTGCTCTATTATTTCTCTACAAAAGTACCAAATTTTATATTTTTGTATGCTACAGTTTTTACGTTACGAGACAAAGAAAATCGATGGACGTGCCGATACGAAAGAACATTTTCCCCTTCAGAAGTCCATAAAAAGTAAAATATCTCGTAAACTGCATCGAAATAAAAAAAAAGCGCTTCGTCCTGCAAAAATTCAACTATGTAGGTACCTGCCTGCAAAAAATCGCGGTCTTGCTATTGTTAGTCTATCCGGGATGCGAACTCGCAACTCAAATATTTTGTCCTTGAATTTGACATTAAATATTTCTTATATAAATCATAAAACGGTTTATTTCAACGTGTTTTCCAAACCTTTCTCTACAAGTGTACCAAATTTTATATTGTTCTACGCTATAGTTTTTGCGGTACTAAGCAGAGAAACGAGAAATTTGTCAAACGGCGGCGGCGTCAGCAACTTTTTACTTTCCTTATATACATAATGTATAAGGAAAGTATTGTGACGGGGTCGAAAATTCGAATTCGAGTTTTCGACGGGAGAGCACGTTTCAAGCATCCCTGATCACGAATCAAACATTTTTTAAGTGATGTGTGTGTGTGTGTGTGTGTGTGTGTGTGTGTGTGTGAAAGTATGTGTGTGTGTGTGTGTGTGTGTGTGAAAGTATGTGTGTGTGTGTGTGTGTGTGTGTGTCAGTGAGTCTGTGGAGACGATAACAGACGAACGAATGGACCGATTTGAACCAAATTTGGTACAAAAATCACAATCCGTAAACACTGGAAGCCTATTGCTTTTATATGCAATCGAATGTTAAGAACCCCCCTAAATTTTCGAATGAAATTTTGAAAAAATCGTCAAAAAATAAAAACCACTAATAAAGTTGCGCAAATAGACATTTCTTATGTAATTTTTCATTAAAAAACGATTGACATAAATTTTAGAACGCTAACATGAACCGTTCTCGAGATATTGTTCATTTAAAAAAAAAAAAAATTATCAAAAAGTCATATAAAAAAAATTCCTATTGAGAAACATGTTCACTTTTCATATGTAATATCATGCGATAAATTGGGTTACATCATTCTCGTGGAACTAGCTCATTCCATTCATGAAAAAAAATACTTTTAGTAATACTTTTGTGTTTGAACGCCAATAGTCATTTATCTGCTGTAAGAATAACTTATTTCTTAGTGCATAACGCTTGGCGAGATTCTGGCGACGAATTTGGCGGAATGTCGCCAACTTGGCGACTTTTTGAAATGTTGCCAAATTAACGAAAATCTCGCCAAATGGATAAAAATGACGACTAATTGTCGAAAATTTAATATCTTGGAAAGAATATTAGTATCTACTATAAGAAAAACCTATTTTTTTTTACTGTAAAAGTAGTAAATTAATTACATTATATAAGGAAAGTCAGGTGTTGCCCACATCAGATTTTTTAATATAGAGCGATAGCAAGTTGGCTCCGTTTAAAAATACACCAATTCACCAAATAAAAATGCATTATTTACAATTTGTAAATTCGATCTAATTTTAAATAAGTGCTCCTTTTATATTTTTTGAGTAATAAAATCAAGGAGGGAAATCCCGTTTCAATAATTATGAAAAACAAAAGAGAGAGAGAGAGAGAGAAATGTTTCTAAGTAACGTCATATGTGCTGCCAGCATCAGAAGTTTCTATGTATTTGTTTTCTTAGAAAACTTGAAGATCATTATTTTTTTTCGTCTTTCAGTGACTCCATTAAAAGCTTTCAAAGAGTCCTTTTCTATTAGAATTAAAACATATTGATACGCTTTTAGAAACTACATATCGGTGATATAGCTTTTAGAAAAAAATATATATATTATCTGTCTCTTTGTCAACTTGTGAAAGATGTACTGTTAAAATGGTTTTAATCCCAGCGATTTCGACACACGGATTAAATATTGAAAAACCGCGTATAGCCTTGGCAAATTCATCTTTAAAATTAAACCCCATATAACCCGTTTTAAATCTCTAGCTAATGATATAATTGACACATACAGCCTTGATTCCTTTGTCAAATCCTTTTTAGACGCTGTTCAATCCTGCGCCTTTTCTTCTATTAAAAAAAAGAAATCCATCAGGAAACCTAGTTTTTCCTGGTGGACTAAAGACCTGGCTAAATTCAGGAATTTTGTCACTGCTCTTGCCAGGAGAGTTAAATCGCTAGAGAAGAATTCTGCTGCCCCCGATCTTATTTCGGCCGCTAAACTTAAACTTAAAATTAACCGTGCTAAATATAAATTACTTATTAATAAATCTAAAAATGACGCCTGGAAAAATTATTGTTCTAATTGTTACTCTAAATTTGGCAGCCACTTCAAATTTGCTTTCCAAAAACTCAATAAAATTAATAATATTCAACTTCTCTTTCCAGGCGAGCCTAACCTTAATTACAATACTAAAATCTCTCGTCTTTTGGATCACTGCTTCGAGGATGACCCCTTTTTTAATTCTTTTCCTGCAACTGTTCTGCCTCCCGAAGGGCTGGGGGCGGTTTCTGAGGAAGAATTATTTCTGGTCTTCAACAACCTAAAAAATAATAAAGCTCCCGGTTTAGACCTTTTAGATTTTAATATATGGAAAACCCTGTTTAAACATTTCCCCTCCTTTTTATCTTCTCTCATCAATTCCTGCTTCAAATTCTGTTATTTCCCTGCTCCCCTTAGAAATGCCAAAATCATCTTCTTCAATAAGCCGGGTAAGGATCCCGCTTTATGTTCATCCTATCGCCCTATTTGCCTTCTCCCAACTTTTGGGAAAATATTAGAAAAAATATTTATAAACAAATTGAACTTCTGGCTGAAGACTAGAAATTCACTTCACCCTCTGCAATATGGCTTTAGGGAGCTCCTCAGTTGCGAAGACGCCACGTACCAGCTTGTCAGTACCATTGATAAATTTAAATCCTCTTCTCATGTTTCCTTAACCACTGTGGACATCCGTGGAGCTTTCGATAACGTGAATTGGAATATCCTTCCCCTCACCTTTGACTCAATTAATCTCCCCTCTACTTTCAGATCCTTCATTTATTCATATCTCAGCTCAAGAACAATTAATTTTATAGAGGACAATTTTACTTTTTCAAAATTTATTTCTAAAGGTGCCCCTCAGGGCTCCGTCATTTCCCCCATACTATGGAACATTTATTTTAATAAAATTCTTTCCCTTAACAATGATGAATATTACTTACAGGCCTTCGCGGATGATCTCGCAGTGGTTACCTATTCAAACTCCATCATTACTCTTGGTCGCAAGACCAATTCAATATTAAATTCTATTGCAAACTCCCTTTCCTCTCTTAAACTTGAGGTCTCCGCGGAAAAGTCCAACTGCATCATTTTTAATAAAACTAGATCAAAAAGGAAAATTAATCCCTCTATCAAAATCCAAAACTCTCCCATTAAACTTAGTAGAAGCCTTAAATTCCTTGGTCTTATCATCGATGATAATTTAAAATGGAGCGCCCATATATTTTACCTAAAAGAGAAATGCTTTAGGCTTGCTTCTACTTTTGGGAAACTTTTGGGGGGCAACTGGGGGGTCAACAAATCTTTTCTTAAAATCTGGTACCTGTCTGTTATTGAAAAAATTATTACTTTCGGGTCAGGCATCTGGGGGGGATCTCTCACTAGGGCTCAAATCAATAACCTTATTTCTTTACAACGGATATTTCTTCTTAAAATCTCTGCCGGATTTAGAACAACCTCGAGCATTTCTCTTTTCTCCATTACCGGTATTCCCCCTGTTCACATTTTAATTGATATTCTTCACAAAAAATTCCTTTTTTGGAAACTTCGTATCAATTCGTTCTCTGATCCTTCCCTTCCCTCCCCCTCATCTTTCGACTTTAATCGTCCTCTCTCTAATTCTTCCCCCTCAAACCGCATTGTCCTCCTTAAACCCCTTAATCCTTCCTCCTTCTCCCATCTAAATTTTTATACCGACGGCTCCAAACTTGATGATAATGTTGGCTTTTCTGCTTGTTTATTTAATCATGATAAATTAGAAGAAGTTTTTAAATTTAAACTTGACAATGGGAACACAGTTTTTCAGGCAGAAATAGCGGCCATTAACTTTGCCATTGACTGGGCAACTGATAACTTCTCCAAAATAAATATTTTTTCGGATAGCCTTTCATCAATCCTGGTCTTTAAATCAATTAAAAACAAATCTAACTACATTAACTCTATCAAAAACTCTGCTTCTCGCTCTAAACACCTTTTTAATCTTATTTGGGTCAAGGCCCATGCTGACATTCTGGGAAATGAAGTCGCGGACTTCCACGCTAAAGAAGCATCCTCCTCCGGTTTCCCTTTTTCAGTTCCTCTCCCCTATTCTCGTTTAACTAATTTTTGCAAAAATCTCTTACTTCAAAACTGGCAAAAGTATCTTAATGAATATATCTCCCCTAGGACTCATGACCCAGCCAGAATTCTAAATTATCTCCCCAAAGTTAACGTAAATACCCAAATTCATAATAAATACTTAATCTATTTTTTAACTGGTCATGGTCCTTTTCTTGATTATTTATACTATTTTAAACATAAAAAATCCTCGAACTGCTTATGCAACTCTTTTGGCGACGTAGATCACTTTGTTTTCTCTTGCCCCTTAACTAAGAAATTTCATCTTTCTAAACCTGCTCCTGGAAATGAAGCGGCTTGGTTTTCCAGTGTCAGCCGCAACAGTCAATCCATTTTTTATCTTAAGAACTGTGTCCTCATTGCAAGAGACATTTCCAATAAAGTAAATTGACAAGTTCGTCGGGCTTTACTGCTTTTAACTTTCCTGATCAATGAAGATTCCTCTGCTGTTCCCCTTTTCCTGCTTTTGTTTGTACAAACTTGTATATATTAAATTGTAAATATGATAACTGATAACACTACTGTTAAATTGAAAACACTTTCATCTTTTATTATCAGCCTCCCATGTCATTTTGTATTTACTTCATCATCTATATCATGTTGTGCAATGTCTCATTATTATTATCCTTGATGTTTTTCTGAATGTTTCGTGTCCATATTTGTGTCTGTTTACAGTATCTGTCTTCGTTATGTCCGTATTTCTTGTCTGTAAAACTGTCTGTCGTACGAATTTATTCTTAAACTTTAAAAAACTGGATTTTTAATAAACCTCCAGAGCGGTCGCTGTCCTTGGAAGTCGGCACCTGCTAGCTTCCTTTCCCGGTCGTCCAACCAGCTACTCAAATCCTCGGATGAGTCGGACGGCCTGGGTCTTCCACATTCCACACGGATTAAATATTGATACTAATGTTCTTATTCTATAGTTTGTTTTATTCAATTACTTTATTAAGTCGCTTATTATTCACATTGGAAGGCTAAAGTAATCTTTACATGCATAAAACTAATGATATTTTATGAAATGCCCAGTCAACCTGATTTTATTACTTTTCCTGCAATAGATGTAATGTATAGGGGAAGTATTTGAACCGTGTCGAAAATCGCAAGTCGAGTTTTCAACGGATCTACACGTTTTGGGGCTTCTAGAACACTAAAAATCCATTTTTAGCGTGGCGTCTGTGTATCTGTGCAATGTATGTATCCACTTTAACTCAAAAACTAATGGACCAAATTTCATTAAATTTTATAGGTATGTCACTTGTGAGATACTCTGGTGCTGATTAGATTTTGGTACGATTCGGACATAAACCTACATTTTTTTAGGAAATGGCATGCAAAAATCGCCGAAATCTAAAATAAAAAACTACGTATGCTCAAATGCATCTATTAAATGCTTGTTTTATACGTAATATTTGACGAGGAAAAGAATAAAACCAACCCCATTATAAGACTAACCGTTCCCGAGATGTTTGAGTTTTTTCGCATTTTTGTTACGCCACCCTTGAAAAAATGTTCAGTTACCAAATAAAAATAACAAAAATTGAATTAAAAGTGCAAATTCAGTGTTATTTTATGCAATTAAACTCAATTTAATGAATTATTAAAGAAATAAAGAGAAAATGAATTTTAGTCTGTAGTGAACGCACGTCAGATTTTTTTTTCATTACAATGAGCAAAAGGCAAACTTAATTATAATTATCCAATCTAATTTGATCAAACTGTTTCTGGTAAGCAAGTAATGGCGTTACGTCTTCCAAAGGCGGCTTGAGCAGCACTCTGCACGAAGTGTTTCCCTGCGAACTTCTGCAATCCAGGATTTGATCTTGGGTGTTTATCGACTCAAAACAGATTTTTTATGGCTCCGAAGAATCATTTAGCAGAAGTCTTTGAGGTAGCGAGCTGTCAGCCGTTTAGAGGCTAGGCAGATATTTTATGGAAGTGGCAAGATTCCTGAATGTTTCACGATCACGACAGACAATCTCTGCCCTCTGGAAACAATTTATGACTCTGGAACGGTTGCTTTGAAGTCTGGACAAGGCCTTAGAAGAATAGCAACTTCTTTCCAAGATAGGTATATGTCCGTAACTACCCGTCGTGACAAAGTGTCGACTGCTAAACAGCTAAGTTTAGAGCTGGCAACCGCCAATGGAACATTAGTATCGCGACACACTGTATACTGTTGTTCCGTTTGGTGCCTCCACTTTCGTCTATCTCGAAGGCCGGGCGAAGAAAATACAGTGCACGACGTCAGTATGGCGTGAAGATAACGTGAGCCCAGGGTTTCCAGGATTTACCATTTATAAAAAGGTTGCCAGATTTGGCATTTTATCGCCAATTTGGCGATATTTGGCATCTTCCGGAATGGTCGAGAAACTTCAAGATAGAACGATTATTCTTTGAGATATAGAGATTTCTAAAAGTTTCTATGGAGAGACTATAAAAAGACTCATCCCTCCGTTGGAGAGGAGTTGGCGAATGGACGTGACATGAGCTACATTGCACTGTGATTATTGTCAACGTTTTGAGAATAGTAGCTGCTGTTTTGTGAAATTACTGTCGTCAATATTCTGTGAATAATATCAGTTATTGTGCGAAATTAGGAGAGTATTTAAGTGCTGTTTTTCTGTGTATTGTCCCTGTTTGCGTTGTGCTTGTGAATAAACGTAAGTTATTCAGAAACTTAGCCTCGTTCTTGTATCCTGCGTATACATCCATGATTCTAGAGGATACGTTCATAACAATACATTAGACTTAATGAGAAAGGCATTTATGCCAGAAAGCCAATGGTATGTGTTTCACTGACCTCACAACATAAGAACACCCGCCTGAATCGGTGCATAGAACATCAGAGCTGGAGTCAACAGCATGTTCTCTTTAGTGACGAGTCGAGGTTCAGTTTAAACTCTGATTCTAGACGCATTTACATCTGGACGTAGAATTCGAAAATTTCCCACCAATATTAGGGAATATGTCCGTTATAGCGGTTCAGATCTGATGGTATGGGGTGACGTCCTGTTCAACGGTCGTAATCCCTTGCACGTGTTCGTCAGAGGATCTATGTCTGACTAGAAATATCAAGATGAAGTCTTAGAACCCTACTTATAAAGCTTTTTAGAGATGCATGTAGATCTGACTGTCTTTTTATGACCCGCGTTCTCATCAAGCAAACCTGGTTGATTAATTTCTTGAAAGCGACAGCATTCAGTTAATAAACTGACCAGCCAAATCTTCTGATTTTAACCCAATTGAAAACTTATGGAACGCCACTAGAAGAGCTGTTACACGGCGAAATCTCCCCCCCCCCCCCCGAGAGATCGTATAATGCCTTGAAGACCGCATTGCTGGAGGAGTGGAACTTACTGCCCCAAACCAACCTTACTGCCCCAATCAGGCCAAGTGGCAACCACTTGGCCTGAGTCTAATACTGTTTACTATTTTCGAATGACTATTTTCCGCTTGTCCTGAGTCCTATACTGTTTACTATTTTCGAAAGTCTCCATACATATTATGTATCGTTCAATTGTATTCATTCCCACTCGCATTGACGAAGTGAGGTGAAATGCTCGCCCACTCGCTTTGACGAAGTGAGGTGAAATAAACAGTCACTAGTTTATCTTACACGTGGTGCTATTCTTGTGATTTCATATTACAGTTCGAGGAGGTATTGTTTTTCAGCTTTGTATAATTCAATTGATTTATTTTTCTCCTTCCACTAGCCAGTAGACAGTTCCAATGGTGTCTATAGTTAAATACTATCGCCATTGTCAGAAACTGGCTATTCTATCGGTTTTAATTCGAATTGTATGGCTGTCCTGATGAGAATGCAATTTCGAACTAACCGCCATTTTTTGTGTAGTTTCAATTGATTGTTCTCTATTCTTAATCTCTTATCTTGAGCTGATTATTATTGCCTATTCTCATTTTTGCCGAGTTTTATTTTTATTTACTTTTATATACTTTTAATTGTTATTTTTGAATCCTAATATTTTTCTCATCCCCCTTTCCATTGTAGTGATATGTTACCTTCTATCTTTATCCTTAGTCTTGGCTTATAGTTACTCATTTGTAACAGATATGTTAGAGATGGGTTTTTTTGTACATACAGTAGTTTATGCATAATTTTCGATTAAAATCCTTCAATTTTTATTTATATATTTATATATATATATATATATATATATATATATATATATATATATATATATATATACAAAAAAACCCGCTTCGACAGAAGATAATTAGCTGAATATTTCAGAAATGAAGCTGGAATTTTCATCAACGCCTGTAATTGCGGCGTTTCTGATAGTTTAAATCAAAAAAATAGCTGAAAAAAATGAACAAAGGTTGCCGAATGCTTTAAAATATATTGACTTACATTTAGTCAGTAACTCTCACTTGCTTACTTTCCCTGTTATACTCTCCGACTGGAAGCCAGCCGGTGCACCTAAAACTTTAAAACTGTTTTATATTTAGTTTTGTAGAAAATATGCATATAACTACATCATACAGTAAAAAATAAGAGATCAATTCGTTTCGAAAGCAAAAAAATAGCTCCCTTCTTTAGGTCAAGCAAGAAGCGCAGCCTTGATGCCGAACTTGCTTGTGTAGTATAAGTGTAGTCGCGCTTTTTGCTAGAAGTGTAGTCGGGCTTTTTGCCTGTCCTGAAAAAGTTAGCTGATTTCTGCTTTCGAAATCGGCTGACCCCCGTAATCTTTACTGTATGCTGCAGTTATACAAATATTTTCTATAAAACCCTCTTAAAGATAGTTTTTGAATGTAGAAAGTATGCATGAAAATCATAGGTTTTTTGTATATTTTACGTGATAGGACCAGATTATATTGTTCTTTTCCGTATAGTAAGCGTTGGTTGTAATGTCGTCTGTTGTGTCATCAAACAAAAGTGCACTCCAAATGCACTAGCGCACTGTAAACAATAAGGTTGGCCTCCTTCTTAGCTGGTAATGACTGTAAGAATGACAGAAGAGGGAAGTGCTTCTCTAGAAATAGAATCCGTTAAAATAGCTACTGCTCTGTCTTTTCTGTTATGCCGGTTATTTTGAAGATCCCGCTGCTTTGGATGTCGGATCCGGATTATAATCTTTAAGATCTGGTGCTTAAATATCGGTCATCACCGATGCTGTTTGAGTATTTCGTATAAGTCACAAAATTATGTTATAACCATGTTATAAATTGTTAATTTATTATTCTTTTTTTCCCCAGAAACCGTAAATACACTCATGTCCAATAGTTAAGCATAGTTACTGTTTATGTGAAAATTTTAGGAAATCTACATCGGAATGGAAGGAAACACGGTATGCGGGTGTAATAGGGTTATAGAAGAAGAAAACAACGTAAAACAAGGATGGATAATAACGACTTTTATTATCCAAAGAAAAAAAGTTTTAAGTGAAAGGGTCACAATATGAGTGTTAACCTCGGTGAAACAGAATGATTAAAACAATGTAATGCTGCCGTTTAATACGGTGTGTGGGAAACTCGGGTAGCCACGCATGCTGCACAACGATTTCCCATACTTTCCATGAGGGTTTGGATGAGTTGTGTGTTTAAGAGTTCCAAGCCTCACGCAGAGTAGTTTTCAATCCCGGAACGGAGCATGGTGGGTAGCGGAGGGCTGCAAGATGTCTCCCGAGCATATCTCACGCATGTTTTATTGGATTCAGATCAGGAGAGTGGGCAGACTACTGCATGTGCTGGAAATCTCCAGTTTGAAGGATTTCGTCGACCAAGGCCGCACGGTGAAGAGGCGCGTTATCAGCTATAAATATGAAATCAGGACCAACAGCACCCCGAAACAATCGAACGGTAGGCTCAAGGACTTCGTGTCTGTATTTTTGACCGGTAACCGACCCCGTGTCAAAGATGTGGAGGTCTGTGCGGCCGCCCATCATGATGCCTGCCCAGACCATGGCTCCCTCAAACGGAAAACGGTGTCTTTCCGTGATGTTTCCCGGATGAAAACGCGTTCCACGTTCTCTCCAGATCGTGGGTCGACTAGAATCAGTTTGCAGGCTAAACCTGGACTCGTCACTGAACATGACATTGTCCCATTGTCCACCCCACTGCCGATGTTCCATACTCCACTGTAAACGCGTGCGTTTCTGTGCAGACGTCAGGGGGACGCAAACTGCTGGTCGTCTGGCATAGAGACCAACGTGTCTGAGTCACCTGTAAACAGTTTGTTTCGAAACAGTAACTCCTGTGGCGGCTGTCAGGGCTGAACTCGGTTGTCTGGCAGAACGGTTCCTCTGGCGTCGCGCAATTATCACCAAATATCGGTCTTGCCGAGCAGTTGGGACCCTTGGACGACTTGGCACTGGTCGTCGGGTAACATCTCCAGTGGTTTGGAACCTCTGCCACATTCTGGAGATCACACACTAAGGCACATTCAGAATTCGATACGCTTCGATTTGCGATCGACCGGATTCCAGCATTCCAATAGTCCGTCCCTTCAAAAACATGCCCAGTTGACATCTTTGTGACATCTTTCGTCCTTTTTTATTGTTAACAACGCTCCGTGCCACAGCAATTTCGAAATTCTGCATCAACTGTCCATGCCGCTCTAGGCCGTTTTATACTCGTTCTGACGTGCGCCGGTGCTTTGCGCATGTCGACGTCGACTGAATCGTTTTACATATGCACAATGATTTATTTACCTTCGTCCCACAATTCTCCACAACTGATTGTGAACCATTGTATTAATATTAACTACGAATTTTTCGCATTTTACGAATTATGCCTAACTTTTGGACATGAGTGTATTATCAGTACAAAATTTTCGCAGCAGCTGAAAGATATAATACTTTTATATATTTTACAGATCATTATTTGCTTCAAGAAATATTTAAATTAGAACTCCCCCCCCCCCAGGGTTTTAGTTTAAAAATAAAATTTGACATTTATTTTTGTTATTAAAATAAAAATTACTTTTAAAAATCTTATGTTAAAATGTTCACACACATAGACCTTTTTATCTATATAAATAAAATTGAAAATCTGTCTGTCTGTCCCGTCATCACGGAAGAACGGCTGAACCGAATTTGATAAAATTTTGTGCGTAGCCTGGAAATAGTCCCACTTAAAATTTAGTCCATATTTGGAATTTCTACGATCAGTGGTTCTCGAGATATTAGTAAAAAACGAAATTTTCATTTGTCTCACCATCACGGAAGAACGGCTGAACAGAATTTGATGAAATTTTGTGGATAGCCTTGAAATAGCCCCCATAAATTTAGCCCAAGTTTCGAGTGTCTAAGTCCAGGGATTGTCGAAATATTAATGAAAAACGAAACTTTTTCCTAGGAGTTCTACTCTCTAACTCCGTGGGTTATCCAAACGAAAAGCTTGAAAATCGTTTGAAAGTGAATTAAAACTTTATATCTGAGTTTGATAGGAGATTTTTTGCCCTAATTAGTCACTTTCTGAAAACATGAATTATTTGAAACATGATTTAAATGGGAAATCTATCTCCAAGGTTTATTTTAGACAAGCTTTTACTGAACAATGAAAAGTATAAAGAAATCAAAATGGTTATTTAATTTCTCAGTTTATGAGGAATATTCTATCTTCTATCATGTTGCTCAAAAATGCAATTCAATTAAATCTGTCTGTTAATTTTAATTATTATTTTTCGATTTGAATAATAAATAAATGGATATAAAAATATATTTTAGAAAAGAACGATTTGATTTTTCTTATAGCATTTTTGACTGGATAATATCAATTACGGTCTTCAGGTTTAAACGTGATTATTATTGATATTTTCGGGGTTATTGATTCAGGGATTATTGATATTTTTAAGTTATTATGCAATTGTTTTATTATGACAAAAATTGTTTAAACTCATATATTGTACGTTGTACGAGTAATCTTCTACAAATACACGGGTATATCTTCTAATCTACGAGAATATAAGTAGTACAGGTATATTGGAATATGTTTTGATATATATTGGCATATATTGGAATCAATTACGACCTTCTGGTATAAAGAGTACGGGGATTATTGATATTTGCCATTTATTACGTCATTTCTTTTATTTTGGCAAATATTCTTGAGGCTCATATTGTAATACGGGTAATCTTCTACTAACGCACTGGCATATTTTCTAATCTGCGACAATGTAAGTAGTACGGGGTTGCATATATTGATTCAATTCCTTTTTTTTTGTGAATTTGCTTACAAAAGGGACCTGGATGTTTTATTCTTCAGATCTGACCGTGAAAATAATTTTGCATAGTGAGAATAGATATTCTTAAACTTCTCTTTAGGAGCAATAAATTTAATATTTTAACAGAATTTACACATGATTGCGAATACACATGATTGAGAAAATAATCTCTCCTGGGTAAAAGCTCACGCGAATAACCCTGGCAACGAGGCCGCAGATCACTTTGCCAAACTTGCTACCATTTCTGGCTCCCCCCTTCCCATCCCTTACCCTTACTCTCTGCTAGAAAAACATTGCCATTGGCTAAGAAGAAGGTTTTTACAATCTTACTTAAATGATTATATCTCTTCTCGTACCCACGACCCCGCTCGAATTTTAAATTTTCTTCCCTCTGTAGACCCAAATTTTTTAATTTCAAATCAATTTCTTACTTACTTTTTAACAGGCCATGTCCCTTTTCTGGACTACCTGTACTTTTTCAAACAAAAAACTACCTCTAACTGTTCGTGTAACGCCTACGGCGATGCAGATCACTTTGTTTTTTCTTGCCCCCTTACCCTCCCTAATCATCTCTCTCGGCCCACTAGTGCTAACTCTGCGGCCTGGTTTTCCAGGGTTCTTAAGAACAATTCTTCTATTCAAAAAATTAAAAATTGCATCCTCTCCGCCCGCGAAATTTCGAATAATATTCCCTGATCAACCTGGGGGTCTCCTGGCCCCTTCTGGTCCCTGACCTTGCACTGCTCCTCTTTTCCTTGGTTCTTTTAGGATGTTGCTGAAAATACCTGTAAACAATTTTATACTTCTGTAAATTCCAATTTACTCATTCTGAAAAATCATTGTAAATCTCTTCGGTAAATTCCAATTTTCATCCTGAATAATCATTGTAAATCTCTTCAAAATGTTAGTACACCTTCTGTTCAATCATTTCCAACCATTTTCATCCACATTCACCTATCATTTGGTATAATTATCATCATCATATCATACTTCATCATCATATGTAAATTTTTGGAAAAACTGCCATCAAAATATTCTTCATCATCTTATGTAATTCCAGGGAAAACTTTCATCCTTTTCCTATTCTGGTTATACTTGAATTTATTACTCCTGTATTTTTTGTGTACTTTGTGTTTTAATTGTATTGTTATATGTGTTATAAGTATCTGTGTAGTTTTCTGTGTTCCTGTGATGTGATTCATTTTAATATATGTACTGTAATCTCTTGAATCAAAAAATAAAGTTCCCGGCCACACATCTTGCTACCATAAGCCTTCGGGTTGGTCGTGTGGTCTGGGTTTTCAACACTCAACATGATTGCGAATTATAAGTTTCTTTATATTATATACTCCGTACGAAGAACGGGTATGCTGCTAGTCAGAAATATATTCTTGAAGAACTTGAAACCTGATATAAATACGCTGAAAGTTATGAAAGTTTTTATATAGTTTGTTTTTTGTGAGAATATGAAAAAGTTAGTTTCTAATTTAATCTTTTTTGTATTACAACTTTAATTAGTAAATCCCAATATTTAGAAAATTTAATTATCTTGATCAGAATATTGATGACGTCGATATGATACGGTATCAAATAATGAGAAGTTATACTGATACAGTATCGATACAAAATGATACGATATGCACTATATAAGCTTTCCTGTTACTGGATTGAACACTGGCAAATCTTGGTTGGTGGCTTGCAGGTTAAATGCTCGTGCCATAAAGCATTATGGATTCTCCTTACATGTAACGTTAACATGGCATAATTATCCTTTAAAATTGCTCCTAAAAGCTCCTTTTCTGTAGCTTAAATGTGAATCTTTGAAAATGTTTAAATCCGAATGTTTGCAAATATTAATTTTTACATCAATACCAACGTGTTCTTGGCTTCGTAGGTACTGTAGTTCTCTGTTTCATTTACGCCGACAAAGAAGGTTCTTTTTTACTTTTAAATCCGGTCGATGCCCTTTTTCAGCCCTATATGTATGGAGGTAAAGGGAAGGTGCTTAAACTTCAAGTAGGGGAAAAGCCAAAATCATTGGAGACAATAATTCAAATGGCGCTGGGGTAAGATAAGTTTTAACTGCATTATATGTATTTATATGGTTAAAGGCTCTTATTTAATTAAATAATAGTTGTATTTAAACTGTTAATTTTGCAGAAAAAATGTATCGAAGCAATGCAAATTAGAACTCAAATAAAATAGAACAATCCTATTATTTTGTCGCCATCTATTCTGTACCCTACTCTACAACTAGTAAAAAGTATCAATAAGTAAAATACACTTTGTGCGAAGGATAAGTAAAACTAGAGCAACGTAAATAAGCACAAATAGCAAAATAATGCAGTGTACAGCTGTTTCGAGGATACGTTGGATCCCTTTCTCTGCATTGGAAGTCTGTGGATTCTCTTGAACTGAAGAAGGAGGTCCAACGTATCCTCGAAACAGCTGTTCGCTGTATTATTTTGTTAATGCTTATTTACGTTGTTCTAGTTTCCCTTAGTAAAAGGTAATTATTTTAAGTATGTATTACTTCTACTCATAATGAGGGACTTTTAATTTAATAATAGTCAAACATTGTTGTTGTTACTTATTCCCCCGTGGTGAAAGAGCGCCTATGCACCACGTCCACTAGACCCCTTTTCCCATGGCGAAGGGGAGAAATTTGCAGCTTCACTTTTATATTGAGGCACCCCAAGGGCGGAAGTCTGATTTTGCCTCGACAATACAACATCCATGCCCGCTGGCAGGATTCGAACCCACAACCCGGCAATCCAGCGATCAGAGGGAAACGCTTGCCCCTGACCGCTGTACCACCGGATCGGCAAAAATTCATATACTAAACATTACGTCTTTCTGTTGTGTCAAATGCGAACAGATGGGACTGTACTAATAGCTATACTTAGATATAATTCTCAAAGCATTAGAGATATTTTCAAGCTTTTCGTCTGTAGTTTTATCTCCTTCTCTGTAGCTCTATGCTTGTATGGTTAATGAAGTTTTTATTTTTCAGCTTTATATTGTTGCAAACGTGTAATATTCCCTCACTGATGTCTTTCGAGAACCTGACGGAGAAACTACCCGTATAAGCATCCTTTCCCACGACGTGAACGTAGGGTTGTCAGAATTCTGAATTTCGAAGAAGGGTTTCCAGATTTGGTGATTTATCGCCAATTTGGCGACTTTTCAAAGGTTCGAGAAGGACTGCAAAATAACAATTATTCTACGTGATATGAGAGATTTTCAGAAGTTTTTATGGAGAGTCAATAAAAGGAATCATCACTCAGTCGGAGAGCAGTTGACGTGATACGAGCTGCATTGAACTGTGATTTTTGTCAATGTTTTGAGAATAGTAGTCGTTTTGTGAAATGACTTTCGTCAATGTTGAATAATATCGGTTATTTTGTGAAATGAGGGAAGCATTTCAGTGACGTTTTACTGTATATTGTACCTATTTGCGCTGTGCTTATAAACATGTTAGTTATCCAGAAATTTGGACTCAGTCTTGTATCCTGCGTGTACACCCACGATTCCAGAGAATACGTCGTAACAATATCAAGGTTTATGCCTGCAAATACAGTCTCACTAGTTCCTGCGCTGAGATCTCTAAGCGGGGCCTCTTTGTTTTCAAGATAATGTTCTATCGTAAGAAACCTTCCTGAAATAGTCCCACTTGTTGGCAGAGGTTCATTGTTTTTGTTTGAGGACCGCCCCCATTTTTCCATCCTCCAAATTCGATAGGAAACTATTCTGTGACATCTAGGCTCCGGTCCAAAAAGACGCGCGTCCTTGGTACAGTCCTTTTACCTGCTGGCTGACATTGTTTTGGGGCGAGCAACGTAAGATTTTTTGTCTCTCGTTAATGACTTTGTTGAATGTTTTATCCTGCCGTGTGGTTTCAGTAACTTCATTTATATTTCTGTTCGCTTTGTAAACGGCGATGAAGTTATCGGTTATTTTACGTTACACTGGCATAGTTTGGCTTTTTACTTTCCGTACATACCATCATTATGAATGTATCATGTATTTTGTATATAGCTGCGCATACATATGATTGTATGTACAGTAGTTTATATACTATGTATTGTAAGATTAGAATCTAAAGTATAGGGAGAGTATTGCGATGGGGTCAAAAATTCGAGGTTTCCATGAAAGAACACGTTTTAAGCATCCCTGAACTTGAATCGAACGTTTCCGAAGTGATATCTCTGTGGGTGTGTGAATGTATTTATCTGTGTATGTGTGTGTGGATGCGATATCTCGCGACCGAATGAAGGGTTTTGGGAATTGTCTGGTACGATTATTACAATTAGTGAGTACTGGAACTCTATTGCTTTTAAGCACAATCGAATGTTCGCCCCCCCCCCTTCTTCCCAATTTTCGAATGAATTACTGAAAAAAAATCACAAAAAATTCAGGTCTTTTAATAGTGATAAATAAATAATCATTTCCTATATAATTACTTTCCTTATATACATAATGTATAAGGAAAGTATTGTGACGGGGTCGAAAATTCGAATTCGAGTTTTCGACAGGAGAGCATGTTTCAAGCATTTTTGAAGTGATGTCTGTGTGTGTCATTCTCGTGGATCTAGCTCGTTCCATTCATGAGAAAAGATACTTTGAGTAATACTTTTGTATTTGAACGCCAATAGTTATTTATCTGCTATAAGAATAACTTATTTCTCCGTTTCTAACGCTTAGCGAGATTTTGGCGCCGAATTTGACGGAATGTCGCCAAATTGGCGACTTTTTGAAATGTTGCCAAATTAACGGAAATCTCGCCAAATGGATAAAAATGACACTAAATCAGTGAAAATGACGACTAATTGACGAAAATTCGATTTCTTGGAAAGAATATAAATAGCTACTATAAGAAAAACCTATTATTTTATTGTAAAATAAGTAAATTCATTGCATTATATAATGAAAGTCATGTGTTGCCCACATCAGATTTTTTTGTAGTTTGACACCAAAGAATGTGCCATTAGTCATTTATTACCTGGATATTAATGAAATGTCCATTGCATTTTGATGAGGATTTTGCCCGTGAGTGTTAATAAGTCCAGCTGTTTTGATTCATAAATTGGAAAAGCGCCTAATTTCAATTTACGTGGTTTTAATTCAATGTCAAAATCATTGTGTTTGTGGATATTCTACATCAATAATTCGCTGTGAAAGAAAGTCGTTGCATTATATAGCGAAAGTCATATATTGCCTTCTTCGTCAGATTTTTGCTTCCTCATACTGTAAAATACAGTATAGAGAAAGTATTGTTTTCACTAAAATTTTCAATTTCACGATTTTTATGCCAATATGTGCTTTAGGGGAGCTCCTGAACACGTTTTAACTATTTTCAGAGTGGTGTCCGTCTGTCTGTAGCCGATTTCTTACACGATATAGCTGCACACATAATAATAATGGATTTTAACGAAACTTTGTTAATGAAAATATCCGACTTTGTTAATGAAAAATTTAGATTTTTTTTTTAATTTGAGCGAAAATTTCGAAATTATATATATATATATATTTTTAATATTGCAGAATAGGACAAAATTGGGAATAATCATGCATAAAAAGGTTTATTTATAGCTCAATAATCACGAAACTTAGTAGTTTCAATAACTGTAGTGAAAAATAGCCGCGATACAATTATTGTATTCGTGACGTCATTAAGGGCAATGCCTTGGAGGGCAATGCCCCCCGGGGCGGGGGTGAAGACCCAGACCATCCGACTCACCCAAGGGCTAGAGCAGCTATTTGGATGGTCCTTGGGGCGCTGTAATTACTTTTATTCGATCGGGCATGATCACCTTATATTAGACAGACCTAACTTGTACACTTCATGGATTTGTCCTTACAAAGTTATTAGGGTGCTTAAGGACATTGCTAGAACCCTGATTGTTGTGGGGAAAATAAACTGAAACTCAAAAGTAAAATTAACTGGACAATCCGGGAGGGGGGGGGGGGAAGGGGTGCACATCGTAGAGAAAATTGAATGATGCCATTCGATTAGGAATAACATCCTCTACAAATTAATGTGCGTAAAATTTACCTAAGGGGCCGTCTTCATATCTAAACGCGCACAAAATTTGAAATTTTAAATGGCAACACCCAAGTTTAACAACATAGTTCGAAACTAGAGCAAAATCGAACTTGTGATACCAAATTTCAAGTCAAATTTGGGTGCATCGTTTCTGCGTTGTGAGTATGTAAAGGTTTGAACTCTTAATGTTAAATTAGTTTCCAAGACTTCCATTCATATCTTCTGTAATAATTATCTGCTCACGCTGATTATTTGTATGACGTTACTACTAAATAACCCAAATGCATTTACGTGATTTTTATTTTTATAGAATAAATTGTTTGTATGAAATATTAATTATGAAATCAATAATCGAAAAAATATGAATACAAACCTGGACACGTTTTGATAAAAATCGATTCACAAAGAGTTTTTATATGTTTATATAAAATTCCAGGTGTTTCTTCCCACTAGTTCTTTCGAAATTCTTAAATATTCAGCATCACGATGACTTTAGGGGTCGTATATTATTTTAAAAAATGACTAATTTGAAAAAGTTATATTAATTGTAAGTTCATCTTTATTTAAGAAAACGGGCATTTATTTTTACCCAGTTTTAATAAAAACTTTGTATAAACAGTGTTGTATAGATGCAACCTAATCAATGAAATTCTGCTACTGTATTGAAGGGTGCAAACTTGTATTGTTATAAATGGGATCTACTTATGTTACTCCGATTAATAGTTCCCGAGCTACTGCGAGTTGAAATCGCCCACAAAATGTAATAATTTATAATAAAAAATATTTATATAAAACAATAACAAATTATAAAATTATGTGATACTAAACACCAACAAGACTTCAAACGGTGATTGATAATGACGGATTGATACTTTTAAATTCGTCACCAAGTTCAAACGGAGTTGTTTTGTCGCGTCATCTGCAGATATTTGTTAGTCTCATAAATTGATTTTGAAACAGCATTATAAAATGACATTTGAAAATAAACATTTCTTTTTTCTATATTTCTTCTTCCTTTTATTGACCCTGGCACGAATGCTCCATTAGTTTTTATTAACGTACCCAGTACGACTTTTTGTCCCTAATAATCGTGCCCTATTTGAGGCTCACATAATCCTACCCATTACAGGCCCACTGCCTTAGTAACACACATACACACACAAAGACAACACCACACACACAGCCATGAAAATTCTCACCCTCTCATGCAGGAATCAAACGTGCGACCCTTTGGCTGCGAGGTAAGTCATAATGCTTAATGTCAAGAGGATAGTTCAATAATTTACAACAGTGCTGTGGTCAATCAACGAAACATCGCCCTTCAAATTGCGGTTTTCAATATGGAGCTGATCCCCGAAAATTGCACATTCCGGAATATTGAATATCTTCGGATATAAAGATAGGAACGTCGTGAAAATTTGAATTTGGACTAATTTGGGAGTCTAGAGCTTGTGGGTGACGTCAAAATTGGGTGTTGCCATTGGAAATTTCAAAGTTTGTGCGCGTTTAGATATGAAGACGGCCCCTTATGCAAATTTTATGCACATTGATTTATGGAGGATGTTATTCCTAATCGAATGGTATCATTTCATTTTTTCTACGATGAACGATGCTCGATTAACAGAAGGTGGGGCTTTTTTTTTCCCCGCGGCTGTACATCGGAAGTGTAATGCAGATTTGAATTCGAGAAATAATATAACCACTTGCTTTGACAAGTATTGCAGGTGTCACCGTGCTACGTGCACTGATGAAACGACTTTTTTACTTATATTTATTGCCTTCCATATTAAGTTTTTCGTGCGTTTCTGATGTCCATTCTTCCTCATTAGACAAATGTTCTACAACTTTCTAATTAGCTTATCTCCTTCAATCTCGCTTTGTTTCCGAGTTCATTATCCTGTTTTTCTTTAATTCTCCGGTAGGGGCCGTTTCAATCATTTTTATTCCGTATTGAGCGTGGTCACTTTACTTCAGATAGATCTAGCGTGTACACTCATGGATTTTTCCTTAAAAATTTGCCAGAGTGCTTCAACATTCCTAAGGAACCCTTCATAAGAAAGGGACGAATATTGTGATGGGAGTCAAAATTAGACTATCGGATATGATTGGATCTACAAGTCTTGAATATATCCAATATTTTCTGAGTAATGTCTGTCTGCTGGGAAGGTAACTTTAACTTTCGAACAAATTAATAGATTGACTTCACTATTTCAGTCGGTAATCTTATAAGAGGCATATTTAACAGATCGTTAGCTACTGGCTATTAAGTTGATGAAATTTTTACAATTTTAAAATAAGTTAAATAATGTTTGCTATATAACATAATAAAAAATAATAGCATTTCGCCATTTTTTTATCTTACAGCTTCAGATAATTAATATATTTAAGAATGATGCTTTGAACAAACACATCGGAAACTCCTTATTAAAAAAAAAACTGTTACTTGTTATAGAGTACAAGGTACCTAAAGAAAAGTTTCCATACTTTATAAAAATATATTTTTTTAATTATACAGTTTCAATACATTAATAAAATGCAATTTATTTCGCCCCAAACGGACCACACAGTGGCGTCGTCAAAGGGGGAGGGGGGGATTTGTGGGTTAATACCCTCCTTCCAGCGGTACCTACGAACCCATTGAATTTCGAAGACATTATATTTGGAAGAATGGAAAACAAACTATTTGGTTACTAAACCCCACCCATTTTCTTTTCTCCCAGCGCTACTGGAACAACAAACTACGAGTTATCTACAATTCGGATTCCGCAAATATTCGGATGTATGTTTTCAGTTACTCCACCATCCATTGGGCGAGCGTGTGGTCGGCGGAACCTATACGCGCATATTGTCGGATAGCGCAGATGTCGATGTACAATTGTTGCAGATCTAAAATTAAAAAAAAAAAAAAAAAAAAAAATTACACTTTTCTACCCGAATTATTTTATAATACAGCTTAAAGGGTAATCAAAACAAATTTACAAACTGGGTTCTGTATTGAGTTTGATAGATACTTTTAGTTACATCACGTCTATAACCCAACTAAATGATAACGAGCTTATATACCATATTTACTGCCTAGACCACACGACTCCCGCGTGGGGTTTGAGCAACTTAATGTGTAGCCGGACAGGCAAATATATACCCTCTGTGGAAATTTCTGGAAAAAGCACTTAACTCGTGGAGTTGTAGCAAATTTACAATATTGGAGAAGTTTCCAGAACTCTCCAAGTTGACGATTTTTCACCAAATTCGTTATCACGGCAACCGAATTTGTCGCTACGGTCAAGCAACCTGGACTTTCAAATTATAACAGTGGTTTCCTATTAGGTATTCTTAACATAACGTCACTTCCATTACATTCTTCCGTTTCATCCTTGTCACATTTCTTTCATGTTTTACTCCGTACTACGCGTCCTAACATATTTCACATTAAAAATTTCGAAATGATATTAAAATAAGAAAATTTTTGATAGCCAAGTGAATAAAGGGAAATTGATCTTTTCACCCCAAATGTTTTCTAAACGAGCCATTCAAGCATAGTTTTACAGTTTACCTTTTCAAATTCCCGTGCATTCATTCATTACCGGAGAACGAATGACGTCACTCGCTCTGGCGGATGACGTCACACTCTTCTTCAAATTACGTCAGCGAACAAGGGAATAAAAGGTCACTCAGATCTACGGAATTATGTTTACACTGGGGATTGCCTGCTGTCGACCCCCTGTGAATAGTGATAAAATAATGATAACATAATATGAAGTTAAAATATATTATGTATCGATTGATATTGTTTATACATTAAATCGTGTTTTCGTTGCAGATTCGCAGCACTCATGAAACAATTCCGCTCATTTACACGCTTGTCAGCAGGGGATGATAGATACCTGCAATAGTCGCAAGAAAACTTGCTATGTGCAACGATTTCGCGATCTTTAATGTACTCGGTTTGGGTTCCCAGATATTTTATCAGAATTATTATTGTATAGTGGTGTGTATTTTTATGTTTCCCGTTATAGACAGTGTGTTTGTTCACAGGTTTTAATAACCGATCACTCAATCTGCTGCTCATACCTTAGGGTTAATCAAGTGGCCTGGGTCTTCCACAGGTTTTAATAAAGTATTCGAAACAAAATATTTTTACTTTCTCAGTACTGAGAAAATAATGTTTTCACGAAATTTTTCGATTTCGAGATTTTGATGCCAATATGTGTTTTAAGACCTCCTGAACGCGTTTTTACTATTTTTGGAGTGATGTCCGTCAGCATGTATGTATGTGTTAGATTTCTTGTGTACATAATAGCGGCTACAAATATTAATCGATTTTCGCGAAACTTTATATCCGGCTGTGTTACTAAAATATTTATAACTAGATAGAAGTTTTTATTTTAATTCGAGTGAAAATTTTGAAATTTATTTGAAATTTTATATTTTTTTAACATTGCAGCATAAGACAAAATTTGACGTAATTGTGCATTAAAGGATTTATTTAATGATCACACGAATTACCTTTAATGATATTTTTATTACTCAATTCATTCATTGTCTGACAGAACAGTGGAAAAAAATAATAAATAGTTTAATGTATTCTTTTATGGGGATAACTGCGAGATTTAGCATTTTTAATTCCACGATTTCGGGATCAAGTTTTAGACCGGTATCCCGAAATTACTATATCTATTTTAGACATTTTAAAGTCAAAATGCGTGTTCTTCAAAGCACTTGCATCGAACATTTTCACGGAGGTCTTCATCTAGGCCACACAAATAGCTACTGTAAGCCTTCCGGTCAGTCGTGAGGTCTAGGTCTTTCACGGAGGTCTTCGTCAAACGAATGTTTCTTGTTCCATAAGAAATTACACATAAAAATTCTTCATCATATAGTTAGTTTATTTATTTATTTTTATTTATTTATTTTTGTCGAGCAAAATGGTTCGTTTGATTGTGGTTTTTAACACTTTACAACGTAGTTGAAAAGTGTATATGACTTTGTTCATTCATTCTGTCTGTCTGTCTGTCAGCACGGTAAATGCCGTAAAAATTACTTTACCAAAATGAAATTTTAGTATGTTGTTTAAACGGTCTGTGGGACCTATGGGAATATAAATAAATATTATCACTCAATTATTGGACTGAACTCGGGTTGGAAAAATGAAATACATTGAACTCTATGGGACCTAATTTTTCAAGCATTTTTAAAAATAATTTAAAATTCAAAAATTGCTTCGAAAGTTTTAGAAAATATTCAAATTATTCCATAAAAAATATGAAAAAAATTTCAGCAAAATATTTTCGGTAGTCTTTTTAAATAAAAATTAAAATAATAATTATACCCATATTATATAAAGAGATCACGTGACCCACTTCAAAATAAAATATGGCATCCATCTTGTGTCAAAATCATGATTTTTAAATTTCTTTTTAATTTATATTTA
>OX578143.1:86607402-86667402 GCA_951213105.1 Amaurobius ferox
CACCTCTTTTATGAAGCGATCACGTGACCATGATATGAAAAGGTCACGTGACCCACTTCAAAATAAAATATATCATCCATCTTGTCTCAAAATCGTGATTTTTAAAGTTCTTTTTAATTCATATTGATTGTTGTATTCGTCCTAAAACCGCTTTATTTTTGCTTAAATTCTGAGCATCTACATACTGAAACAACGCAATGACAATATATTTGAGTTTAAATGATCATCCAAATTTGATTACTTCTACAACGAAGCCTATTTTTCACTTATGTAAAATGTAAACAGCAAAATATGTAGAATAAGTTGTATAAGAATTGCTGTATTTTTTTAATGCAAAAGTATTCAGCTCATGGAGTCTGCATAGTTGATATGAATGAAATATTCATTGATTTTACTGAGAGAAGGACGATTTTTTTCGATTAAGTCTTAAGCGTAGAGTTTAATTACTCGTAGCTCCATGGTCTTAAGTTTTTAAATAAAATAAATTATTTTAGTACTGTGATGAATGAAATGAATGGGAAAATGTTATGAATTAAATGCTGCTATTATAGAGAGAGCCAGGCGTGTTATTTTTTCTATGACGTCATTTGAATGAATGTCAGTTGTTTTTGATGAAGTTTTCAAATATAATAAATTATTGTAGTATTATGATGATTTTAAAAATATTACCGAAGAATGTATCGCATTTTAGGAATGTATCGCATGTTTAAACCAGGCAATTTATATTTCAATACCGTCATTTGAATGTAGTATTGTGTTAAGTTTTAAAATATTACTTAGGAATGTATATCATTTTAGAGATGTTTAAATAAAATTGCATTGAAGTTGGAAAGTGTTTCATAATCAATGCTTTAAGCATGATAGATCTTTTTTGTTTTAATATCGATGTAGTTTTTAAGATATTTTACTATTTATGCACTTCTGAAGTAAACTTTTTTTTTCGTATCGGCACGTCTAGCGATTTCTCTGTCTCTTACCGTAAAAACTATAGCATAAATTTGGTACATTTATAGAGAAATAATTTATTTTATAGAGAAATAATTTTATAAATTTGGTACATTTATAGAGAAATAATAGGGTAACACGATGAAATAAACCGTTTATCAATTTAAACTTTAGTTCGGCATGAAATAGCTCGCGACGCGAGCTCATGATCAAGGAATTCTGTTTCTTGATTTCCTGGGCTAAGAAAAATCCCTGCTTTTCCTTCCTGCTAAATATAGGCAGGGATAGGAAAGGGATTTTTGAATGTAGAATTTTTAGGAAAGATAGGTATGCAGTGAGTAAGTAGGAGGCGAGGCCACCCGAAGGGGGTTGTGCGAGCAGGGGTGAGGGCCCCCTAGTACATATATATATGTATATATGTGTGTGTGTATAATTATTTTTTTTTACAAACATTAAAATTTACCTCATACTTTACTGTATTGATTGATTGAGTCGGGTAAAAAACATGAAATTATAATAAAAAACGTAGGAGAAATTGTTTAATCGGCCAAAAGAAAGTGTAATAATGTGCCAACCTTAGACTAATTTGTTACTGTTCTGAAAAAAGTTATTGTGATAATATGAAACGTAAGCACCCAGTGGTTTATGGAGTTCAAATTATTATTTTTTATTATTTTGATAACATTAAAGATAAAAGAAATTAAAAGTAAGCATTATATAACATATTATGTAGGGTTATTAATATTTGGTGATTCATTTGACAAAATATCGCCAAGGATACAAGGATGAGTTCGAATTTCTGGATAACTGACGCTTTATTGAAAGCACAAATAAGCGCACAAAAGGTAATGCAGCTAATAACTAACTGTCTAGTTATCTTACTCACTAAACAACTATCTCTAGTCACTAAACAACTATCTCTAGTCACTAAACAACTATCATATACAATAAAACTGCAATAAATGCTGAAACAGTAATAAAATGCAACTAATTCACAAAGTACAAGATTATATACATAAGATACTAGCGCGTACACAATTTACTTTTACTGGTGCCACGTTAACAAGTAATTTAACGATGGCCAGCTTATAATACCCTCTATTGAAATTTTTAGAAAAATTGATGTAACTTGAAATTCTTAATCAATCTACAAAATTCGAGCTGTTTCTGAAACTCGTCAAAAGTCGTAATGTTGACGATATTTCGCCAAATTTGTGGCCAAACTCACCGAATTCGTCCCCAATTTTATGCAACCCGAGTCTTTAACTAATAACCACGTTTGCCTGTAAATGTCGCTTTTCTTCAAGGATAGGCAATATGCCGGGAAGACATTTTCCGTAATTTGGCATTTTTGGTTGTAGGACAGACATATGTATCTTCAAAGAGCACTTCGTGCAAGGAAAATGTCAGAACATCTTTGACGTTTTTATTGCTATAATAATGGTAAAATTGAAAACTTTTTCACATAAATATTTATATACAGGGGTTTTCAAAAGTCCGTATAAACTTTAAAAATTCATTAAAAATCGAAAAATAATCGCCCTGAGGTACGGTTTGTACCATAAGTATTGCCAGGATGGGGTTTTTTTTTTGACGTGAAAAAAATGTGTAGTTCAAAAAATCACCTATAGGTGGCGCTTACACGAATACATCTTCCAGAAGTATGCAAATGAGGCTGTTATAAAAGAGCTGTAGTGCTCTGTAGATTCTTTATTTGATTCATTAGTAAACGATGCAAAGAAGAAGTTTTTGCGAGAATGTTAACTTTGATCGAGAAAACCTTGTTAGTGAAGCTGTATTACGTCAGCGGAGAATCAGCATCAGATGCTTTGCGAATATTCTGATTTAGGAAAAATCTAAAGAAAGGAAAAGGTCCTATCACCTGTTCAGGGTTACTTAGGCTTATCACACGATTTGACACGTACAGTAAGTTATTTTAATTGTCTTTCCAATGCGTTCAGCTCCACCTATAGGTGATTTTTTAAACTACAAACTTTTTTCACGTAAAAAAAAACAAAAACGTTCTAGCCATACTTATGGTACAAACCGTACCTCAATGCGATGATTTTTCGATTTTTAATGAATTTTTAAAGTTTATATGGACTTTTGAAAGACCCTGTATTTAATTTTATTTAAAATTATACATAATGTGTAATAAAATAAAATATTATGAATTAAATTTCCGTTTTATAGATAATTTATGTATATATTTGTTCTTTCCCTAGTAGCAAACTAATATTGGCTTTTTTATTGGCTCCAATGTTGGGCCAATATGAAAAATGGACATTTTGACGGAATTGGCTTAAAATATTGGGACAATATTTATTTAATATTTCCAATATAACACCAATATTGGCGTAATATTACAATGAAAATATTAACCAAATAGAGGTCAATGTAACCCCAATAGTGGGATTACATTGAAAATATTTCCAATGTAAATGCCAAGATATACAATATTCATCCGATATTGGACCAATATTAAATGCTACTAGGGTTTCTTCAAATTTTTCAAAAATATAAACAGACTCATCTTAAATTTAATATATTTTGACCAAAGCATTTTTAACACTTTACAACATAGTTGAAAAGTGTTTATGACTTTGTTCATTCTGTCTGTCTGTTCCCATAGGTCCCACGGTCTGTAGGACCTATGGGAATATAAATTAATAATATCACCCAATTAGTTTTGGATTGAACCCGGGTTGAAAAAATGAAATACTTTGAACCCTATGGGACCTAATTTTTCAAACACTTTTTAAGCGAATTTAAAATTCACAGATTGCGTCGAAACTTTTAGGAAATATTCAAATTATCCCATAAAATATATAGAAAAAATTTCAGTAAAATATGTTAGGTAGTTTTTAAAAAAAAAAAATTATTTAATATAGGGAGAAAAACAAATTCAATTAAATTCTGACTTTTGCTATATCCTCCAGAAAGAAAAAAGAGATATATTATATAATAAATATCTTTCCAAGAGTTTCATTGTTTTATATATTAGAGAGGTTTCACATTTTAAAATAAATATGGTAAATAACAATTTTTCAAAATTTTAAATAAAATAAATTATTATAGTATTGTGATGAATGAAACGATTCGAAACATGTTTATGAATGAAATGCTGCTTTTATATAGAGGCGATTTATATTTCGATGACATCATTTGAATAAAGTTCATTTGTTTTCGATGAAGCTTTCAAATATAATAAATTATTGTAGTATTATGATAATTTTAAAAATATTACCGAAGAATGTATCACATTTTAGAGATGTTTAAGTAAAATTGCATTGCAGTTGTAAAGTGTTTCATAATCAATGCTTTATGCATGATTGATCTTTCTTGTGAAATTTAAATTGACTTCAATTATATAAATAAAATATAATAAGCATATACTATATATATATATATATATATATATATATATATATATATATATATATATATATATATATATATATATATATAAGCAAATAAAACAATTCAAAAAATCTGATGTGGGCAGCACATGACTTTCCCTGCAGACTTATATTCACTTCCCTTTATCTTAAATTATATTAAATTTAATTCACTTTTAATTCAATTTTCATTCTCATTAGGTAACTGAACTTATTTTCAAAGGTGGCGTGGAGAAAATGCGAAAAAACTAAAATATCTCGAGAATGGCAAGTCCTAGTGTAATGGGGTTGGTCTTATTCTTTTCATCGTCAAAAATTACGTATAAAACTAGCATTTAATGGATATATTTGAGTATACGTATGTATTTATTTTAGATTTTGACGATTTTTGAGGGCCATTTCTCAAAAAAGGCAGGTTATTTTTTTCCGAATCGTACCAAAATCTAATCAGCACCAGGGTATCCCACAAGGGACTTATCAACCGATTTTTGTGAAATTCCGTCCATTAGTTTTCCAGCTAGAGTGGATACAAACTTTTGCGGGCCATTTCGTAAAAAAGGCGGGTTCTGTTATCACGAATCTTACCCAAAACTAATCAGCAGCAGATTCGCCCACAAGTGACTTACCTACCAAATTTTGTGATATTCGGTCCATTAGTTTTTGAATTAGAGTGGATACAAAATCTGCTCAGACAGACAGACAGACAGATACACAGACATACACACAGACGTCACGCTAAAAATGGTTTTTTCGTATTCTAGAGGTCTCGAAACGTGAAGATCCGTCGAAAACTGGAGTTGCGATTTTCGACATGATTCCAATACTTTCCCTATACATTATCATGTATTACAGGGAAAGTAAAAATTATATATTTCGAAGTAAACAAAAACATAAATAATGAAAAGTTAATCACTTTGAAATTGAACATTAATCAATATATTTTGTCGATAATTTAAGTTTCTTCGTATAGAAGTGCTCCAAAATGTGCTAGGTATAGAACTTTTCTGCTTCTTGTGATTACACTTTACATATTTAGTTCTTGCATACGTAATTGTTACCCTGAGTTTCTGTCCACCACGATCATTTGTATTCTGTCTTTAGAAAAACGGCCAGATGTTTTTTGCTTTTATTTAAAATTCCAACCAACTGGAAATCGTACGTAAACTGGGAAGTAACGCAGTACAAGTATTGTCGATACAAAATGCATCGAGTATCGACGCTATTTTTTAAATGTATCGGGGATTTCGTATCTAGTTACTTCTTCGAACTGAATCGAGCTGCTTTGTATCGGCCGATACTCCATACTTTCCAACTCGGCTGCAAATTTAGTAAATAGTATAAAATTTTCTAGAATTTAAAAGATGCCGAAGTAAATATTAAGTACATTCTATATTGTGTTTAAACATGCATCTTGCAGGGTCAGTTATATTTAAAAAAATCTGATATGGGCAACACATGACTTTCCTTATATAATGCAATGAATTTACTACTTTTACAGTAAAAAAAATGTTTTTCTTATAGTAGATACTTATATTCTTTCCAAGATATTGAATTTTCGTTAATGAGTCGTCATTTTTGTCCATTTGGCGAGATTTTCGCTAATTTGGCAACATTTAAAAAGTCGCCAAGTTGGAGACATTCCGTCAAATTCGTCGCCAAAATCTCGCCAAGGGGTTATGAACGGAGAAATAAGTTATTATTATAGCAGATAAATGACTATTGGTGTTCAAATACAAAAATATTACTCAAAGTATCTTTTCTCATGAATGGAACGAGCTAGATCCACGAGTTCGTGATTATGGGCCCATGATAAACGTGAATAAGTTTTTTTTAATGCTACAAAAAATACATAAGGCATATAATGATCCCTAATTTTAAAATGTTCAAGTTTAGTTTAAACAAGAAATATCAATCATGCATAAGGCATTGATTATGAAACACTTTCCAACTGCAATGCAATTTTATTTAAACATCTCTAAGATGCGATACATTCAGCTGTGATATTTTTAAAATTATTACAATACTACAATTATTTATTACATTTGAAAACTTAAAACTTCATCGAAAGAAAATGAACTTTATTCAAATGACGTCATCGAAATATAAATCGCATGGCTGTCTATATAAAAGTAGTGAATATTTCATTTATAAACTTTTGCTCCATTCCTTTCATTCAGCGGCGATATTTTTTAAATTATTACAATACTACAATAATTTATTTTACTTAAAAACTTAAGACCATGGAGGTAAAAGTACTTTCTAACTCCATGCTTCAAATTTCATCGAAAAAGGCAATACTAAAATCGTCTGCTTATCTATGTAAAATCAATGAATGTTTCATTTATATCAGCTATATTCCAGACTCCAGAGCTAAATAATTTTGTGTTAAGAAAATTCAGCAATTTTTATACAATTCACCTTACAGCTTGATGTGTTTATATTCTGCATACATTAAAATTAGGCTTCGTTGTAGGAATAATCAAAGTTTGATGATCATTTAAACTCAAAACTGTTGTAATTGTGTTGGCGCAGTATATAGATGCGCAGAAATTGCGTAAAAATAAAGCGATTTTAGGACGGGTGCAACACTAAATATAAATTTAAAAAAAACTTTAAAAATCACGATTTTGACACTTTGAAAAAGATGAATGTCATATTTTATTTTGAAGTAGGTCACGTGATCTCTTAATATGGGTGCAATTATTATTTAAATTTTTATTTAAAGAACTACCGAATATATTGTGCTGAAATTTTTTCTATATATTTTATGGGATAATTAGAATATTTCCTAAAATTCTCGAAGCAATTTCTGAATTTTAAATTCGCTTAAAAAATGTTTAAAAAATTAGGTCCCATAGGGTTCAATGTATTTCGTTTTTTCAACCCGGGTTCAATCCAAAACTAATTGGGTGATATTATTCATTTACATTCCCATATGTACAGTAACATACTAAACATACTGAAATTCAGTAACATACTAAACATACTAAAATTCAGTAACATACTAAACATACTAAAATTCAGTAATATACTAAAGTAACAATAGTACATACTAAAGTTCAGTAACATACAAAGTAACTTCAGTAACATACTAATTCAGTAACATACAAAGTAACTTCAGTAACATACTAATTCAGTAACATACAAAGTAACTTCAGTAACATACTAATTCAGTAACATACAAAGTAACTTCAGTGACATACTAATTCAGTAACATACATTCAGTAACATACTAAAATTTCATTTTAATTAAAGTCATTGTTACAGAAGTTATCGTGCGAAGGGACAGACACACAGAATAAATCAAGTCAGTAAAGTGTTAAAAATTAGATTAAGAAAAAAGACTAATCCATAAACATATATAATTTACATAGGTTTTAAGCAAACACTATGCATGTGGCATTTAAATATGCCGAAAAACATTCGCACCATTTCACCCCCCTCTCCCCACCAATAGTGATGCACTTGATAATTAAACGATTCTCCTATTTAGCGGGTGAAACTAGATTCCCTTTGCAGCCATAACAAGTTGCCCAGGCGCTCACATTGACAGAGTTGTAAATATCGTTACAGCGTATCCTCTAGAATCGTGGGTGTGCGCTCAGGATACAAAAATGAGTCCACATTTCTGGATAACTAACACGTTTATTCACAGCGTAAACAGAAACAATATACAGTAAAACAGCACTCAAATGCTACACTCATTTCGCAGAGTGACCGATATTATCGAAACATTGACGTGTTTCATTTCGCAAAACAGCAGTTGCTATTCTCAAAGCATTGACGAATATCACAGTTCAATGTAGCTTGTACCACATCAACTGCTCTCCAACTGAGTGATGACTCCTTTTATAGACTTTCTATAGAAACTTCTGGAGATCTCTCATATCACGTAGAATATTTGTTTTTTCGAGGTGGCTCTCGAACCTTCTAAAAGTCGCTAAATGTCGTCAAATTTTCGATAAATCGCCAAATATGGGAACTCTAGATTCACGTCATGGGAGGGGTTGCCTGTACGTGTGTTTTCTCCGAAGTGACTCCAGTGAGAGCATTTTACACATTCGTGACAAATATATATATATATATATATATATATATATATATATATATATATATATATATATATATATATAATATATAATAGTTTGAAAGTCCAATGATAGAAAAGTGAGAAGCTGCAACTCGAAAAACCCTTTATAACAAACCTACAAAATAAAAGTATAAAACAGCAAATCTTCAATGAAATGGAAAAAAAAATACAAATTTCGAGTCATCGAGTTAAAGATAATCAACAAATATCGATGGTATGAAATCGATAATAGAAAAACATAAAATGCAAGCATTAATGCTATACACGTGGACAAGGGCTAGGCCTAAATAATGGAATTGTTCACTTCGCCAAAACTCTTCATTGGGTCCAAGTATTGTGTCAAAGCAAACACAAAATATGTATGTTTCTGAAAAAATAGATAGATTATATCTATAAACTATTTCTACTTGGACAACATACATAAAGAAGGAAAAATAAAGGAAACAAGAATACCTGGAATAAACACTGCATATGCCCGAACCAGTCGAACCCTGGAACCCAGAATGAAGAGACCAGTGTTGCCATTCGCGAAGGAAAAAGAAATGATCTAATATATATATATATGTATGTATGTAGATTATACTGAAAGTGATTATTGTGATGATACAGAAGCACAAGAGACCGATAATGTCATTATTGCTAAATTACTATAGTTGCTGATGAATCCAAATTTTAAAAAAACGAAATTGATTTAGAAATGGTAAGGATAACATCAAAAACTGCTGTGGAAATCTTTTAAAATTTGCATAACTATTACCAATGTTAAATGAAAGTGCAATACATTTCAACCTATGTTAATTTTTTGTTTCACAATATGCAGTCAGATAAGTTTTATTGTTTATCTCATACTTTTACATTTTATTTGTTATTACGAATATCTGTTATAACGAATGTCATGTCCAGTACTAACCAAGATTTTGGGAAGTGCGAATTAGCCGATAAAAATTCTCCGCACAAATACATTCATAGCATCGTTCGTGTTATAATAGTGTACATAATTTTAACTTTCTTATACGTAGTATTGAGAAAGTATTGTTTTCACGAAAATTTTCGATTTCGACATTTTGATACCAATATATGTTTTAAGATCTCTTGAACACGTTTTGACTATTTTTGATGTGATGTCCGTCTAGCTGTATGTCTGTGGTCGATTTCTTGTGTCCACGATAACAGCCGCAAATATTAATGGATTTTCACGAAACTTTATATTCGGTTTTGTTATTAAAAAATCTAGAACTGGATAGAATTTTTTTTTTTTTTAATTCGAGCAAAAACTTCGTAATTTTATATATTTAACATGGCAGATAAGACAAAATTTGTCTAGTTAGGCCACACTTGGATCAATTTTCTTTAATCCTTTCATTTTCCATCGGAAAACATATTTACATTTAGCTGAACACAATTCAGAAAACGTTGCTTATAATCCATCTGATGCACTTAAGGCAGTGCATTTCATAACCTTTGTTCCTGCTTAGCTAATTATTACCATCAAGGGCCCTGTCCACCTTAGTCGTCCTTTGTTTCCTGTCGATAGTTTAGCGGGCAGCTTTTCCTCCGTGCTCATTTTAAATTCCAAGCACAGATGGGGGGGGGGGGGGGGGAATCCTACGCAAGGCATTTGTTTCTCTGCGAACTGTTTATTCTAAAAGAGCCTAATGCAGCTTTCTCGCTGATTGGAAAAGGGGTGTATATTGAAAATTACTTTTATGTAATGGTAATAAGTTGGGGTTTTGTAAAATTAATGTCAGAAATTTTGCTTTTCATGAGAAATTTCGCTTTGACACTAATGAAGAATAATCATTCACCAACCACTGTTGTAATAATAACATGTAAAATAATGAAAACGACTGTTTCAACTTTTAAGTGTCATATGAAATATAAAATGGGAAATTCTTTAAAGTTTTCGTGTGTATCATTTCTTTTGCTTATTAAAACTTATACTTTATTGGTATTATTCTACTTTCCCTAACAAATCATGTGTACAGGGAAAGTATTGTGACGAAGGGGCTCAAATACCTGGCTCTCTGATTTTGATCAATTTACGCGTTTTCTGCATTACTGAATACGGATCAACCAGTTTTTCAATGTTTATCTGCGACCACTATATCTCGAACAAATTGATCAAATCAAATGAAATTTGGTATGAAGCAGATGCTTATTGATTTTGCTTATTTCAGATGCTTATTGATTTTGCTTATTTCAGATGCTTATTGATTTTACTTATTTCAGATGCTTATTGATTTTGCTTATTTCAGATGCGTATTGATTTGCTTATTTCAGATGCGTATTGATTTTGCTTATTTCAGATGCTTATTGATGATACGTGTGTCTCTGTGTGTGAGGCACAGCGACCCCGTGTGTCCTCCAACATCGATCGACCATGCTAGTCGAATTATAAATTTGTAACCCGGCAGCCCAGAAGTTAGCCCTCGGGGATTACACCCGACGACCCGAGTTCGATTCCCGTCTCTGCCAAACTGTCGCCGTGTGCACGTGTAGTACGATCACGTTAAACATGCGGGTCTGTAAGTTTTACCGAGAGGTTGGTGGTAAGGGAAGGAGAGTATGGTCCTTGTGGATACCTCCCCCACTGGGTTCCGGTCTAAATTGGGTGACATTTCTCAGCCGTCCAAACAGATTACTTGCACTTTCGGGTAGATCGGACGGTCTGGGTCGAAGAATAAGAAGAATTATAAATGTGGGCCAGAAGATGACTTTTTCCGTCTTGGAGGCTCAAAGCTCCGGATTTTGGCCAGGCCGGTACTAACTGCAACCTTTGCCACAATACTTAACGGAGGACGCGGTAGCCCAGTGGTTAGCGCGCTGGAGTTGCACTCGGTAGGCCCGGGTTCGATTCCAGCCACTTTCAAATCTGCCGCCATGTTCACTCGGAGTACGATCACGTTAAACATGTGAATCCGTAAGTCCTTCCGAGAGGTTGGTGGTAGGGGAAGGAGGGTACGGTCCCTGTGGATATCTCACCCACTGGGTTCCGGTCTAAATTGGGTAACACTTCCCGGCCGTCCAAACAATTACCTTGTACCTTTCTGGTAGGTCGGACGGTCTGGGTCTCAACAACAATACTTAACGGAACCTTATTTTAATCCTTGCACCGAGTAAAAAAAAATTTTTTTTGTAAAAGTCTTTCCAGACCCTAACCCCCCCCCCCCCCCCCCTTCTTCGATAATATAAAAGGATGAATCTTTGCGCACTTACAGTATCGACACGAAACAGAAACTAACAGAGCCAAAATTTCGATTTCTCCTCCTTAGTGGCGGATAGAATGGGAGGGACAAGGGGTCAAAAATATTTTTAGACATTTCAGAAGAAGCCCTCCGTGACTTAGAAGGCTGAAGCTTTGCGTACTTATAGATTTCGGAGCAGAACCTAATTGAACCAATATGCGAGCAAGATGATTATTTTTGACGCTAAGCGCCATACATTGCTAAACAAAATAAAGCTTATTTAAAAAGTTGCAATTAAGTTTTTTAATAGTGGTAGTTTTCCTGTTTTTTATAGGCTATAAGTTTCTTACAATAAACTTGAAGCAATTTCCCTATAATACAGTTTCCAGAGTAATTCCATCTTTTATCCAAACTTGAAAATACCCAAACTGTTTTTCTCTATTAAAATAGTAACGGGTATGATAAAGGAAATAAAAAGTACTCCCTTTATGCAAAAATACAAACCCGTTCTTTATGTGCAACACCAACTAATACTCTGCATTCAAAATGTCTATCGCAGTAAAAATAAACACACCACAGTACTTTTTGTGTGCTACTACATATACTGAAACTATTTACATGCAAAACACTTTAATAAGAAACTTGCCAAGTGAACATAAAATGTCAAACAGCAATAAATAAAGTATTGTTAATTTGCATTTTGTAAAATATGCCTTTGATAATATTCATATATAACTTGTTTTTATCGGATTTCATCGGATCTAATCTTCAATTTTACGATCAAAGTGCATTAAGTTTTAGATTTTTAACAGATATCTGTTGTTGTTTTCATAATATGTGGGACGAAAATAGTGTACGAACACAAGTATAAAGTTTCCTCAAATTCAGGTCAACTGTTAACGTATGTGGGGCCCAATTCTCCTGTAGCTCAGGTCTTCCCAAAATCTTAATCCAGTACTGCTTTTGCCAACAATCTAACACGCGTGAAGAAAACTACGTAATAAACATTCAAAAAATTAATTTTTACTTTCCCTGCAATACTTGGTAATCTATAGGGAAAGTGTTGGAATCATGTCGAAAATCGAAACTCGAGTTTTCGACGGATCTACACGTTTTGGGACATCTAGAATAACTATTTTTAGCATGACACACACACACACACACACACACACACACACACACACACACACACACACACACACCCTCTCTCTCTCTCCGCTCTCTCCTCTCCCTCTCTCTCCTCTCCCTCTCTCTCCTCTCCCTCTCCCCCCTCTCTCTCTTGGGGGGGGGGGGGTGAAACCCTGCTTTTTTGTGAAATGGCCCGCATAAATCGTCAAAATGAAAAACTACGTATGTTCAAATAGATCAATGAAATGCTTGTTCTACACGGAATTTTTGACGATGAAAAGAATAAGACCAACCCCATTACTCTAGGGCTAGCCGTTCTCGAGATATGTTAGTTGTTTTCGCATTTTCGCCACACCACGTTTGAAAATAACTCGAGTTACCAAATGAAAACAAAAATTGAATTAAAAGAGCAAATTCAGTGTAGTTTAAAATAATTAAATAATTATGGGTATTATTTTGTGCAATTAAACTTCATTTAATGAATTATTAAAGAAACAAAAAGAACATTAATTTAAGTCTGTAGGGAAAGTCATGTGCTGCTCACATCAGATTTTTTGTTTAATAGCTCAGAAAATAAGATAAGCTCTGTTGATTATAAAATGTATATTATTTAATTACCTTTCATGCTATAAAAAAAATAAAATTCCTAAACCTTAAGACGTAAACAACTATGTAAACATCCATTCTAATGGCAGTTAAAAAAAAAAGTACTCTTGAAAAGTGATTTTTTCTGCTTTGGTACATTTTATGTAAATTCTACAGCATCTACATTCTTAAATTTTGAAAGGGAATAAGGTTTATTATTATGCATCTTGTGAACTAACACCTTTCTACTTAAATTGCCTCGTATTATTAAACAGTATATACGAGTATGGAAATTATTAAGTAGGAATATTTTTCCAAACACGTATACACTTTTCAGAATCTTTACTTACGTATACACTTACATATACACTTTTCATGTTATCGAATTTACATAAAGTATACCAAAGCAGGAAAAACACTTTTTAAGAGTACGTTTTTCGAACTGACATTAAAATAGACGTTTACATAGTCGTTTACATGTTCGAAAAATCTATTTTTATTACGTCTCTGTTCTTTTAACATACTTTCAACATTAAATGCTTTAAGCTTTAATTTTCAATATATTCTTTTAAAATGCTATTGTGGAACTCCCTCTAACACATTCTGGGGAAATTTCCTTCAGAAGTGGGGGGCGAACGCTTAATCTGCTTAATGATAAATCCATCACTGTTGACACCGTTTTATTTCGTTCAATGCTGCCTGCTAACGAAGATTTTTTTTCTTCACTGGTAGTAACAAAGACTATTTAGAACGCTGCATAAAATCCAGTCTAAATATATCTCACTAGCTGCAGACACCGCAGCTAGTGAGATATATTTAGACTAGTTTTGCAGTCACTTTTTTTAGCTGTCATATTTTAGCAGTGACTTTTTCAGCACATACTATTTTTTAAAAGCCACAGTGTCCGATAGAATCGAAAATACAGATATATATTAGCCCCGGTGCATACTCGAACAATGCTGCGCCCAGTGCTACTGACAGAATTTCCAGACCTCTATGCACGGGATCCTTACTATTTTGCAAGTTATTGACCTTTTCAATTAACTGTTTATCCGTCCCTGGCCCCCAAGCCTTCTGAGCCCCTATGCATTGTATCCCCCCTCCGTTGGCGACTTTGGGTGTGCCCCAGTATAAAATGTATTTAACAGCCTTAGAGCCAACCCCTCCTCAAATAACTTTCTGCTAAACAAAATCACTACAAAAGAGTATATCAGAATAAAGAAATCTGCCAAATACTCAATTCAACTGAACGGCTGTGGCAGGCGCATTTTCTGTCGGGCATTCACAACGTACGCTAAACTAACCATGAGCCACAAAAATGGATTTATTAAAATGACACATAGATTGAAAATTTGAGCGATAATCATCTGGTTTATGTAAGTAATTGAAAATTAATAGTATGTTTTATAAAGTTTGAATGTTTAGGACGCATACCAAAATGTGTAACTTCTCTCCCTCCATTTGAAAAAGGGCCGACTACCTTGCACATTCGTGTTTTAAATCACAGGATAATCAAGTGTTTTTCTTTTTTTTTTGGGGGGGAGGAGCTTTTGGGGCTTTTTTTTTGTAAATAATAATTATTATTATATTGTATGATTAGAACGCATACTAAAATGCTTAGGACGCATACCTCCCATTTGAAAAAGAATCGACTACTTTGCGAGTTTTATATCACAGAACAATCAAGTGTCTTTTTGGGGGGCTTTTGGGGCGTTTTTTATAAATTATTATTTTTTTTTTGTATACTTAGGACGCATACCGAAATCTATACCTCCTATTTGAGGAAGAGCCAATTGAGAATTCGTGCTTAAAATCACAGGATAATCAGGTATTTTTTTAGGCTTTTGGAGTGTCTTTTGTAAATAATAATTACTATATTTAATTTTTGTACGTTTAGGGCGCATACCAAAATGTGTACTTCCCATGAGATTTTGTGTTATAAATCACAGGATAGTCGTCAAATGTCTTATTTTCTAAGGCTTTTAGTATGAAGTTTGTGAGTATATATATATATATATATATATATATATATATATATATATATAAAAGAAAACGTAAAAATATGTAAAGGGGGATGTCAGATATATTGCATAAAAATGGCAGAGAGAGATGGCGACCTCTCATTCCCGTTTAAAGTACTTTTCTGTCTAGACAACGCTCACGGAACCAATGCAATACAATGACAGGTCCCCGGTATATGTGCAATATCGAAGGCTCTAGAACGAAGACAGAAATGGAATATCGAGAGGTAGAACGTCTATCAGTGTAAACCCACTAGGTGGAAGAAACAGATATATTAGCTATATAGACACTCTTACAAATATAAAAAATTTAATGGACTTATTAAACAAAAATACTTATGTCAAATGCAATTGGATTAAGAATATGGTGTTTGGAATCAGACTTAAATACTTGCCTCGAATTTGGGATTTCATCATTGATCATATAACATCATTGGATCAAAGAACTAATAATGACCTAACTCGTAATTTTGCCATATTATTGGATTTTGTGAAATTGAGAGCTAAAAAATTTAATATTGACTTGCAGAATCATCCTAAAAAAGACCATATAGAATACTTTGTTACCACCTTCAAAAATAAAACTTTTGAAAGTATACCTATTAAGTTAATGCTCAATCAATTAAATAAATTGATACCTATAACTAACATCAAGGTTAAGCTCACTTACCGTTTCGTACGTCCCAATGGGAGAAAGTTGTATAATTATAATCACTTAAGTAAAAATACATCTTTATTTGTTTCAACGGTATGTAATTGTCAAAACAGTACTTTTAGGGATGTGTACCATGATCATATTATTACGGGTAATCTTACAGTGATTGAAGATCTACAATTAAGAAGACTGTTTGAAAAAGGTACCAAATTCCGTAACCAGGAATATAACCACGTCAAGGAAGAATTCAATCAAGATCTGGATACTTTTATTTATAAAATGGCAATTAAATATAGTTTACCTATCACGGCCTTCGGATAATGGAAATACAATATACTCAATAGATTTATCAATGAATGTCATAAAAAACTATGTATAAACCTTTACCATATAATATCGCAGTAATGTCAAATAAGATCAAAGCATTATACAAAAGAATCGGCATTAATTTAAAATCAGTTTCTTTCCCATATCTGCTCCTCATCCCAAAACTGCATAAAATACCTGTAAAATTCCTTACTGTAACAGTGGGATGTAATTCATATTTAACCTTAGCTAACAGGAAACTACTATATATCCTCAAACCTGTTGTTAAAGCTTTATTACTACAAAACTATTATGATAAAAAACAGCAATGACGTCATAAAACGTCTAAAATTCTGCAATAAAGATATACAGTTTGCAAGTTATGACTTCCGTGACCTTTTTAACAACATCGACCTTTCAAAACTACATGACATACTTCTATTGGTGCACGAAGAATACAATCTAAAAAATGTAATCACTTATCGTAGGTATTTGGATCTTACCAAATTGGTTTTATACGAAAATGTGCTGTATAATGGAAATGAATTTTATCAACAAATCAAAGGCATCCCTATGGGCGGGGGTTGCTCTTCAATCTTAGCAGACATATATTTATCATATTTTGAAAGGGGTAATCATATATTATATGAATTACCATATTATAGATTCGTGGACGATGTGCTATTAGGACAATATTTGCATACTCCTGAATTTGATATTAGCTTTTATCCCCAGGAACTGGAACTGATCAAGAACCCTAATACTAAAAAAGACGAAGTTAATTTCCTAGACATCACCATAAGATACAACAATATAAAAGGAATTCATACGGTATTGTACAATAAACGAGAAAATTTTGATATGAAGATTAACCAAATCATAGAATGGAATTCAAATTTGACTAAGAATATTTTCAGAAATATCATCACAGGACACCTCAGAAGAAATCTCAACAATAATACTTTCAAAAAAGATTGTATCATAAGTAACAGAAGAATCATGCAAGAAGCATATAAAATATATTACCCGATAAATTTTCTTAAACATCATTATAATTCCTTTTTTAAAAAAGAAGAATACTCATTTAGACAAGACATAGGTAATATGACATCATAACAGTGTATAACGTTGTACGCATGCGTTAAAATAGTTTACTTTAGGAAGTAGTCTTGTACATTCCGGATCGTTTGGTTGTCATATTGACTTTCTACGTTCTGCCTCTCGATATTCCATTTTTGTCTTCGTTCTAGAGCCTTCGATTTTGCACATATACCGGGGACCTGTCATTGTATTGCATTGGTTCCGTGAGCGTTGTCTAGACAGAAAAGTACTTTAAACGGGAATGAGAGGTCGCCATCCCTCTCTGCCATTTTTATGCAATATATCTGGCATCCCCCTTTACATATTTTTACGTTTTCTTTGATATTTCCTGCTTCGGATTATAGAGTTGTAATGCGCCTTATCCTATGTAGAATCCAGGTAATTTGAAGTATAATTGTATACTTAATTGGACATTTCGTTTTGAATATATATATATATATATATATATTAGAAAAATGTAATAATAAAAAACTTAATTCAAGTAATCGTGAAATATTAACATCACCATAGAAGCAAAACCTCTGCCATAATGCCGATAATAGAAAAGAACAGAACCTGCCCAAATTCGAAGATTAATCAGAATGAAATTCATCTTCAGGTCTGAGTATTTAATTCTAATTAACCCAAACAAATGCCTGTTTCAGATTGAGCAATAGTACATTACTATAAATGCTCAAACTCAGATTACAGGCACCAAAAGATGAAAAATTGAAGATAAGAAACATTAGGAAAAATTGTATTTATATATATATATTTAATTTTTGTATGTTTAGGACGTATTCTAAAATGTGTACCTTCCATTTGAAAAACAACCTGAATTTTATACGTTAAGATTTGCGTTCTAAATCACAAGGCTATTAAGCATTTTTTTTGGAGGCTTTGGAGTTGTTTATTTCGTAATTAAAGTTTTTCCTTCACCCCCCCCCCCCCGAATGTTTAGAACACATGCCAAGATCCTTACCTCCTATTTAAAAAATAAAACACCGACTTTCTACGCCAAGAATTAGCGTTTTAAATCTATAATATATACATGCTTAATTTGTATAGCCATACGCTTGTTTATAGTGTCAGTAAATTTATTCGGAAAGGGAATGGGATATTCATCTTTTTCCACTGTAATTACAAAATACAATATATACAATGCCCTTTTTAAAACCCCGATCGTAGGACTCTACAGATTATTCTTTTTCCTTGAGCCATGCTATTATTTTCTGAAGATCTTTACTCCAACTTCTACTTTCTTTGTACTCTTTATGTTCGTCCTTCGGATGATATTTGAGGATTAAGTCATGTCTTCCTTTAGCTGACTATCCGATAAGAAGCAGTGATCTACATCCTTTTCCGTCCCATGGAATCTCCAGAGCCGTTCTATTTTTCCGCCATGTCCAACTTTATAAGATCGAAAAATTTTGTATGCATTTTATGTATCAAATACATTTTATGGTTACTAAATAATATAAAATCTTTATTGATATCATCGCCGGAAAAAATATAAGAATTGGTAGAATTCATACAGACAGAATTCTTAAGAAAGCCCTTAAGCGCTCCAATAACTTTGAAAGAAAAGGTGCATGAGTGCACAGGTTAGGTCAGTCTTTTGTAACGTGTTTTGTTAAAATTATATGCTTATATTATGAACAATTATATGCTGAATTAAGGGCAAACAGATAAAACTTTCGGAAACGTCTTTCGTTGTGAAACTCAAAACAATGAAATGAATTGAGAATTTAGTTGTAATCAACATAAGTTGATAAGAGTTATAAACAATTATATGCTTATTAGATGAATACCCGTTGAAAATTCTCGGTCCCACAATAGGCAACCCCCGAATAACGTAAATTTTTGAGTTATTCGCTTTTCACATTTATTCGAAAAATCGAAAATTTTTGTGTGTGGAACCTCCTAAAGAAGAAAATATTGGGAAACTGAAATTGCTCACTTTCTTCCTTTCGAACTATCTACCGGCATACCAAGTTTGAAGTCTCTATCTCATACTGAAGCATGCAATTTTATCATTTCATCTTTCGAACGTTTTCATGTGGAGCACCCTCTTAAATGAACATTTATGAAAAACTCTATTCGTCTTGGGTTTTTTATCAAAAGATTAACCTATATACCAAATTTTAAGCTTCTATCAAATTTTAAAGTAGGCGGTTCTCATTTATGCGTCAAATCGAACATTTTGGTGTGCGGCACCCCCTATATTAGAAAATATGGGAAATCTGATATTGCACACTTTCTTCCTTTCAAACGATTTACCCGTACACCAAATTTAAAGTCTCTATCTCATCACAAAGCATACTTTTCTATCATATATATCACTTTTCGAACGTTTTGGTGTGGAGCACCCCCTCTATAGAACATTTTCAAAAAATTTGATTTTTTCCAGGGGATTTTATCAAAGGATCGATCCGTGTACCAATTGCAATTCTATCTATTCGGGAAGTGCCTAAAAAATGCGTGGCAGACGGACACCTGGCAATTTGTATATATAGATATTATATATTTTGAATAATTTTGAGCTAAATTAAGGGCAAACACAGATAAAACTTTCTGAAACGTCATTTGTCATGAAACTCAAAACAATGAAATAAATTGAGAATATAGTTCTAATCAACTAAGTTGATAAGAGTTATGAACAATTATATGCTTATATTATATATTATGAACAATTATGTGCTGAATCAAGGGCAAACACAGATAAAACTTTCGGAAAAGTATTTTGTTATGAAACTCAAAACAATGAAATGAATTAAGAATAAAGTTCTAATCAACATTAGTTGATTAGAGGTTGAATAAACGGCTTGACTCTCTGATCGAAATGAAACAATGAGTAATATTAATTCTTATTGATGGTAAAAAATTTGCCATACTATTGATTCTACTAAAAAAATGTTTCCTTGAAACATCTATTTCTCAGGATCTGCTGTAGATAGAGATTGAATAATGACTGATATAGATTCAGCATCAAATTCAGGAGAGGCAGGGATTTTACTAAGGATCTCCACTTCTAGTTCTTTTTTCATTTCTGGTTCAAATATTTTCATTTTCCTTGAAATATTTATTTCTCAAGATTGGCTATAGATAGAGCTCGGACGATAAATTATATAAATTTAACATTAAAGTTTGAAGTTCATTGAGGATTTTCACTTCCGGTTCAAAAATTTTCCTTGAAACATATATTTCAGGATAGGCTATAGATAGAGTTTAAATGATGCCCAATGTGAATTTAGAATCAAATTTTGGAGGATGCATAAGGAATCACTATGAATAGCCTCTTCCGATTCTGTAAATGCCACTTCCGATTTGAAAATTTGCATTTTCCTTTCAACATCTATTTCTCAGAATCGACTATAGGTAAAAACTTAGGTGATTACTAAAATGGATTCAGCATCAAATTACGCAGGGGGTAAGTAGATTCACAAAGAGTTTCCACTTTCGGTTTTTTGCCACTTCCGGTTCAAAAAATTTTCCTTGAAACGTCGATTCCTCAGGATCGGTTAGTTTAAACATTGACTAATATTTATTCAGCATTAAATTGCAGAGGGGCCAGAAAAGTTCAATGGGGATGGTTTTGCCAAAATTCTTATGACGACTGTACAAAGTAGATTTTTAAAATAATATAAAAATTCTTAAGAGTTATGTCGAAAATGAAATGTACATACCACTTCTCACCATATGGTGGCTCCTTCATAATTTTTTTATTATTTCTTTCCTATTGTTGTTATTGTAATTGCCAATTGGAGAAATGTGGCGTTTGGTAGATTCTACTTGCGAAAACCGATTAGGACTGACTGCTCTAGACTGTAGTGCCCAAGAAGAAGAAGAAGAAGAATTATTGTTTTTAAAAATATTAAAAATCAAAACAATGAACAGTCTCACAGAATGTCAGTTAAGTTTTCAATTTAACAATTCGATAAATATTAAAAACCATTAATATCGAAACACCGGTATATTCCTATCAGTCCCAGCATTAAAATACAAACAAAATTTCACCGGAATTCTAGTTTTCGGTATTCCAGTATGGAATATAACTATTTGCAATATTTTCTTATATACGAAATATGCTTTATACATGATGTAACTTTTAAATGTTGTCTTTTACATAAGAGTTTAGAATTTAAAAAACTTCTCTTTTCTCTTTACAGCACGAAGAAATAGAAACAAAAAAACTTGGAAAAGTTCATGTCTACATACAAGTAAGTGTTTAATTTCATTTTACTATTTCATTCCTTTCTGTAAACCAAAAGTGTTGCATTTTCGCCCGTGCTATGCTCTACAGCTGTATTTTTTGTACTTAGTAGCGTTTAGGACCAGCAGTCACTTTTTAAAGAAAATATTTGAGATGTGTTCAGTAGGCCCGCTTAGCGGTCGTACGGGTAATAGCTGTGGCCCATGTAGACCGTCGCTATAGCGCCCCCTCCCCCTGCGTCCCGGTATATTGCCGCGCCTACAATAGATAGCACGAGCGCCCTAGGCTTGCTCATATAATTGGAGTGATTGGCCTACGCCTTCTCCATCAAAATTTTAAAATCTGAAATTAAACCAATGGGAGGAAAGTTTGGAAGTGACGTCACGTTTCCGATCTTCTCTCTCCTTGTCACATGCATGTGCAGAAATTTCTCAAAAGAAGTTCGGAAGGTAGAAAAAACCAACTTTCAACTTATGGCTCTTAAAACTCCAAAATAGCTAAAATCTGAAAACAAAGGCTAAATATGCATAAGTGTATTAATAAAATGCTTGTTTTATACGTAATTTTGAATAACAAAACTAATCCCATTACTCTAGGATATACACCATTCTCAAAATTTTAGGTGCTTTGGCATTTGTGACCTGTCGCCATTTTAAAATGCGATAAATCGTCAGATGAAAAAGGAAATTTCTTCTGAGCAGCAAATTGGGATATTAATTCAAATAAGTATTCATTTTATATGCTTTTCATGCGATAAAACTTAAATTCATATTGCATAGAATATATGACGGAAAATTAAATAAGGCCGCAAGAAAAGTCATGTGCTGCCCCCATCAGATTTTATATTTTGGAGTGTATGTATACTCAATTAGCCAGTGAACTTTCTAAAAATAACTGCCAACGTGAGCTCATCAATAAAAATTTCAACCCAACTAGTGTGCACTCCTGCAATTTATTCGAGCTGATATAAACTTCATCCTGACGCTGCATATTATACTTTCCAGGTTCAATACTGGCTCCTTAAAAATTATTACCATATAAAAAGTTAACCTATAGTTGAAGTATGAAATGAGGAAGGAATATTTAGTTTTCTATGCGTCTACATTTAAGCGTTTGCTGTGAAAATATTTTCTAGGGAAAAGTAAAGCAGAGTAAATAATTTGTAAGAGGACATTTTATGGAATAAATTTATAAAAATACTTTGTACTTTGTAGAATCTAATTAAATTGAAGGACTGAGGATCGCCTTATCGGTTTGAAGTCAAGATATGAGTTCTTACCATAGGCGTAACGAGGTAATCTGAAATGAAGGGGGGGGGGGATGACCGAATGGGGTGTGTGACAGCATAACATAGGACAGGTGATCATTTGAGTAACTCGCTGATTCGATTTGCTAAGATGTAAGTTCTTATCATAGGCGTAGCTAGGAACTCGGAAAGAGAAGGGATGTTATGACCGAACGCGAGTACAGTGCTGGATTTCATTTTCCCTTGTGTACCCTGTGGAGAACAAATTTAACTTTTCTGCCTATGAGGGTTGGATTATGACCCCCCACCCACTCTTCCCCAACCTACGCTTTTTTTCTCTTTCCAAAACCGCCAGAGAAATTTTACCCTCGAAGTTAGAACATTTTTAGATATTCAATGCATCTAATTGGAATTTCACTTGACCTTAAGATTTATGACAGCAATTTTAATTGTCTGAGTGTTGCAAGGACCATAATACTCTTACTATCCTGTATATTAGCCCTTTGAAACGCAACGTACTTTTATAGTACGCTCACCTTTGATGTCATTAAAAAATGGAGTTTTTTTATTTTACATTCACTGAAACACGCTATCCTAAAAATATGAGAAATTTTTAATAATAATAATAATAATAAAGCACCTCACAGTGATATGTTTTGCTTTCACATTTGGAATTCTGAGTGTAAACACGGCGGAAATTGATGTGCATGCTGACTGGACCTGATAAGGTATTAATTTTTCCCTTAATTTTTCCCTAGTTATTTCATGGCTTTGTTTACTCTAAATTAACTCCAATATTATTATCTTACTCTGAGAAAATTTAAACTTAAAATATTAACAAAAATATGGATCATATTTCTTTTAGAGAATATGTTACTTCCTTCAAATTTTACAACCTGTGATAAGCCATGTACTATAAATAGTACATTAAAAAAAATTAATATATCACACGTACAATTTAAGAAAATATAATTAGAGTGGTGTTGATATCATCCCAAACATTTTTTTTTATCAGTAAATTGAATTGGCGTCCGAAGGTTATAAATAAGGGAAATTGTGCAGATCAAAAGTTACTTCTATGTTAAATCTGAAGGAGGAAAATATAGAGTTAGTTCACTTTAAATACAGAAGGAAAGGCTTCAGTATCTCATTCGATAGAGCGTCTTCATTCCAGCTTGAGATCGCTTGTCAGTTTTTCGGCTGAGACATAAAATTATTTCAATTTTGTACAAATATTACAGATTTTTAAATACAGCTAGCTGCATGCCAACCCGTTACTTAAGGGGACGGTGGACGTTGAAATGAGCAAAAAATCAACTAAGTTTTTAATATATAACATTATTTTACACATTTAACATTTGCTTACGGGTAGGACAGTGCCAATCTCAAACGAAGAACCTCCCAAAAAGACAGGTATTTAACATACCCTATCTAAAACAGTTCGACCCCCTTTGTTTCTGTCAGCGATTTCCATGGACGCCAATGCCTGCAAAGAGGGGTCGAACTGTTTGGGATAGGATATGTCAAATACCTGTCTTTTTGGGAGGTTCTTCGTTTGGGATGGACGCTGTCTCACCCGTAAGCAAAAGGTTGAATGCATTTTTCACGAAACGGAATTTTCAAAGGTTTTATATTTTTAAAATGCTCCATGCGTCTTAAGTTTTGTTTGAGATGCATGAAATTTGGCAAGAAGACACCTTTCATATTTTTTAATGAAACTGTGTATGCATTTTATAATTGGACTTCATTAAGGTAATCAAAAGTGAATAAGAACCTAATTAAATGATGAAAATTAAGTTTTAATGCAGAAAAATATTTTAAAAAAAATTAACTTTCTAAGGGATTTTAAAATGAATACCCAAATTTGTTCATAATGTGTTTTTGAGTGAACATAATGTAAAATTAATCAAAAATGTAAACAAATGGTACGCAAGAAGCATTTTCAAATTTTCGTTAAAAAACATTAAATTTAAAAAGACAAATACAAAATTATAACAAAATTTAAAAAAAATTTAATGGTATTTTATATAGTAATGTTAAGAGGAATATTTATACAAATTTTCATGTTTCTAAGTCAATAAATAAATAAAAGGAATTTCAACGTCCACCGTTCCCTTAAGAATTATAGTTTTTTTAAAATTCGGTTTATCGAATATGTGGTTTATTTATTTATTTATTTATTTTATATATATATATATATATATATATATATATATATATATATATATATATGGATTTGTATAATTTTTGCGAATTAGGGCTTATTAAAAATGCACAGTGTCAGAGTAAAAGGTAAAATATTTAAAACTTGCAATTTATGATTCATATATCGACGTCGATATCATACAACATATACACCAGGGATGGGTAAACTTATAGAAAGGTGAAATAGAAAAAAAAAATTGGTGTGCCAAATACTTTATTTTATTCGTTAGTATTATTCAAAATAATGCATTTAAAACTTCTTTTAATATTCAAAATACAGAACATTGATAAATGCCTACTAAATTGTTTTCAAGGTCATTCACAAGGTTTAAAATGATAGGGATGGCGAAATGATTGAAACTGAGATTGAGAGTCCAGCCTTTTTTCTTAATCTGGGTTAAACTGTGAGGTTACTCTATGTTTCATGCTTGAAAACACTTATTCTCATGAATATGAGGAAGCTTCATTGCCTTATATATTTGGGCATCATTTACAAAGTTCAAAAATGTTGATTTTAGCATGACTATATAAGAAAGTTTTGTTGTGCAGGCCGTATTGAACATGCCCATCCCTGATCTATACTTTGTGGATATTAATTCAATATCTGGACATCACTAAACTTAATGATACGTCGCATAAGTTTGCCCATTATTAGATATTAAATATGCAAAGATGGATGAATAAGTAAAGCTCAATAAACTCTATCCAAACGATACTTAAAACTAAACATTTGAACGTAATGAATAGTGGTTTTTAGTTATATGTTAGAACGTTCGATTTGTCAACGTTCTTAAAATAACTATCAATACAGGTGCATCAATAAGTTTTTTTTTCCAATTTGCTTCAACGGATATTTATGCGAGCGAAATTTCATCAATGACGCCCACCAATTAATAGTAGACAGCTTCTCCAAAATTTATGACCTCATAAACAAGTAATTGAGAGTTAATATATAAAATGAAAATGCATTATTTTGTTCGGATTTTTTTTTTTTGGCTTAAGCATTAAGTAAGTGTGCGTTATTAAGAATATTTTGTTTGGAACACGTAATTTTGTGAAGCGAACATTATAGCGTGGTATTTGGTAATGTATGAAGTTTGGTAATGTATGTTTGGTAACATGAAAGTAAGATGTATTTTTAACGCAAACAGATTTTTACTATAATTTGAAGATTGATGTTTGACTATTGATTGAATTATGAACCTCAAAATTTGTCTGGTAAATCTTATAAAACAAGCTGTACTGTGATTAATTTATTCAAACGCTTTTATGTACTGTCATGTTGATTTTTGATTCCAAACCTTTTATCAATGTATACGTTGTTTTATCATTGTTGGCGTTGTGTGCTCCGTAATGAATATACTTAGAGTATAAGAAAGGTAAATCCACAATAAGACGAGGTAAAATTCTGAAAAATTACTTCTCCCACCGTCCTTAAAGTCACAAAATATTTCCTCCCATCTGCCCGCCTGCAACACATCCGTTCCTAATAATCACAGTCACATACGAGTCATACACTTCTCCCATTCACTGTTACTATTTTTTATACAACACTCTATCGAAACATATAGTAGACTATCCCTTAACATAATGTAATTAAATTACGCTCCTCTAGACCCCCTAACAAAACGTAGCTGGCTGACAAACGATGGAACTCGTTATATTTTGAATCAAGAATATCAAATTTATAATTCCCTCAGATCGACAGGGATTATTAAAGACATTAAACTTAATAGTGTAAAGTTTCCTGATTTATTGGATTTTTGACAATTTGGCAACATTTTCGTCGATTTGGCGATGTTTTGTCAATTTGATTACATTTTTCAAATGTCGACAAGTTTGTCGTCAAGTAGAACAGACAGACAGACTCTATTGAAACATAATTAATATACCATCCATTTAATTTGTTTGAATTCCAATACATTTCTGAAATTTAAAATCTGTATCCCTCTTATGTTTTGATTAAAATGTTTTTCAGTTTAGAGTTATTTTCGTTAATTTAGCGTTGTTTTCATCCATTTGGCGACATTTTTGTTAATTTGGCGATGTTTTTAAAAAGTTTCCAAATTCGTCGCCACGGTAGGCAATTTTTTCTCCAAGCAGTTTTTCTCCAAACCAAACTTAGCTCGGGTTACAAGAAGCTGCAAACAAACAAGTTACAGCGGTCATAGAATTTCACAAAATTGTGGCACATGGTCAGAATCCGATTAAGACAGTCTGTGGCCCTGGACGCAGCATTCATTCAGCGAAAAAAAATTTACTATAACAGATAAAATGGTTTGAAATTATGTCTTACTCAACAGCTAATAAAATTATGTTTCCGGGTTTATGCTGAATTTTAATTAGACAACATTTTTTTTTATTATTATTATTTTGAGAGCAGTGAAAGAATGTTCACTAGAAGAATTTGAAATTGTCATACTTAAAAGAATTCTAAAGCACGTATCAACATTTGGAATGTGTTCTCAATGTTTAACTAAGATACAACTATACACTGTAAAATATTCTGCAACCTTTGCTCATTTTTTTCAGCTACTTTGTTGATAATTTTGGTAAACTATAAAAAAAACCGCAATTACAGGCGTTCATGAAAATTCCATCTTCATTTCTATAATATTCAGCTAATTATCGTCTGCCGAAGCGTTATTTTCTAATTTTTAGATATATATTATCATAACTATCGAGAACCTTACTCCCCATTACGGTCAGATGATTCCCCTGAAATTTTGAGTAACATGCTTGCAAATGTTTTACAGTGTAGGGTGATTTGATGGATTCCCTAAAATGTACGAGTCCGGGTTTCGTGGGCCGAGACCGTAATCAGAGCATGCCCATGGCAGTCATAGCAGGTCTCTGCTATTTCATGCTGACGAGTGCATAATATTCGTGAAACCAGTTCATGAATGCTGCTATCTGTAATAAGAGCGTAATCCTAACCTTAGGAACAACCACCATGTACGAACTTTGTACTTGTTTTGAAATAACCTCACTCTATTTAAAGAACTTTTGACCTGCTGGTTGTGCGTGATTAACTGCTGTGTTATATCACCTCAAGATGGCAATGCTCAAACTTTTAAATTTAAGAAGACGGATGATTCCGAGATGCTCAATAAACTATCCTCACAATTCTTCGAGTAAATATTTGGAGTATACGTTCAATTAGTCGGCGATCTTACTTAAAAAGAAGTGCCAAAACTGAAGGCCTGGAAATTTATTCGAGCTGTGGAACTCCCAACCCGCTGCCGACGCAGTTAATGTTTGTCTTCAGACAGGCTACTCCCAATTTATTACCTTAAAGGATTAATGGAGAGTTAAATTATGAAATGAAAGAGGGTACTTATTTAGTTTTGTGCGGCATTTTTCACTTTCTCATAACTATTGTGTGTAGTTTCGCCCTGAAATTTTCAAAGTCTGCATTTTTAAGGAAAACATGCTTTGAAAGGCGCCTGAGCATATGTCGAGTGTTTTCTGGAAAATGTACATATGTGTGTATAGTTTGGGGGTTTCGACACGATAGTTCAACTCATGCATGTACCGCTATGAAATTTTATGTGTAGACTAGCTTGAATAACCGGTATTTAAAATGCAAATATTTGAATAAGTGCGAGCTACGTAAATTTTATTTAATAAAAGATGATGTCTATCTGTGTGTTCATGTGTCTGACTGTTGCATGAAATCTAAGCGTTTTAGACTATGGAATTTGGTACGCAAGTACTTCAGGACACGAATAAGTACATCGCGGCATTATTTTTTCTTTTATAATTTCGAATTAGCTTTCATTTATTTTAAAAGCTCGAACATCAATTTTTGCGGCCGCTAAAATCTCAATAAAACGAATGGGAAAAAAAATAATATGGCTCGAATTTCATTCAAGGCACGGTGGCAAGATCATAGACAAGCTTCTCGGTCGTGAAAGCGGGAATTCCAGTCGGATGGCGCTTCATTGTTTATTAGGGTGCATGTGGATTTCCGCTCAATCTCCTGTTTCAGGAGGTGACGGTCAATTGTGATTGTAGCATTTTTTATTTTCACAGAGAATGCGTCTGATTTGATTCTTGCAACTTTTAAATTGTGTTCAAATGTATTATGTAAGAAGCGGGTGCTTATTTAATTATTTATAGGTAGTGGACGCTTATTTAGAACCCGGGCAATGCCAGGTAATTCGTTCTAGTAATATATATATATATATATAACACCACTCAAAATAAATAAATAAATATATTCTTAATCTGCAACCATAGCAACCTCGAAAGTCAAAAAATAAAAGATAGATGTGAAAACTTCGAGCCTTACGTATTCTTACATGCGCCAGAATTTTTGCCTTTATGGGTACGGCAGTCGATATCAAACAATTCGCTTGAAAGAAAAAAAAATACCCAGGGAAGTTAAAATTATAAATGCTGTCTTCAAATATTCATGTTCAATTGAAGTAAATTTTTCACAGAATACTTATAATTATAAAATAAATGTACATTTAAAAAAAATCAAAATGATATCTATAATTCAGAAGGTTAAGACTTTTGCATTTTAAGCAACAGCTCCTATCTCGACAGATGCCTCGTACGTCGATCACTAATGAATGTATGTATCTCTTGTTTTCGGAAAATCGTCTGCTCGAAAAATTTAATTTGAAAGTGGTAAAATTTCCGCCGAATTTCGGCTTTTATGTTCATAATTTTTAAACTAAATGGGGATTTTTTAAACGATCTTGCCGCTGTAGCTCGAAATCTGACCTGAACTATCACCGTACCTTCGTAGCTGTGAGTTACTTAGATTTTTTGCTACGACGCTGATAGACCAGACGAACAAACAAACAAGCATCTACTAATATGTAAGATGATACATTGTTAGTAAAAGAAAACAGTGAGTTTCGCTCATAAATTATAAATTATACTGCCACCATTGAACGGGAATGACCGTATCTCTCCACAGAAAATAATGCTAAACTACAATTAATTAATCATGCAAAAATTCTACGTCAAATTGAATGATTTCCTATTTATGTTACTAGGCAAATTGAAACAGTCAATTTCAAATTTATTAAGAAAGATGGTTGAATGCATAAAGCTCGATGAACTATCCATATACTTCCAGTAAGTATTTTGATGTCGTGGGTGGTTAATCGTTTTTATTTCAAACTCGTAAGTGCTCATAATTAGTTAGCCATCTAAAAATAACTGTCGGCATTGGAGCATGGATAAAAATTTCACCCAATTTGCTTCAACGTCTTAAATTTATTTTCGAGCTGGCGAAAACTTTGATAATGATGGCAGTGTAATTAATATTATGTTATCCAGACAGGCTCTTCTAAATTTATTACCTTAATAAGAATCAATGAGGAGTTAAATTGTAAAATAAAAATATATAAGCAGTTTTGTTTTGTGCTTCTTTTTTGTTTCATCGACGCCTCGTATTTATTAAAATTTACTTTATTAAAATACTATCTGTACACAGGTGTCCCAAAAGGATTGACACTCGCTTTGATTCTTTACCTGTTGGAGATAAGTGGGCAGTGTAAATTGTAAAAATGTTGAAAGTAAGGTAGGAAATAAGACTACGTTAATGAATAGTCTTCCCATTCATTTTCAAAAAGTTACACTTTTTAAATTTTTATACGACCCCCTTTAGACAAATTGGGTCGATCAAAAAAATTTTATTTTAAATGCAACAAGATCATTAAAAAAAACCGCATATCTGTATCTTTAAAATGTATCGAGTTATATTTAATTGAAAATAGAACATTGTGAATGGGGACCCTATATCAAATTAGAAATGTAAATTTGTGACATATCACAAAAAAGATAAAGCTCGATGGTAATACATAGGATACCCAACTACGTAGTGAGTACCACTGCTTTATATGATCTCTGTCTGTGTAATGCTTTATTTAGATGCATTTGTGATAAAAAATTTTAACACATATTAACGTATTTTTGATCTAAACAATTTTCATCTTCAATTTATTTATTATCCCTATTTTCACTGATGAAACAACCTTTCATGTGGTACGGAAAAATGGCATCAGATTTTTTTTCCTTTATCATAATTCAGTTAATTTCAAAGAAACAGATATGCGAGTTTTTTTTAATGACCTTGTTGCATTAAAAATCAAAATTTTCTGATTGACTCAATTTGTCTAAGTGGATCGTATACAAATTTAAAAAGTGTAACTTTTTGAAAGTGAATGGGAGGACTATTTCATTAACGTAGTCTTATTTCCTACCTTACTTTCAACATTTTTGCAATTTACATTGCCCACTTATCTCCAACAGGTAAAGGATAGCGTGCTTCAATCTTTTTGGGACACCCTGTATATAAACTTGTCATATAAAAACAGCATTTAAATGTTTTTATAAGCTTGTGTTGAATTTAAACTTTAATTGAAATCGATATACATAAAATTGTAGATCTGCTTGTCTCATCGTGACAGGAGAACAGCTGTACCACTGAAATTCATAAAGCTTTGATGGGTATAGCCTTTATGGAATCCCTCTTAAAATTTAAATCACTTAAAATTTAGGCTATCTGTCTGTTTGTTTTTATGTCGTCCTGGCTGTTTCTTCGCTTTGAGCTTGATCCAATCGTTATATGAGCCTTCAAATAAACAGAACTCAATGGTTGAGTCTTCGAACTAACGTAACCCAATTGTTTTCAGAGCCTCTGTACAATGTATGCAATTTAAAATTTGACAACGTAGCCAGGTCATTGTTTATGCCTCTATCTCTAAAGTTATGGAAACTTTATGAATTAACATTTATTTTTGTATATATATTATCATAACTACCAAGAACCTTACTCCCTATTAAGAACAGCCTATTTCACTGAAACTTTCAGTACCATGCTTACGAATAGTCAGAAGACTGAGTTCATTTCCAGTGATTTGCTGAAAAATTGACATTGTCTGGCAATAACTTCTAATTTCTCAGCAAAAACTGCAGAAATTTTCAGCTGCTCATCTGGGTGAATTTTGTTCATAAAATAATCGAACATTTTTTTTTTTAATTTTACCGTGTTAATCTATGAAGAAATGTATCGTATAAAGTTAGAGTTTGTATTTATTTTTATAAAAATATGTTTTTCGATTTAAAAACTGTTATAAAATAAATTGTTACCGTGCTTGAATCATTCTTGTAATTGAAAGAATATTCACGGATAACGGTGGGTGAAATAAAGTTCGTGTAAGAACATTCTGGGACACACTGTACACTTGCGTGTAGTTTTTTTTTAGCACCGGCAAAATTTTAATTATTTGTTTTTTACTGAGTGGCAATTTTTAGATTATTTGTTACTACCAACAGCTTCATTTAAAATATTCTATGCATAAAATAGTAAGTTTTTCTATAGACAGCTACGTGGAGAATATTCCATGCGTAAAATAGCAAGGATTTTTTTTTTTTTTTTTTTTTTTTTTTTTTTTTTTTTTTTTTTTTTTTGTAGTTTCGAAATTATATTGTTTTTATAGTCTTAAATTTAATGCAATGTGATATATTTTGTTTAATAAGTAATATTTTCAATTTAGTTTATATAGATTTCAAAAAGAAAAACTCCCAAATATTAAAAATTTCAAATAAAGCTCAACACAATTTGTGAATTAAGTTTCTTTATAATACATATCCCTTACAAGAACGGGTATACAGCTAGTAGGGAAATAAAAAATCTGATGTGGGCAGCACATGACTTTCTCTGCAGACTCATATGCACGTTCACTTTATTTCTTCAATAATTCATTATATTGAGTTTAATTGCACAAAATAACACCTATAATTATTTAAAATTACACTGAATTTGCATTTTTAATTCAATTTGCGTTCTCATTCGATAATCGGACTTATTTTCAAAAGTGGCGTAGCGAAGGTGCGAAAAACTACAATATCTCGAGAACGGCTAGTCCTAGTGTAATGGAGTTGGTCTTATTTTTTGCATCGTTAAAAATTACGTATTAAACAAGGATTTAATGGATATATTTCAGCATACGTAGTTTTTAGTTTAGATTTTGACAAATTTTGCGGGCCATTTCGCTAGAAAGGCAGGTTATTTTTTTTTCCGAATTGTACCAAAATCTAATCAGCATCAGAGTAACCCACAAGTGACTTATCTTCCAAATTTTGTAAAATCTACTTTATTAGTTTTCAGCTAGAGTGGATGCAGGCAATTTTTGCAAGCCATTTCACAAAAAAGGCGAGTTCTTTTATCCCGAATCGTACCAAAAACTAATCAGTACCAGGGTCACATAAGTGACGTATCTACCCAATTTTATGAAATTTGGTCTATTAGTTTTTGAGTTAAAGTGAATACATACATTTGCACAAACAGACACACATACAGAAGTTATGCTAGAAATAGTTGTTTATTCGTATTCTAGAGGCCCAAAACGTGTAGATCTGTCGAAAACTCGAATTGCGATTTTCGGCATGATTCCAATACTTTTTCGCATACATTACCATGTATTGCAGGGAAAGTATAAAGATATCTTGGTCTGATTGAAAATTGCTAACCTCCCTTATACCGATTGAAGATTTATTCATCAGAGTCGTTATAAATTCTGGGATAAAATGGCTAAATTTATAGATCTTCTATTCTTCATCCTGCTAATAGCTTTTCTGTGACATTTATGTATTTTCGATATTTACGATGTTGATAGTGGTAGCCTGCTGACTTCTTCTGTCTTATCTTTCTACATACGCAACTATAGTGTGTATCATGATGTTAGGTTTTTTGCAAATTTATCTTGTTATTGATCGTTTGATTGATTATTCCATTCTTAAACGATATTCTCGAGAGGTGAAATACCAATTTTATTTCCAGTTTTGAATCAGTTATGTTGTGCATCTCAATTTAAAATCTATTGATTTGTGACATTAAACCATTTTTAACGATCTCGCCTTGTTCCATTCCTAAAAGCTGATTATCCCAAATCAACATCTTTACGACATCGATTCCTTGTTTTTCACCCACCATCTAAAATCGTCGACCAAATATTGCAAACAGTTCGTTACATTTAAAACTCCTCGTGAATCTGCTCATTACGTAATTTATAATTCTCTTTATTTACGCTGCATTCATATTTACTTGCGAATGCCATAATAATGTCTACCTAATTTCAGAGCATTGCCATTTTAATGTTTCCTAAAGATTGTTCTAAAATGAAATCACGAGTTCGAAAGCGCAAAATGTTCGTCAGCCGAAGAATGTCCATAATTAGCTTAGCTGGTCTTTTCCCCCCAGTCTCAGAAAGGTGTTCATCGGATCGATAGACTCTGGCGTCTCTCAGACTTACACGGCAAATATTCCATTATTTGTGAAGGAGGCTTCGAATAAATTTCGCAGAAATCGAGAATATTTTGATGACTTCTATTGTTTATATTTGAAGTAAAAAAATATATTGAAAGGAAGATGTTGGTTGCTCTTTTATTCCGAGGGATAAAATCAGATATATTGATCAATTTAGCTGTTATTTGAAGCTTTTGAATTAAGAAGATTGGCATCGGTTATAACTAACATAATTCTTGTTAAACATTAATAATAATCGTATTCCCTGTTGATTTTTCGTAACTGAATATACTCATGGTAGGATGGATTAAATAGGAACACAAAAGTTTTGAATTGCAAGTGATTCTCAAATTATTAAAATTATTATCACAGTGAATGTTCCGTAAATACATTTAATCCGAAATGCGTTTACGACACCATTATTTTAAACTTATCACAAACCATTCTTGAAATATGCTGCTGGCCATCTAAAATGCAACACCATGAAAGACAAGAGATATCAAAGCCAAATTTATTGGACAAAGAACATAATGTACAAGGATGAATGGATTGAAATACGGCCCCGTTCGACTTGCGGAACACGAAGAAATCAGTATTTTGTGTGACCGCCATAGCTGACAACAACTGCTGCTACACGCCTCGGCATTGAAAGAAAGAGACTTTGGATGTGTTCTTGGGGTATGTCAGTCCATACTGCTTCCACACGTTGCCAAACTTCATCTGTCGTAGCAGCTGGTGGTGTTTGCTGGGCCAATTGTTTGCCAATCATCGACCAGACGTGTTCAATGGGCGACAAATCTGGAGAACGGGCGGGCCAAGGGAGCAGTGGAACTTGGTGGGCAATGAAGAAATGCTGAACGATATGTGCCACGTGTGGTCTCGCATTGTCCTGTTGAAACTTGGCCGCAGGCAAGCCTTGAAGGTAAGGTAAGACAACAGGCTCCAAAACTTCAGAAATTTAGCAGTGGCTGTTGAGTGTACCGGCAATGCGTATTAGGGGGGTGCGGGAGTAAAACAACATTCCTGTACTTAAAAACAGCCTTCTCTTCTCCCCTTATATAGCGCTTGTAGGTGGCGCTACTGGCGCACATAATTTGCATATGAGCTAAAGGTCTAATCATTTGTATTTCCTATCGAAGTTTACGTATGGTGCAAATTTCATGCTTCCTTCATGGTGTTGCATTTTGGATGGCCAGCAGTGTATTTGATTTACTTTTTTTTTTTTTTTTTTAATACATGGAGCGCTATATTTCCCTTTAAATTGATTTGAGTAATTAATTTACACAACATAGGCATTTTGGAAAGATTATAATAATGGATTGAAAAGAAATAATAAATGCCAATTGGTACTTGTTATTTTGCAGCTAATTAACAATAAAACCATTTTTACTATTTAAACTAATCAAAATGCATGTAATTTCAATATATTATTTTATTAATGAATATACACCCATACATTCAGAGAAAGCAAAAATTTGATTCTAAAATGTTTACTATTTTATACTTGAAAATAAAAATAACAGTTAAAAAGTAACAAAAGTAAAGTAATAGTAAAGGCTAAAATTATTTTAAAATAACAGTTACATTTACTTTAATTATTTCCAAAAGAAAGGTCAACTTCTGTCTACTGCTTTTATTGTGTAATATGCATTCTCTGGGTTTGAATTAATTAAAAAATTTAGATAAAAATACAAGCTTTCCTAACTTGTTGCACAATTTAGATTGCACTAATCTGAAAGTGCCTAGCCTTTGCAGGCAGAAGTTGCTCCATCTCGCTGAAAATATAAATTGTTAAATTCATTAATTTCACTTTCTTGGCTCCTTCACCATTTATAGGGTGTTACAGTACCTGTGATGCTACGTTCAAAAATACATCCTTGGAATGGCGAACTCTTTGCGCAGAATTTGACTTTCAGTTATATTTCGGTTTTGGAATAATATTATTTTTACAGTTTAATTGAGATCCCAGATAGTTAAAATGCTCGACAGTTTCAAATTTGTACAAACCACCCTCTGGTAAAAGCCATGTATTTAGTTTTAGTTTTGTAAATTTTCAGATGCATTTTATCAGCAGTGCTTTCGAGATATTTAGTGGTTCTAGCTATAATATTGATGTCATCGGCATGTGCAAGAATTTGAATAGCTTTGTGGTAGATATTTCCTGTGTTGATATTAGAATATCTAATTACTTTCTCTAGGGCCATGTTGAAAAATAGACAAACAAGTGCATTTTCCTGTCTAATATCCTTTTTACTTTCCTTATATACAATAATGTATAAGGAAAGTATTGTCTAATTTTTATGTTGGGTCAATCAGAAAATTTTTATTTTTAATGCAACAAGATCATTAAAAACCCCCGCATATCTGTATCTTTAAAATTGAGCGAGTTTATACTTATTGAAAATTGAACATTGATTTTTTCCTTTTTCATAACTTAGTTGATTTTGAGGATACAGATATGCGGTTTTTTTAATGATCTTGTTGCAATAAAAATAAAAATTTTCTGATTTACCCAATTTGTCTAAGGGGCGTCGTATAAAAATTTAAAAAGTGTAACTTTTTTTAAATGAATGGGAGAACTATTTCATTTAGGTAGTCTTATTTTCTACCTTAGTTTCAATGTTTTTGCAATTCACATTGCCCACTTATGTCCAACAGGTAAAGAATTAAAGCGCGTTTCAATCTTTTTGGAACACCCTGTATATATTTTTCATTTTGATGATTATGATGAAAGTAGAATTATAAACACTGCTGAATATGATTGTATAAGAAAGTCCATTCACACCCCAAATATTTCATCCTCTTTTCGTGATGAAATTTTCAACTTTCAAAAGAGCAAGAAAATGTTCCTCAACATTTGCTTTTTTATTCGAGGAAGAAATATATTTCTCTCTCTCTCTCTCTCTCTTTTTCTCTCAAAAATAACTCGGACTACCGTCTGAAAGTAGCTCAATTTTGAAATGCTCAGAATCATTTTAGCCTGTTTCGGGGGGGGTTTATGTTTATACCGCCGAGAGAAAGTGGACCTCGCTTTCTCTCTTTTATCTGTTGACTATCGCTGGAGTTACATTTGCGAATGAGTTAAGTTGAGATGCTGGGCGGAAGTGCCGTTGTTTTCGCTTTTCCGTTGTTGCTTTTTTTCGGTGCCACGTAGTGCAAGTTAGAGAAAAAGTGGGCTGCAATAAAATATTTTATTTTTCCTTTGGTTTACTCGGTTTAGATGGACTTGTGATTATGCGTTTAAAACTGACTGAAGAACTTTTAAGCTCGGTTTAATTTTGAGTGAAGTCTCTGACTTTTGGACTTTATAAATAAACCAGCAATATATACCCGACGTTGCTCGTGATTTAAAACGCATGCTAATTTCAGTAGTAATAGTTCCAGTACTCCATTTCGACCGCTTATGAAAGCGGAAAAAGAACTAAACGGCTCCTACCCTCCCGCGATCTAAGATCGCATATCAGGACACGTTTCCTACCTCCGCGAAGCAGAAAAGAAATAAAAGATTCAAATCTTCTCTCTGGAAGATCTTCCCGAATGCCAAGAACTCATCTATTATGCGCACCCCGCTTACCCCTCTTTAGAAAGATCTGATCCAGGTAGGGACAACGCGGAATCTTCGTTGAAGTTGAGACGGTCCATTGCGATGAACGAACGTGACCACTTAAAATATTACAAAAATTTAAATTACTGATTAAATCGGACATTTTTTTGTTAAAATGCTGGAATATATGGGGAAAGTTTTAGCCAAATTATAGAATTGTTCTAATCTTAATTTAGGATGCGACAATATACACTCTTTTGCAAAAAAAAAAAAAAAAAAAAAAAAAACGAAGCACCCCCTAAAAAATAATCCGATCATCTTGAAATTGCGTATGCAAATTCCTTTATATCAAGTATGCAAAGGATTAAATTTGTCGATGTCGAAGGCCCAGACCACACAGCCAACCCTAGGGCTTACGGCAGTTTAATGTGTGGCCGGGAGAGGAGGTTAGCCGAAACCGTCCTCCAATCAGTCACCAAGTTTCAGTCTGCAATTACTTAAAATTCAATAAAGTGGTTACATGGTAAATATACATACAGACAGTTTTAGAGTTTTACATAAAATACAGTGGGAAGGGAGGCAAAGAAACGTAGATTTTAACAAATTTTGAATTTTGAGGTAAAAATTAAATTATTTTCTTAAAATGAAATTAAATTTATGTAAAACGTATGGCCAAAAGAATCCGAGCAACCGCGGGAAAAGGGACAATACAGTAAAAACCAACAAAAGAAAGCAAAAAGAACATAGCTGAATAAGGATTAAATTTGTAAATTTGCAAAGCCAATCTGACTTCGGTCATAATGCACGTTTCTACTGCCCTACTAGCATCCTATAAAACAGGTTAAAAATGTGGACGGTATATCTTTACTCGTTATCGGCGTTGCAGTTCCGTGGAGACACAACCAATAATGCCGTTACGACGTTGTCGAAGACCTTATAAGAAATTAGACGAGTTCGAACGTGGTCGTATAGTCGGGATGCGTGAAACTGGCTGGTCATACCGAGCAATAGGCCGCCACCTGCACCGAACGGACGCCGCTGTGCAAAGGTGCTGATCAATGCAGCAATGGTTGCTGCATCGGCGGAATGAAGGCTCTGAAGGCCAAGGTGCACGAATGCGAGGCCAGATCGGATGATTGTGCGACAGGCCCCAACTAGCCTTACGGCATCATTGTCTGCCATCCAACGTGCTACATCCTCCCGTGGTACCTTCCACCATCTCACGCCACTTGACTGAGGTGGGGTTACGCTCACGGCAGCCTTTAAGACGTTTGCCCATAACCCCACAACATCGACAGAGTCGTTTGGAGTGGTGTCGTAGCCGAGCATCATGGCTGCCAGCAGACTGGAATCGCATAGTGTTCGGCGAAGAATCACGCTTCAGTCTTTCAGCAGTTGACCATCGGGTACGTGTGTGGAGGCGCCAGGGCCAGCGGTCCCAATCAGCCGTTGTTTTACACAGGCACACAGTACCGGCCACACAATTTGTTACCATAAACCCCTGGGTTGGTCGTGTGGTCTGGGCCTTCAACAGGCACACAGTAAATATGATAACTGATAACACTACTGTTAAATTGAAAACACTTTCATCTTTTATTATCAACCTCCCATGTCATTTTGTATTTACTTCATCATCTATATCATGTTGTGCAATGTCTCATTATTATTATCATTGATGTTTTTCTGAATGTTTCGTGTCCATATTTGTGTCTGTTTACAGTACCTGTCTTGTTATGTCCGTATTTCTTGTCTGTAAAACTGTCTGTCTTACGAATTTATTCTTAAACTTTAAAAAACTGGATTTTTAATAAACCTCCAGAGCGGTCGCTGTCCTTGGAAGTCGGCACCTGCTAGCTTCCTTTCCCGGTCGTCCAACCAGCTACTCAAATCCTTGGATGAGTCGGACGGCCTGGGTCTTCCACATTCCACAGGCACACAGCCATTACCCCTGATATGATGGTGTACGGTGCTATCTCTTACGACAGCAGATCGCCCCTAGTCATCCTGCGTACAACTTTAACAGCTCAACGATATGTTGATGAAATTCTGCGGCCGTTTCCGTTACCCTTCATGGCATCTCATTCTGGGGTAATTTTCCAACAAGATAATGCCACGCCACATACGGCTCGCATATCTGTGGACTGTCTCTGTGCTGTTGATACTGGTCCTTGGCCAGCAAGGTCACCAGACCTTTCGCCAATCCCTCATGTATGTATGTCACATGCTAGGCCGCCAGATACGGGCACCCCGAAATGTAGCAGATCTGGAGCAACAATTACCGAATGCCTGCAGAATGTATCGCAGGATGACATTAAGAAACTTTATCACTCCTTACCTAGAAGTATGCAAGCATGCTTTGCCGGCAAGGGGGGTTTCATCAATTGCTGATTTGAAAATTCAATGTGCAATTGCTAACCATTGATGAGTCGTGCGGCCTTGATTTTGTAATCATCCCATTACCTGTGTATGAGCTGTACGCATATTTAATTTCAATAAAAACAGTCGCTTTCTTCATGGTGCTTCGTTTTTTTTTTTTTTCTCCAAAGATGTATATCAGATAACGTAAAATATGCAAATTTCGTTGCATTAAAAAAAATCTGATGTGGGCAACACATGACTTTCCTTATATAATGCAATGAATTTACTACTTTTACAGTAAAAAAATAGGTTTTTCTTATAGTAGATACTAATATTCTTTACAAGATATTGAATTTTCGAAAATTAGTCGTCATTTTCATTGATTTAGAGTCATTTTTATCCATTTGGCGAGATTTTCGTTAATTTGGCAACATTTCAAAAAGTCGCCAAGTTGACGAATTTCCGCCAAATTCGTCGCCAAAATCTCGCCAAGCGTTATGCACTAAGAAATAAGTTACTCTTACAGCAAATAAATGACTATTGGCGTTCAAATACAAAAGTATTACTCAAAGTATTTTTTTTCATGAATGGAACGAGCTAGATCCACGAGAATGATGTCACCCAATTTATCGCATGGTATTACATATGAAAAGTGAACATGTTTCTCAATAGGAAATATTTTTTTTTATTTTATATGACTTTTTGATAATTTTTTTGAAAAATGTACAATATCTCGAGAACGGTTCACGTTAGCGTTCTAAAATTTATGTCAATCGTTTTCTAATGAAAAATTACATAAGAAATGTCTATGTACGTAACTTTATTAGTGGTTTTAATTTTTTGACGATTTTTTCAAAATTTCATTTGAAAATTTAGGGGGGTTCTGAACATTCGATTACGTACAAAAACAATAGGCTTCCAGTGTTTATGGATTGTGATTTTTGTACCAAATTTGGTTTGAATCGGTCCATTCGTTCGTCAGTTATCGTCTCCACAGACTCACTGACACACACATACTTTCACACACACACACAGACATCACTTCAAAAATGTTTGATTCGTGATCAGGGATGCTTGAAACGTGCTCTCCCGTCGAAAACTCGAATTCGAATTTTCGACCCCGTCACAATACTTTCCTTATACATTATGTATATACGGAAAGTAAAAAAAAAAAATCTCGACGAGGTCTATCGTCCAGGGAGCTCAGCTACCCCTGTATTGAGTTTCGTGATTGCCCGAAGCATCGATTTCCAGCTACAGACGACACATACAGATCTCTATCTCTTTTTATTATGTAAACTGTTATTTAGTGCATACAGCAAATGTATGTAACAATTCTCCACCAAACATAGGATGTGTTTAGATACCGGAGCGACTTCCGCCGACTTTCAACTCATTTAACAGTGAAATTCTTTATCACCTTCTGCCGTCGGTTAAGTTTTTAAAAGTTCCGGTATGCATGGCTGAAGTTTCTTGACATTTTTAGCATTCTCAGACGCCATGAAAATGAATAATGAAGATTTTCCATTGATCTTCTGGTTAACCGAATAGTTAATGAAATAAACAGAAAAATAAAGAAAAGTAGCAGACATAGTGTAGAAAATAATTAGCATTTATTTTTGTAAGAGACATGTTTTTATTCTTTTAAAGACTTTCTCCTTTATATTTTTTCTAATAAGTTCCGTTAAATAAGCCCTCTTCTTAAATAAGTAAGTCACTATTTATAAGTCCAATGCTCGCTTATAACCAAACAAGAAAGATCAATCATGCTTAAAGCATTGATTATGAAACACTTTCCAACTTCAATGCAATTTTATTTAAACATGTCTAAAATGCAATACATTCCTCGGTAATATTTTAAAACTTCTCACAATACTACATTGATTTATTATATTTGAAAACTTAAACATTCATCGAAAAAAATGAACTTCATTCAAATGACGGCATTGAAATATAAATTGCCTGGTTTAAACATCTCTAAAATGTGATATATTACTCGGTAACAATTTTAGAATTATCATAATACCACGATAATTTATTTTATTTAAAAACTTCATCGAAAACAACTGAAATTCATTCAAATGACGTCATAGAAAAAATAACACGCCTGGCTCTCTCTAAAAACGCAGCATTTCATTCATAAATAATTTCCCATTCATGTCATTCATCACAATACTATAATAATTTATTTTATTTAAAAATTAAGACCATGGAGCTATAAGTAATTTAACTCTATGCTTAAAACTTCATCGTAAAAAATCGTCCTTCTCTCGGTAAAGTCAATGAATATATCTTTCATATCAGCTATGCAGACTCCATGAGCTAAATTCTTTTGCATTAAAAAAATACAGCAATTCCTATACAACTCATCCTACATATTTTGCTGTTTACATTTCACATAAGTGAAAAATAGGCTTCGTTAGAGAAATAATCAAAGTTGGATGCTCATTTAAACTCAAATATATTGTCATTGCGTTGTTTCAGTATGTAGATGCACAGAATTTAAGCGAAAATAAAGAGGTTTTACGACGAATACAACACTCAATATGAATTAAAAAGAACTTTAAAAATGACGATTTTGAGACAAGATGGATGCCGTATTATATTTTGAAGTTAGTCACGTGATCGCTTCATATAAGAGGTGTAATTATTATTTTAATTTTTATTTAAAAAACTACTGAATATATTTTGCTGAATTTTTTTTTATATATTTTATGGAATAATTTGAATATTACCTAAAATTTTCGAAGCAATTTATGAATTTTAAATCCGCTTAAAAAATGTTTGAAAAATTAGGTCCCATAGGGTTCAATGTATTTCATTTTTTCAACCCGGGTTCAATCCAAAACTAATTGGGTGATATTATTTATTTATATTCCCATGGGTCCTACAGACCGTCTGAACAACATACTAAAATTTCATTTTGATTAAGTCATTTTTACGGCAGTTATCGTGCTAACGGACAGACAGACAGACAGACAGACAGAATGAACAAAGTCATAAACACTTTTCAACTTTGTTGTAAAGTGTTAAAAATGTCATTACATTAAAACTAATCAGAGAGCAAAAAGTACTATTTACTTTTTCACAGATACTAGATATATATTTTTTAATTCCCAATTTTTACTTTCCTTATAAACATAGTATAATGTATAAGGAAAGTATTGCCACGGGATCGAAAATTCAAGTTTTCGGCGGGAGAGCACATTTCAAGCATCCCTGATCACGAATCGAACATTTTTGAGGTGATGTCTGTGTGTGTGTATGTGTGAGTCTGTGGAGACGATATCTCACGAACGAATGGAGCGATTTGAATGAAGTTTGGTACAAAAATTATGATCCTTGAATACTGTGGCGCGGTAGCCCAGTGGTTAGCGCGCGGGAATTGCACTCGGTAGGTCCGGGTTCGATTCTCTCCGCTGCCAAAAACTGCCGCCGTATTCACGCGGAATACGATCACGTTAAACATGTGGGTCCGTAAGTCCTTCCGAGAGGTTGGTAGTAAGGTGAGGAGGGTACGGCCTCTGTGGATGCCTCCCCCACTGGGTTCCGGGCTAAATTGGGTGGCTCTTTCCGCCCGTCCAAACAGTTATCTTACACCTTTCTGGTCGATCGGACGGTCTGGGTCTCAACAAAAACAATTCCTGAATACTGATGAAAGCTTATTATTTTTACATACAATCGAATGTTCAGAACCCCCCCCCCCCCTTTCAATTTTCGAGTAAAAATTTGAAAAAATTAAAACCTTTAATAAAGTTACGCAAATAGACATTTCTTATGTAATTTTTTCTTAGAAAACGATTGACATAAACTTTAGAATGCTAGCATGAACCGTTCTTGAAATATTGCATATTTTTCAAATAAATGTATCAAAAAATCCCATAAATTAAGAAAAAATATTATCTGTCGAGAAACATGTTCACTTTTCATATGTAATATCATGCGATAAATTTGTCGACTTCATTCTCGTTCTAGCTCGTTCCATTCGTGAGAAAAGGTACTTTGAATAATACTTTTGTATTTGAACGCCAATAGTCATTTATCTGCTTTAAGAATAACTTATTTCTCAGTCCATAACCCTTGGCGAGAGTTTGGCGATGAATTTGGCGGAATGTCACCAACTTGGCGACTTTTTTAAATGTTGTCAAATTAACGAAAATCTCGCCAAATGGATAACAATGACGCTAAATCAATGAAAATGACGACTCATTGACGAAACTTCAATATCTTGGAAAGAATATAAGTATCTACTATAAGAATAACCTTTTTTTTTTACTGGAAAAGTAGTAAATTCATTGCATTATATAAGGAAATTCATGTGCTGCCCACATCAGACTTTTAAACTTAGTTTTGCATTTATCATTAAATTTTGAATCACTTTTCATTTTATCAGTAAAATCTTTATTATTTAAATCAAATTTTAATGGTTGCGAATGCACGAATTCGGCGTACATTATCCTGCCCATAGCGTTTTGTTGGCGAATAAAAAAATAAACAGTCGAGTCTGGCAAACTGAAAACAATTGATCTCTTGGTTGTCAATTACAATTTTGATTCATGACTGGAATTGATAAAGCGCAAAGCGAAGTGGATCGTTAATTAACCTTTTTATGAAAATAAATTTTCGGAATTCCATATTCCAGGTTTAAAATTACTTTGAGAAATTTTTACAATACTTGTTAAATGTCACAGGACCTAGAAACATACTCGCAGTTCGCATTGCATCCGCCTATATAGTTATTATCCCCAAAATGAGGATTATGATCTTATTACAATCGCATTCATGAACTGGTTTCGCCCTTTTTAGGGGCTTGTCAGCAAAGAATAACCGATACCTATAATGAGAGCGAGAAAACTTGCTATGTGACACCATTTTGCATGGGCTCCCATAGGGGAAGGCAAGGGGAACACTTGCCCCCTCCTAGACGTTCAATGTCACAAAGTCAGGCATCAAGCTAGTTGATATTGTACGTCTTAACATTTTGTCCACCTTGTGTCTTAAGTTGAACTTTTTTCCTCCAAGGACCGTCTAAAAATTTGGACCCTAATTTTATTTAAGATATCACCCACCGGGAAAAAATATTATATCAAAGAATTTCATATTTAATTTTAACAAACTTTCAAATTAGAAGTATGTCTCAAAAATCGATTGTCTAAACTTTAAAAAGCAAGGACAACTTGAAACACCCGGGCGCGACAGCCCAGTGGTTAGCGCGCGGGCATTGCTCTCGGACGACCCGAGTTCGATTCACGCCTCTGCCCGTTTTGTCGCCGTGTTCACGCGGAGTACGATCACTTTAAACATGTGGGTCCGTAGGTCCTTCCGAGAGGTTGGTGGTAGGGGAAGGAGGATACGGTCCCTGTGGATGCCTCCCCCACTGGATTCCAGTCTAAATTGGGTGGCACTTCCCGACCGTCCAAATAGATACCTTACAATTTCGGGTTGGTCGAGTGGTCTTGGAACACCCTGAAGGAACTTGAAACACCCTGTATGCAAAAATTATTTATCCACATAAATTTAATAACCTTTTTTTAATTAATAACCTAATTTCCTAACTCAAATTTAACAAATCCACATGTGTTAGACGTATATTGCAAAATCTAACAGGTTAATTCCTTTTTTTTTTTATGAACTAACTGTAATTTAAACACCTCCCGATAGATTTAATTACTCTTAATATTCCTTGGTGGCAAAACAAAATGATTCCGCTGCTCGTTCTGTGATTGCAGAACGGGGGACCGATATAAAACCCATAAACCACCCATAAAATTCGCTGTCATTACGGTTTTATGGGTCCCTGTAAGCCAACCGTAAAAAGCGGCGATAAAAATTTCGAGCCTTAACGCGTCTTGAGAATAAGGTTTACTTCTGAAAACCGAAATATATATTTTTACCACGATAGGTTTACATCTGACCTTTTCCTCCTGGAGTTATCGGTTACGACTCTTTATCCTTATCAAATTAGATGAAATTGTTGATGTGGGAAAAAATATATCTCGGCGCAAAGTTATCGCGTGACCCCCCTGACTCTAAAAATATTAAAAAAGTAGGTCTTAAATAGGTCTTCTAGACGATTCAGAACACATTTGTTTACAGTGCTACTGATTGTGAGATAAAAAAATTTTTTTGGGGTTGCTTTCGTTAAAATATGAATGGGATTTTATTCACTGGGTCAGTGTACACTGATAACACTGTTCAACTGTGAAAATTCTACAGAGGTGAAAATATCCGTCCTTTATAGATTTCGGGTCGTTGAACACGAAAATTGCGTTTAAAATTGCCTCCTGGCTCAGGTTTTTGAGTAATTTCACTGTTCATTTTACATATAAGGCTATGGGAATACAATAGTACGAATAACAGTTAACAACCTTCCCTTTTTATATACGCCGTCATTTTGCCTGTCGCTTACGGGGAACGTCAGTGCCTAATTTTATTTCTTTTCCCTTATTTTTTTTTTATTTCACGTATCGTAATTATAACGTCCCATAGAATGTAAAATGTAAATAGTGCAATCACTCAAAACTCTGAGCCAGGAGAGAATTTTAAGGATGATTTTCGTGTTCAGCGACCCAAAATTTATAAGAGGTGGCTACTTTCATTTTGGTAAAAAGCAAAAACTAAAAAATTGTTGAACAGTGTAATTTAATTTGTTTTTGATGTGAATAACATCTAGGGTCGGATGGTATCCGGCAGAAATTGGAGTTTTTCCCTAAAATGTAAACAGTTTGGACGCCAATACCTCCGAACCTAATAGATAGAAATATATAAACAATTTATGCTTATTTATTTTCGGAAATGGGTACTATTTAAGAATGTTCAAAAATAATTTCAATGTTTTAATATTTTGAACTATTTTTTTTAAACTGAAATTAATTAACTGGAGTGCGATTCAACTCGAATTTTTCAAAATCTTTCGATTGATATCATACTTGACAGTGTATCCCGGAAGGGGGGGGGGGGCTTGCTCCGGAGAGGGCTGATGACGTCACAACAAAAGAAACATTGTATCTCTGTCATTTTGATCATTGATCTATAAATAACCCCTTTTATGCCTGGTTATGTCAAATTTTGTCCTATGCTGCAATGTTAGGAAAATATAAAATTTTCGCTCGAATTAAAAAAAAAATTCTATCTAGTTCTAGATTTTTTTTTATATAACATACCGGATATAAAATTTCGTGAAAATCCATTAATATTTGTGGCAACCAATAATCCATTAATTTCGTGTACATAGAAATTGACCACAGATATGCAATACAGACAGAGACATAGCACTCCAAAAATAGTCAAAACGTGTTCAGGAGGTCCTAAAACATGCATTGGCAACAAATTCTCCAATTCGAAAAATTTTGTAAAAACAATACTTTCTCTATATTATATTACACAGCATGAGAAAATAAAAAAATTCTGTGCTATCCAGCTTTTTCAAAAAAAAAAAAAAACGAAATAACGAAATAGTCAACAAAGCAAAATAGACAAAAATTGTAGAGCATTATCTAGTGAAAAGGAATCGACGCAGGGACGAACAAAACTCAGTCGTATATGGAAGGCAATGAATATCTGTCTAAAGGTCGTATAATCAGAACCTGTAACGTATTGATATCTGCGATGCTTATCAAAGTCATATTCTCTCTCAAATTCAAATGTGCTTTGTTACTGATGGGGGGGGGGGGGGTTGTATATTAGATTAAACAGGTTGTATATTAGATTTCTGTGCATGTAAATGTTGTTGATTTTAGAACTACTGAATATGGAAGCCATTAGCCAATAAGTCTATTGTGTGGAATAAATGATTTCTGTGACTGTTTCATTGCCGATTCCTAATCAGTGGTTCTTAACGTGTGATACGTGTACCCCTTGGGGGGGGGAGTAAACGCATACAATTTTGGGGGTTACGCCATGAGATAGCTCCAATCATTGATGAACTGTGTAAACGACGCACCCATCTCACTGACTACTCAGTAAAATTTTTATTTATAATTTTATGATTTATTAGATTGTTTGTCATTTTTGGGGATTATTAATGTATGTAATTTATGAATATATATATTTGTGTGTGTGTGTGTTATTTTATTTATATTGTTAAACTATAACTATGATTTTCTGTATCTATACAAGGGGTATCTTAATTATATTCATATTTCCAGAGGGTACGTGAATCATAAAAAGTTGAGAAACACGGCATTAGGCAATGCTTTGCAACTTTGTAATTGGCATTTTTCGTCCATCTAGATTTGTTACCGTGTTCGGTATCCTAGCCTTTTAAATTTTGCGCTAGGGATGCTGTTATTACATTTATTGGATCGGACATCTTTACTATAGATAAAACTAACACGTACACTCATGGACAGTTTCTTCACAAAGTGATTAGGGTGCTTAAGAACTTCCACTAAAACCTTGTATTCACAAGAAATATTTCCTAGTGACTGACAGAGGTTCATAAATCGAGAAAGATTGGGAACCGCTGCTATTGAGCAAATTACCGCATCGGTTTCTTCGTGATTGTGACATACATCTTCGATTCAATTTTTTTTTTATCGCTCACAGAGCCTTTTCCAGCCCTTTATCTATTTTATCTCGATGTTCTTGTCCAACAGCTGTAAATAGTCTTATGGCCGAGTGTCCTTTATCACCTGCGTGTTTATAATAAAAAGTTATCTCACAGGGAGGCTGATAGCACAAGTGGTCTCCTACTCCGAATCGTGGTGCAAAGTTAATGTCTGTCTTTTTTTTTATTATTATTATATGGAACATGTTAAACATTGATTTCCGGTTATTTCTTTCTCGAAAAAGGAAATTTCGTGTGACCGGAGTTTGCCAACTTGCATTATATGCCCCGAAATTTGACCAAAAGGGAGAAAACAATTAAGATATAAAATTTAAATGTTTACCTTTTTTTTTAATTTTTTTTTCAATTTTAACTGGAGCAGATATATCCGACGTTGCTCGCAATTTAAAATATGTGCAAGTTCTAGTAGTATTTTAAATTATATTGTTAAAACATTCTATTACAATAATTAATTTAATTTCCCTAAATATAAATATACAAATGTCTGTTATTGCTATACAAAATTGTCTTCTTCACAGGTAGATGGGAGGAAAAAACGCCCTGGTCGCGTATATATACCAATTGCCAAGTGTTCGTCCGTCCGTCTGTCTGTCTGTCACGTTTTTTAGGCACTTCCCGAATAGAGGGAGACTTGCAATTTGGTGCACGGCTCGGTCGTTCGATAAAAAACCCTGGAAAAATCGAATTTTTCGAAAACGTTCTCTAGAGATGAGGGGGGGGGGGGGGATTCCACACCAAAATGTTCGAAAAGTGAAACGATAGGAAAGCATACTTTGCGATGAGATAGAGATTTCAAATTTAGTGCATAGGTAAACCGTTCGAAAGGAAAAAGTGTGCAATTTCAGATTTTCAATATTTGCTACTCTGTAGGGGGTGCCGCGAACTGAAATGTTCGATTTGTCGAATAAATGAGAAATGCCTACTTTAAAATTTGATAGAGGCTTGAAATTTGGTATATGGACTAATCATTTAATGAAAACACCCAAAACAAAAGAGTTTAAAAAAAATGTTCGTTTAAGGGGGTGCTCCCGAGAAAAACGTTCGAAAGGTAAAATGACAAGAAACCATGCTTCGAGATGCGATAGAGACTTCAAATTTGGTATACGGATAGATAGTTCGAAAGGAAGAGCATGTGCAATTTCATTTTTCCGATATTTTCTATTTTAAGGGGTGCCGTAAACCCAAATGTTCGATTTTCCGAATAAATGAGAAACGCCTCCTTTAAAAATGTAATAGAGGCTTGATATTTGGTATATGGAGATCATCGGATAAAAAACAAAAGAAAGAGTTTTTTAAATTGTTCATTTTAGGGGGGTGGCTACTCCACACAGAAACGTTCGAAAAGTATATATAGTAAAAATATGCTTCGCAATGGAATAGAAACTTCAAATTTGGTATATAGGTAGATAGTTCTAAAGAAAGAAAGTGTGCAATAGAAAATTTTCGATATTTGTAATTTTGAGGGGTTCTGCACACCAAAACGTTCGAAAAGTGAAATGATAGAAAAATATGCTTTGCGATGAGATACAGACTTCCAATTTGGTGTATGGCGATATCGTTCGAAAGGAAGAAAGTGTGCAACTTTAGATTTCCAATATTTGCTACTTTAGGAGGTGGAAGCCCCAGGCCACCCGACTCACCCTAGGGTATGAGCAGCTGGTTGAGTGGCCCGACTACTTTAGGAGGTGCCACATACCAAAATGTTCGATTTGCTTAAGAAATGAGAAACGCCTAATTTAAAATTTGATAGAGGCTTTAAATTTGGTATATAAGCTAATCATTTGATAAAAAAACCCAAGACGTATAGAGTTTTTCATAAATGTTCATTTAAGAGGGTGCTCCACATGAAAATGCTCGAAAGTTGAAATGATAAAATTGCATGCTTCAGTATGAGATAGAGACTTCAAATTTGGTGTGCGGGTAGATAGTTCGAATGGAAGAAAGTGAGCAATTTCGGTTTTCTAATATTTTCTTCTTTAGGGGGGTTCCGCACACCAAAATTTTCGATTTTAAGAAGAAATGTGAAACGTGAATTGTTCAAAAATTTATGCTATTCAGGGGTTGCTGATTGTGAGACCGTTGATTTTCAACGGGTATTCGGCTAGTATAATATAATTTTCTTCAAAATATTTTTTTAGAAAAAGAAAATCGTCTGCATAATGGTAATTCTATGGAATGCTCAAGTTTACGTTTTTTAATACTATCTCAAAATCCCTTGGCCCTAGTAACTGGAAATATGGACGGGGTTACAAGCAATGAAATAGAGAAAAAACATACAAATATTGAAAAAAAAATTCTGTCAAAAATTGTGGATTTGTATACGGAACGGACAGACAGACAAACAAGCAAACACACTTTCAATATTTTATATACGGATTCGTATATAGATTTGTATTGTGAAATCTTTCATAGGGGAAATACTCGAATCCCCGACCCTGGAGTCAGAGCTCTATTAATTGGGCCCCGGATTTAGAAGAGGTTCAGAATTCTCGACTGGAAACCAAAAAATAGATTTCAAATACATTGCAATCGGCAGACATATTGTAAGATCATCGAATTGATATGACAGAAGGGACGATCACACAATTTGCCTTAAAGGTTTATTCATATGAATTGTGACTACGTCAATCGTGATATTATGCAAAACCATTTATAAATGGCTGCATACTCACAGAAGAATATTTCTCCTATTGTCGAAATCCCAAAGTTTGGATCGCACTCCCATTGTACATAATGGAATCCATGTACCGGTTCACGTTTTTATGCAGTCATCAGCATGGAATAGCCGATACCTGCAAAGGCAACAAGAAAACTTGCTACGTGCCGCAATTTTTCTAACCTCAGTGGACAGCGATAAACGCGCAACCGCTTTCAATTTTCTTAAAGATTGAATTTGAGAAAAACAGCTTAAAATCTTTTAAAACCTGTCATGTTTGAAGAAAAAAGAAGTGTTTGAGAACTTTATTTAAAAATTAAGTGTGATCTCCCCTTCTCACCCCTGTTGGGGCAGTTTGTAGAATTATATTTTTTTGAAGTAGTCACACACGATACACGAGAAACAAATTTTTAAAAACTGGGGTGGGGGTGGGGATATCTCAAGGATTTGGGGCAAATGCGGCGATAATTCCGCGCGATCATCGCCCTCCCCCTCCTTTTTATGAGTTTTTACTTTCCTTGCAATATATGGTAATGTATAAGGAAAGTATTGGAATCATGCCGAAAATCACAACTCGAGTTTTCGACGGATCTACACGTTTCGAGACCTCTAGAATACGAAAAAACTATTTTTAGAGTGACGTCTGTGTGTGTGTGTGTCTGTCTGTTCAGATTTTGTATCCACTCTAACGAAGAAACTAATTGACCGAATTTCATAAAATTTGGCAGGTAAGTCCCTTGTGGCTGAATCTGGTGCTGATTAGTTTTGTGTACGAATCAGAATAAAAGAACCCGCCTTCTTTTGCGAAATGGCCCGCAAAAATTGTATCCACTCTAGCTGAAAATCTAATGGACCGAATTTCACAAAATTTAGTAGATAAGTCACTTGTGGATTACCTTGGTGCTGATTAGATTTTGGTACGATTCGAAAAAAATAACCTGCCTTTTTTTGCGAAATGGCCCGTAAAAACCGTCAAATTCTAAAGTAAAAAGCTACATATGCTCAAATATATCCATTAAATGCTTGTTTTATACGTAATTTTTAACGAAGAAAAGAATAAGACCAACTCCATTACACTAGGACTAGCCGTTCTTGGGATATTTTAGTTTTTTCGTATTTCTTCTACGCCACCTTTGAAAATAAGTTCAGTTACCAAATGAGAACGAAAATTGAATTAAAAGTGAATTAAATTTAATTAAAATAAAGAGAACGTGGATATAAATCTGCAGGGAAAGTCATGTGCTCCCCACATCAGATTTTTTTTTCTTAAATTCCCCTTATTGGTTTCTTATCATTCATGAAAAATATCCCTGTAACACTTCGGGGATTTTGATTTCTTCAAAACATGAAATCGGTTTGTAAAAGCACAATATTTTAAAATATTGATCACGTTTAATTGTTCTAAGTACACTAAAACACATATTGATAACCAAATTTACGTTTAAAACGAACCAGAGAGAGAAATGGGGAACCAAAAATTAAGAAATGGGTAACCAAATTTTGGTACCCATTTCTCTCCATTTTCTCAACACTTTGGTATTGAGAAATACGTAACCAAAAAAGTTGTTTCCCGTTTGTCAATATATCATTTCTTCGAAATACAGTAGGTTCGATGGATTCCTGTATGTGGGGAGGAGGTTACACCCCCCCCCCCCCCGGCGACGCTACTGTGGCAGATCACCACTGTTATAAGACCCACCCACCTCAACCCAGCCAATCTGTTCCGAAGTTTATAGTCCAGTTAGAGGAGAGTAGAAACGCTCTTTATCACTGTTTATAATAAAAGATTTATCTGTCTCTGAACATGCCTCCTGAACTTTATGCCTGCAGTTTGGGGCACGAACATTTTCGCCGTTTTATTTTGGTGTCTGATAGCAATTTTTATCTGTTCAATGGCGTTTTATTGTTGCGCTAGCACTGTAAAGTGTGATACGATTTTATTGCATTGAATCTTAACCTTTTGCTTACGAGTGGGACAGCGTCAATCCCAAGGGCGCCAATGCCTGCAAAGGGGGATCGAACTGTTTGGGATAGGGTATGTCAAATACCTGTCTTTTGGGGAAGTTCTTCGTTTGGGATGGACGCTGTCCCACCCGCAACCAAATGGTAAAGTTCGATAATATACCCAAGAATAGGCTTGTACACTTCGTTTAGCGCCTCTATTAAGTTACTGTTGTTTTTGAACTACTAGCTGCGTCTGCGATCAGCTGCTAATTGTTTTAAATTCTATTAAAGTGCTTACTTGTTCAGCTTCTGAAATTAGCTGGAGTGTGCCTCCACTGCACTTCATCGCATCAGAATCAATTTTTAAGTAACTTGTGTTTTTATTTTTTTGCAAGTTTTACAAAAGAAAAAATTGAAAAATATGTATTGTTCATCCAAATGATCGCACTTATAACATATTACCCTTCATTTTAAAGAGTTTGAAAAATATTTTGAGAATGTATCACAGGGGGTGTTAAATTGCTCCCCCCCCCCCCTCCGAGGGGATAACAACGTTACAAACACAAAAATTGTATCGCCGGCTATTTTTTACTACATGATTGAAAGTATTAAGTTCAGCTATTAAGCTGAATGATTTAACAATGAACTAAGCTCAATGATTTAACTATTAAATTCAAACTATTAAGCTCAATGTTTCGTGATCATTGGACCATAGAAATACATTTTATGCATAATGTCAAATTTTGTCTTATTCTGCCATATAACATTTTGAAATTTTCGCCCAAATTTAAAAAAAATCGTTACTAAAAAGTTTCGTAAATATCCATTAATATTTTTGACAGTCGTCGTATACACAAGAAATCGACCACAGACGGACATCACTCTTAAAATAGTCAAAATGTGTTTATTATGTCCTAAAACATGAACTAGCAATAAAAACTCGAAATCGAAAATTTTCATGACATAATTTCCTTATATAATATAATACTTTCTCTATACTGTAATACAGTAATATATAATACTAATACAACACTATAATATACTACAATAATATATAATACTAATACAATACTATAATATACTACAATAATATACAAATAATATAGTTTAATAATACAATAATATACAATATATTATAATATATAATGCAATACTTTATCTATACTATATTCTACAGTGTGCGAAAGTAAAATATGACCTGTTCCATACATTTCATACTGGAAAACAAAAGATTTTCACCCAGAATTCGATTCTCTATATAATTTAATTTATGAACTGCTGTCGATTTGTGTTTGACAAATGAACAAATGCAGGCAGTCCTAACGATAACTGTCCTAACGATAACATACCATCATTATTCACATAAAATTGGGACCGCTCTTAAATTTTATACCAGGTACTATCATCAATAATCGAAGAATCATTGCAGAATTCCGATGAAAACTAATGAAATTCTGGGTAAATGCTAAAAGTACGTCTAACTTATTTTGATAAAACAATAATTATCATTATTATATAATATATTCAGCATAGTTAACAAATATTAATATTAGGATTTAGTATTTTGATTTGGGGTAACTAACACAAATTAGGAGTTTTCTCATAATTAAATCGTAGTGAAAATTTATAAGGTCTATCTATTAAAATAGACATATTAAATTTTACAGAATCTGCTAACTAGTTACTGAAATATCGCGCTGCCTTTGGAAAAATATTCTAATATCTCGAGAATAGCTTACAATAACTACCAGTCACGGATATGCATTTATTTCTATTTGAAAGTGCATTTACAAAACTCCCACTCGTTGGATAATAGTGACCATATTTCATTTTTTCATGTAATTTCTTTTCCATTTTAGTTTTTAAAAGGCGTCCGATATATTGAGAATGACACATGTTCAGCGGTGTCGCCAGAAAAAAAAATTGGAGAGTAACAAAATATATTGTTTTCCATTTTTTCAATTATTGTTTCTAAGAACTTCAATGGGTTCTGGTGAGTCCCTGTGTGTGTGTGAGGGGGGGATGACCCCCCAAATCCCCCCCTTGACGACGTCACTGCAATTGTTATCGCTATGTAAATTATGTTGTGTATTCCTGAATTTTAAAAAATGACACATAAAATGGCTAATTTAGCTACACATTTAATACAGTCATGTATTATATTTTTTTTTCGGATTTTTAACAAAAGAAAAATCTTTGAAAAATTAAAAACCGTCCCCTTGTCTAATCTCCTCAAACATTGATAGGCTTCTGACAATTATTCATTGAGTTAATCGTATAAAATTACATTTGATTATCTTAATTCTTTGCAAAGATATACGTGGAAAAGTAATCTCTAAAACTAGCAACTCTATCTCTAAAACGACTCAGAATAACTTTTTAATAATGGCGTTCATTTATTTCTGGTTACATGTACTTTACCACACACACACATATGAACTGTACATAAGTGGGAGTCTTCCATTTGCTTTTTATAATTCCCTTTAAAAGGGTGAAGGTAAGTCCTCCCGTGCTGAGATAAACAGGCAGATAGAAGCATAACTTACAATTTTATCAGGTGGTAGTACATCAGTATACACATTATTACATCACGTGGTAGTATACACCAAACCAAGCATTTTTCGTCATAGTTTACTGGGCCAGAAACGAAACTTAAAGGCACCAGTGGATGCTTCATGGTGAAACAGATGAGGTGAGGCGAAAATACAAGAATGACTTAGAAATTATAAAATGACATTTATTAAACAATAATTACAGTAATGGCTCAAAAGAGCGACCGCCAACCTGAATACACGTTTCACAGCGGCGATGGGGGGATTTGCGAACTCTCTCGAACAGACCAGGCATGTCGCGCACTTCTGCAGCAACGGCTGAAATTCTGCCAACGAGTTCCTCTTCAGATTCAAGGGAAGTGTCGTAGACGAGACTCGTGAGATACACAGAAATAAGTCAAGGCACGACAGATCGGGCGATCGTGGGGCCAAGCTATGAGACCATCTCGCCCAATCCATCGCCCTGTAACGCCTTTACGTTTCATTTCCGACCCGGTAAACTATGACGAAAAATGCTTAGTTTGGTGTGTACTACCACCTTGTAAAGTTTGGCCCATCTATTTTGAATCACCCTGTAGATAACTACCCTCGCAGCAAAGATTGTCACATGTGTGACAGTGACGTTGTAGTCACTTGACACCTGGGTCACAATGTGACATCATATTTGTGACTTCTATGCGACGTCACGTATTAGTAAACTTTGTAACTTCATTGCGACTATATTCTGTGACGTTTCCACAATTTAATTAACACGTAACAATGTGACGACATTACAATGGCAATTACAATGTGACGTCACAAACAAGCTAATATGCGACGTCACAAACGACCGTGAAAAATGACCAAAATGACTTCGGTGTGACCTCAATATGACATTGCCGAGACGTCCTGTGACGTCCCAAAGTCACAGTGGGACGTAAATCTTACGTCACTGTGAAAAAAAATGCTGTTAGGGTAGAAAATGTACCGGCGTTATTGCGAATTTTAAGATTCAAACTTCTAATTACCTCCGCAAATCAAAGCGAATTCTCGAAAACCATAGAACGTTTTAACTATACACTTCCTTATAATAAAATATTAAAAAAAAATCTACTGTGCGAGCATACATACGCTCGGTTGCGCCGGCTCTATAAGGAGGCGTAATATATCTTATTAAATTAGCGCCTAAAGATGGTGGTACCAGAAATCCTCTCTGTGGAGATAGTCTGTCAGGCAGCCTTTTGATAAGTCTCCCAGAGAGTTTGCTTATTGCTGTGAGCAGATATACAAACACAGTTCTGTATAATTTAGGCAGTATTGAGTCTGTGTTTGACTTCGTGAAAAGGACAACCTTTGTGACTGATGCTCGGAAGGGATTTAGGTAGAGACAAGCGTTGAGGAGAGCGATTGGTGTTTAGGATGTACTTGATTGTTTTTAGTAGATTTGAATCGATGTACAGAACAGTTGTACTCTGGTGCTTTATTTTTCTTTAGGCTTCTGAGTATGTTGATGATTTCTGGTAAGGTGAAAGGAAGTTAACCTGCTACAGGACGATGAGATGTTAACTGTAGAGTAAATGCGTGAAGATATTTTTTTTTAATTTTTGTAAAACAATGTTCGAAACATTAAGGAGCATTCCGATGTTCTGCTCACCCCGTAAATCAACAGGTCCCTGTCGTTCACCCATTGAAATAGCCGTACCAAATTTTATTGGATTTTCTCAATATATCGTGCCTACATACACACCCACCGACCCCGGTTACCGTACACCTTTCTGGTAGGTCGGACGGTCTGGGTCTCAACAACAACACCACCCACCGACCCACAGATAGACATTCATCCTTGAAAAAATAGTTGATTCGTATTCAGGGATGATCAAAACGCGTAAATTCATGAAAAAATCCGTGAATCACATTTTGACCCCATCGCAATGCTTTCCCTTTGCATTTCTGTGTATGGTAGGGAAGGTAAAAATTTCGGAAAACTAATTCAAATAGTTGGCTAAGAGGAAATTTGAAAATAGTTTCAGTTGTAGAAAATGTAAAGATAATAAATATATGCTGAAAGTAAAATAAAAATCAAAAGATTCATAATTTTGGCGAAATATTCGCCATTTGTGCATAAACTTGTGTTCTTCGCGAAACATTCATTACGTTAACCATCTTTTATCACCATGTATACTGACATAGCGTATCTCTTAAACTGACCTCTACTCGATGCTCTTTCATGTAATAAGAGACTGGCTGATGGCTCCCGATATGTCCGTTATCCATAATTGTTTGGAATAAGAAGAAAAAAAAATACATATCGCACCCATTGATAAAGCTGTCTCCGAATAAGGTTTTCCTACTATTACATGACGATAATTATGGTTCAAAGTATTCCTCGATTTATTTCATTCGCATCTAAGATGTTAAACTTTCTGCTAAGGGAAATTTACTGGTGTGTGGCGCAATTCTACTTTTTCAATTTTTTTTCGAATTTTACAAGAAAAAATTTCAAAAATCGGTATCGTGGGTCGAAATTATTGCAACTATAACTTGTTACACTTGATTTTAAAGGACTTGAAAAATATTTCGAGTAACACCATACTTGACAATGAACCCTCTGCCTGGGGAGTAACTCCACCCCCTCAAGGCGGGGGGGGGGGGGGTTAATGACATCACGAATAAAGAAAATTGTATCGCGGCTATTTTTTACAACAATGATTAAAACTATAAGGCTTGTTTAAGTCTTCTGATCATTGAGACATAAACATTTATGCATGACTATGTCAAATTTTGTCCTATGCTAAAAATGCTCTTGTCCATGTTAAAAAAATATAAAATTTCGAATAAATTTCAAGTTTTCGCTCGAGTTCTTAAAAATTGCTACCAAAGACGGATAAAAAGTTTCATGAAAATCCGTTAGTATTTGTGGCAGCTATAGTGTATATAAGAAATCGACCACAGACAGACAGACATACGGGTATAACTCTGTGGCAGCACTGAATTTCAGATGAGGACGCGTGGGGCTTTTCTGGGTGGGCCCCCCACCTCGCCGAAATTCGACCGGGGCTCCTCATCAGGTGGGGGAGTGTGTGGCAGCAACTGACTCTGCTCCTACCAAAGACATCGATCCAAGATGATAGGAACATGAACCCGAATTATAAGTTCGGAGTCGAAGCTAGCTTTTGCATTAATCTTATAATGTCGGTCTTGTAAGCACGAGGTCCCGAGTTCTGGCCTGGCGACTCTCAATCGCTACAACTCCATAAATAATCAAAACGTGTTTAGATGGTCTTAAAACATAAATTTGCATTAAAATCTCGAAATCGAAAATTTTTATGAAAACGTTTTAGGGTAATAGTTTTGATTTAGATTCTCCTACTTCGCTCACAAAGATACAAGATTCACAAGAATGCAAACACATACACAAAATAAGTAAATAAAATACAGAACATTAAATATAGATTCTGAAAATTCTGCAGACATAAAGATATTAAAATCAGTATAACTAGAAATGTACAACTGGTAAAATTTGGATGCAAATGTTTATAATATAATCATGTCTTGACAAGAATCTTAAAACGATAGGAGCTGTTTTAATGTTGACCGCTTACATGAAAATTTTTAAGGACTCTACACATGAAAATTCAGTCAATTTTCTGCCTGAATCACGCTGCAAGATAAATACTTCGTTTGTTTAACAACATAAAATTATCAACCGGTTTTGGATACAAAGCGCAATCTCCTTCGTTAATAAAAAGACAAAGCGCCAACAAATAATTGATCGCATGTTATTTGAATTTAGTTAATGAGCTAGAATAAATTGTCCGGTGTCCCCCGGTTTCTGAACAAGAGTGCCTGCTACTTAAATAATACATTTACAGATAACACCACTCAATTACCAAATCGCCTCCAAACTGTCTCAATTTTCAAATCATTTCCTCCTTTGGTTTCAATTCAAATCTTCACTCATGCGCTCAGCAACAGTGGTAAACAAATAAATAAAAGAAACAAAACGGAATCCTTTCTCTAGGAGATGAGGCGTGTCTTAAACCGCATCTTGAGTTCCAAGGCTTTGACAG